>JAJEJH010000172.1:104987-510539 GCA_026122585.1 Anacardium occidentale
AAAAAATCAAAGATGAAAAATAATTAACGGATTTGGGTTTGCAAAATGTTTTCTTTAACCAAATATTTGGGTGGAATTAAATCCGTTGGCTGAAACTAGGGCCCAAGGACTTGTTGCCACCCATAGTTTGAGGTGGAGACCCAATTACACCTTTAAGTTTTAAAAATCTAAAATCGTTTCTGTAAATCAAATTTAATTTTAAATTTAATAGTAAATAGTAATAATACGGAGGTATATTTATTTTTAAATTAAAATTTTATAAAATAATAAATAAAATTTATATATTTAAAAATTTTTAAAACTTAAAAAAATTAAACAATCGTCGTCGCTAATGTTGGTGGCGGTGACCACTACTAACGGAATCGAGTAGCCGTTTTCTACCATCTGATTTCAGGGAAGGTTAGATCTAACCTCTTCGTTTGATGGAGATGGTTAAATCTGGTCATCTCCTATTTTAGAGGAAGTAGCCAAATCTAGCTATCGAACACAATCAGAAAGGGTCAGTCTTAGTCCCATATGCCGTTTCCAACCATTTTCTTTGACAGAAGAGGCTAGATTTAGCCATCTCCACCGAACGGAGAGGCCAAATATGGTCTCTCTTGAAACTAAGTGGTCGAAAAGGCTATTTGGTTCTGTCATCGGTGGTAGTAGCTATTTTAATTTTTAAAAAAATTTAAATTTTTTAATATATTTTTAAATTTTTAAAAATATTTCAAATATTTTTAAAAAATTTTTATATTTAAAAATTATTTCATAGTTTTATTATAAATTTTTATTTTCTAAAAGGTATTTTAATAATTTTATTTATAAAATTATAAAAAAAATGTTTGAATTTTGGTCTAAGGGTGGGATTTAGAATTTTTGAAACCTAGAGGATGGGATTATCCCCGCCTGAAACTATGGGTGGTAATAATGCTTTGGCCCAGAAACTAGAGGGAACTTTTGCGGACTTGGCTTATCCTCCACAGCATGATTTTCAAGCCAACCATGGAACAACAGTTACTAGTGACTCCATTCAAATTCAGCCTCATAAATCTGCATTTGAAACTCAGTGTTTTGGCAAAATCTTAGTGGGGACTATACTCTGTAGTCTGTGCCAAGATGCAGAGCTCTATTTACGTCCATTAATTAAATCATTCGAAGTGGGTTCCTAATGGTAAGCGAAAACTTACTGGCTCTGGGTGATGAGCTCTGGTTTCTTTTACTCTCTGCAGTTGAGTTTCATAAATTTGGGTGTACCATTTAAAGCTTGACAGGAGTGAGTTTTCTCACAGCTTTTACTGATGTTCACAACAACAGCTCACCTCCACTTACGGCCCAACTGAAAAGGCCAAAAAATGATCAAAGTAAATTAAATTTGGTATTCAATTTAGTATCAATGGTTTATACGTTAGAAGGGTGTTTGTGAGGTCCCTCATCGTTGCACCTGCACTGCATTTAAGAACTCACGTCTAGACTGCAAGCGGGGGCTCACTCTCCAGTCTCCACCATATATTCACCTTTCCCACCTCACTCTTTTGTATTCATTTGCTCCTACCTATTTTTCTTGACTCTGTTGCTGACCCCATAATATGTGCATGAGGAATTGAAGGGCTGTAATTGGTCTGTCTTCATATCAACAGTGCTAGGAAGCAAAGTATCAGCAGAGAAGGATGCAGGGGACAACAAAGACCTAAGAAATTAGGGGTTTCAGACCATAACAGAGGCGAAGGCCTTAGTGGAAGGCAAGTGCCCTGGTGTTGTATGTTGTGCAGACATTTTCTCCATTTGATCAGTCCCCACCTCTTATTTCAGATGCCTGATGCTTTCAATTTTTATTCCAACACAATATATGCATATCACTGGAAAAAGGCACACTCATTTTAACTTGGGCTTTAGAATTATCGGATAGCTGTTAATTTTTACTTTCCATTATTATAAAAGCCAATTATCTTTCTGATACGTAGTTCCACTTACATTGCCAGAGGAAAAAGATGAAATAAGAGTATATTGCTGTCACATTCACACATTGTCAATGAATGATTAGTGGACTTAGGTGATATAATTTGACCAAAGGAGCTGGGGACAAATTCTCATCTATTAACTTTTAAAAGCTTAGAGTCTCACGTTTCAATTAAAATTCAAATATTTTTTATAATTTTTTTAATAAAATAACTAAAAAATCTTTTAAAAATTTTATAATTAAATTATAAAATAATTTTTAAATATAAAAAAATTTAAAATATTTAAAAATTTTAAAAAAATTTAAATAGCTACTATTATCGATGTCGACGATAGTGGTCATTGATAACGGAACCAGATAACCATCTTCAGCCATTTAGTTCTAAGGAAAGCCAGATCTAGCCTCCCCGTTTAGTTGAGGCGGCCAGATCCGGCCGTTTCTAGTTTTGGAGGAGGAGGAGGCCAGATTTGGCCTCTTCCGTCAGATCTAGCCACCGAAAATAGTCGAAAATGGTTGTATTGGTCCCAACAACCGTTTTCGACCTTTTTTTTTTTTATAAAACTCCTCATTCAAAACTGGAAGCGACCAGATTTGGCTCCCTCCTCTAAAACTGGAGGCAACCAGATCTAACTTTCCTTGAATCAGGTGATCGAAGACAACCACCTAGTTTTGTTATCGGCAATCATCGTCGCCAGCATCAGTGACAGTGGTTACTTAAATTTTTTTAAAAATTTAAATTTTTTAAATATATTTTTAAATTTTTTAAAAATTGTTTAATATTTTACATTTATATAAAATTTATTTTATTATTTTATAAAATTTGAATCTTAAAAAGACAAAAATATCTTTGGATTATTACTGTTTATTATTATATTTAATATTAAATTTGGTTAAGGGGTGGAATTTTGAACTTTTAAAAGTTAATAATGCGAAATTGTGCCCGCCTCAAACTATGGGTGGGAACAAGTCCTTTGGCCTTATAATTTTTAGCAGCCAATATTTCAAAACCTTCTTTTCAGAGAAATTAAATTGACCATCAAAAGATGCCCATGAAGCAAGGGTAGAATGACTAGTTGCTGTAACTCTTTATGATTCAAGAACCAAAAGGTCCACTGGTAAGGAGTACAGAAAAATTCGATTTCTCACCTTTCTGGATCCTGGAACCTGAAGATGCTTCCAAAGTAGAAAGATTTTGGAGAATTTTTGTTGGGTCGATTTCTGCCAAACAGCTAAACTTGATTTACATCCTGGCCTATGAGGACAAGAACAAATAAATAGACAATTCCACGTGATTTCATTTCAGGGTAGAAGTCATGGTCATTTTATTATATTTTTTAACGGGCTATATCGTCAAAACGTTTCTTGTGGATGGAGGCTGGCCGGCCTTATTACCAGGTGAAAGAAGGTGGGATGGCAAATTATCAATGGCATCAAGGGTACCCTCATATCTACCCCATTCAAATTACACCATCGATCAACTAAGCAAATTCTTTAACACAAAGGGATCGCCAATGGAGGAACTGGTGGTTCTTTCGAGGGCACATACAATTGGGTTCGCCCATAAGCAATTTGTGAGCCATCTTTATGACTATCATAGCACCAAGCAGCCTGACCCTGTTATTGATCCGACGCTGCTTAAGATCACTCCTGTTTTGTTTGACCATGCCTATTATCCTAATTTGGAAGGTAAATTGGGGTTGCTAGCCTCGGATCAAGCTCTGTTTTACGATCCGAGAACCAAGTCTCTAGTTCTGGAACTAGGGAAGGATAAGCAGAAAATTTTCCCAGCTTTTGCAGTAGTTATGGATAAAATGGCCTCAATAGGTGTTAAAAGAGGCAGAAGAGAGGGAGAGAAAATAAAAGATTGTAGTCTCCACATGTGAGGCTTCATGATTTCCATTATGATCAATCAAATCCATGAAATATTCCCATTGTTACCAAAATTTTATTAAAATGCACAATAAATGGTTAGAATTGCTGAAAAAAATGAAAATAAAAGCAGCCAATCAGACTTGTTCATTTTTTCCTTACGAAAATATGAAATAAAAACAAATAAAAAAAGGCCATGTACGCTATTCCTTCGCTTCCTTCTGTTGTACTACGCACCACCAAACCAAAAAGAGCACGACTTCACCACCAAAAGCTTCAAATCAAAGCCATGAGGGCTGTAGTTCAACGAGTCACCTCCGCCAGCGTCGAGGTCTAAGCTCAACATTTTATCCACTCTTCTTGATAAATTACAGGTGTTTAGCGTCGCATACTGTTTCTATAACAACTTGTTTTTTCCCAGGTCGATGGCCGAATTGTGTCAGAAATCGGGCCGGGCCTCCTTGTCCTCGTTGGGCTCCACGAGTCTGACACTGACTCCGATGCTGATTACATGTAAAACCCTATTTTCATCTTCCCCTCCTTTTAATTGCTAAATTTGTGAATGGTAGTATCTGACTGATGAAATGTCTGAATGAATGAAAATTCGCAGTTGCCGTAAAGCTTTGAATATGAGGTTGTTTCCTAATGAAAATACAGGCAAAGGATGGGACTTTAATGTAATTTTCTATATCACTATCTTGTACTGAAAGGTGTAAAATCGTTTCTTTTGTGATAAATGGAAGTGGCGTAAATCTTTGCAGGTTATGCAGAAGAATTATGAAGTTCTACTGGGTATAGTTTATATTTTACCTTTAATATTGTGCTGAAATTTAGAGTTATTTTGAGTTTGTTACAATGTTGTTGTGGTGCTGCAGTGAGTCAGTTTACATTGTATGGAATTTTGAAGGGTAACAAGCCTGATTTTCATGTGGCAATGCCGCCTCAGAAAGCTAGACAGTTCTATGATTCTTTAGTAGAAAAATTCCGGATAACTTACAAAGCGGATGCAATAAAAGGTTAATTTACTTTCCCCACATTGCTTGCATAAGTTTTATTGTAATTAGCGTGTACTATTGCATTGGACAAAGTCAAATTAGAATGTTTTTTCTGTGAAGAAACATGAGCTAGGGAGATATATTAGATTCTATATTCGTTCATAAATCTATTGAAAACCATTATTCATTATTACTAGTGGAAAGACACTATCCTGCATCCAGACGAACCAAGTCCTATGTCTTGCTAGTAGGCTAAGAGTTTACCAATGGTCCACATCAAGATTGCAGCTCCAATGAATTTGTGGAACTGGTTTTCTTTTGCACACATTGAATAGGTATGCCTGTTCTCCTTGCTACTGGGGCTTAGATAAATCACTTGTGCCTAATAGTCTGCATATGAGACAGCCTGTTTCTATGACCCAACGAGGAAATTCAGGTTTGCGCTATGTATATATTAGAGTGAATGAGCTCATTCAACTGGACATTCTTTTGCCTACAGGAAAATTTAATGCAGCCAAGGTCTACCTGAACACATAATGGTTATTTAAGATTGGAGTTCAGGAGCTAATTCATTGCTAGAATTGGACCCTTGCTTGGTGTGCTTAGCATGATATAGTATATGCCTAAAGTTCATCCTACACTTTTTCATTGAATGTGCTGGATTAAGTGCAATGATTTATGTATTTAACCTTTGTCTGTTTTCCATTTGATTTACACAGACGGTGTCTTTGGAGCAATGATGAAGGTAAGTTTATATTTATGTGTGTTTCTGTTGGTTTGTTTTAATTACATGTCCTTGCCCAAGAGCTTTTCTCTAAGTTTTTTGAATTCATGAAGGTAAATCTGGTTAATGATGGACCAGTCACAATGCAGCTTGATTCATCACCAACTTCCAAGTTAGTGCTTGAGCTTCAATAAAATCAATAGAAGCACAATTGTGGATTATTTCCATCATTAGTGTTTATATTAGTTAGTTTC
Source organism: Anacardium occidentale (assembly GCA_026122585.1). Classification (NCBI taxonomy): domain Eukaryota; kingdom Viridiplantae; phylum Streptophyta; class Magnoliopsida; order Sapindales; family Anacardiaceae; genus Anacardium; species Anacardium occidentale. The sequence continues at coordinate 110,772 of JAJEJH010000172.1, forward strand.
GTTTAGTAACTAAACAAGGCTGAACTATTTCAGGAATACAAATGAAGCAAGAGAGGAATAATGATTTTGTTAACTGTCTTGGATAGAATGATTTCAGAACCTGTTCTCTGATTGTACAACCAGAGTGTCAGTTGTAAAACATGAAGCTCTTTGAAGGAATCTAAAACATTCTTGTATTAGTTAAAATGAAATATTGGATTGATGTTTTCAGAGGTCTGCGTCAGCCATTTTTGGTTGACTATATACTATATTCTATTGGTGCTTCTCTTTCCCACCTTAGCCTTTTGCTAATGCTTACTAAGAACCATATTGCCTTGTTGGTGAAACGAATCATTTTCAAAGCTCAGATATAAGCAAGTTTTGGATTATATTTGGAGCACAATTCTTGAAACTTTGAGCATTTGATGAAACGATAAGCATATGCATTTCACAAGAAAGTCATTTTGGATTATCATCATTAGTTCTTTTGATAAAACAACAAGAGTTTGCATCTCACAAGAACTGCCACCTAAGGTCTGGCAACAGAGGAAAAATTAAAAATTCGGTCATTCTGTACAAAAAATAAATCAGTTCCATACACATATAAAAGCTTTCAACTGCTGCAACGATACTTCGACTTTAGGCCTTGTATTTTCCGAAACCAACTATAAAATCCACCGTCAGTATAACATAACTAGGTAGTGAACAGGAATGAGGACTAAACCTGCAGGACCTTCAAACAGAACACAAAGGTACGGTGTACGTAAGGACAGGACCATAAGGCCAGATGAGGGACTTGCTCAGAATCTCGTTAAGGAGCAACAAAAGGCTGTATTTAAGGATCTATACAAGTGTTAATTTGATGATCAAATCTTTAAGATTTTTAAATGTTCTGCATCTCAAAACAAAATGCAACTGCACAAGAACTGTTTCCCTTATCAGTTCATATGATTTCATAAGTGGGAAATTAGCTTGCAGAGTAATCAACATTTAAACACCAACTTAGTAGTTCAAATTCAATATGCATCGCGGTTTCTACTTTCTAGCTCTGCATTGTAAGATAGATTTCCAGACGTTAGAAATCATTTATGTGTACTCTTACACATTCTATTTCAGTTTACTTTCCACTGTTACTCATTCCCTAATGCATTTTCTTGCTATTTGACAGGAAAAGGAGTTACTTTTCATCTGTTCTTCCTCCAGGCTCCAATCATGGACTTCTGTTTAACTAAGATAACAAATCCTGATTCAGTGTATGTTAGTGGTGAAATCTGTATTGGAGTGTAAAGAATACAAGCAAACCCCCAATCCGGATTTACGTGAATTTTTAACCTTCATTCATAATCTTTTCCAAGCATTGAACCAACCTTTTGCCGCTCCAATAAATGTTATAGGTAGAAATTGCAGTTGGGTGATAAACTTCTGGCTTCAATTTTGGAAAATTTTGTGGAGGATGTTTTGTTATTTGGTCAATCTCCAACCAGATGGCACTGGTAGCTGTTTTTGCGGTTGCTTTCGGCCATCCATAAATCTCTCTCTAATTACAAAGTTTTTAAGGCTTGATTAAATTGATGTCTCACAAAATTTAAATCCAATTTAGTCATATCTAACAATGTGAACATGTACAAGATGAATTTCATCTACTAAATAGTTATAAGTGAGATGGATGCTTAAATCCCATATAAAACTCTCTTTTATGTAACCCATTAACTGATCATAATTGTAATTAATTAGGTGGAAAAACCCCATGTACTGTCCATCACATTTATTATTATCTCAACTGTAGATTAAGACTCTAATAAAGGGTGAAGCAAAAGGCCCTTCTACCCATTATTGTCAAATAGTCAATAGATAAGTACGTATTACTGAATTCAAAAACGTAACGAAGGACACATATTTAATTTTGTATATTATGGATACAACATCATTGTTTTGGGATGCATATGCCCATTTGGAAACTAAGGCCATATGGACTGTCAACGACATCAACGACACTGAACAACTACTGCGCTGTCCAAAATTCAATATTTCAGTTCAGAATAAACTAATATTTTGCCCAGTGCAAGAATTCTCTAAAATTTTGATACATGTGTTAAATGCTCAACCAACATAATCAGCTTCCTGCAGCTATTCTCAGCCTATTTAAGAAGAAATGAGTTTGATTCTATCACATCAAACAACTAAAGCTTTCAGATAATGTTTATGAATTTGACAAGGATGAGAGTCTTAGTGATGTTTTCGTTATTGGCCTTGATGCCATGCTTCTCGCGAGCTCTGGCCATCGATTAACTCAGACAATTGGCTACTGAACACAATATAACTTGTATGGTAGTTTTTGGCGATTCTAGTGTTGATCCCGGAAACAACAACCGCCTTTCAACGGACATGAAGAGTAATTTTCTTCCTTATGGAAAGGATTTCTTCAATGGTCGCCCTATCATTGGATTACATATTAATATTTACCCTTGAATGTTCATTTTAGAGGTTTATATTTCCATTTTAGTGAACTTTTTCAAGTAGAAGTAATTAACACTCCATTTCCAGCTGATGAACTAGGGTTTACGAACGCAATTACAGCCTTTCTTGACCCGGATATCGGTAAGGTAGATATACTGCATGGAGTTAGTTTTGCTTCGGCTGGTTCAGGTTATGATGAACTTACTGCCAATCTCTCTGTAAGTTATTTTTATAACCTTTTGTTAAGTTTGGGGTTGATTGATTCACCATTGAATTAATATTTTGTTTTTGTTTTAATGAAATAGAATGTGTTATCTGTACCCAAACAATTGGAGTATTTTAAGCATTACGAAATCCACCTGAGACAATTGGTGGGCGAGAAAAAGACTGTAGAAATTATAAAGAATGCTATATTTGTATAAGCATGGATACAAATGACTTCCTCCAGAACTACTACTTGGAACCCATTCGGTCCAAGCAATACACTTTGGAAGAGTACCAGAATTTCTTGGTTTCTCGCATGGTTGAGAACGGTAAGGTGCTCTTCTCTATACAAGAACGATTATTCATGAAATTATGAAATGGCTTTAAAAGTTTTTGCTAACTTCAAGAGCTCAGGTTTGGACCTACAACGGAAATAACTTCTGCATTTATGTGAACGGGATTTCTTGGTACTTTAACCCTAATAAGTTAATTACTTTCGTTCAGGAAACGAAAAGGCTGGGAGCAACAAGATTGGTTGTTGTCGGGGTCCCTCCCCTGGGATGCATGCCGCTTGTGAAGATATTAATGGACCTGAGTACATGAGTAGAAAGCTACAACAAAGCAGCTTCGTCTTTCAACTCCAAGATTCAAGAGAAATTAGCCGCCATTAGGGAAACTTTACAGGTCAAATCTGCCTATTTGGATTGTTTTAATATCATACAAGATGCAGTAAACCCCCCCAAAAAATATGGTAATTAGTACTTCTATAATGTTGATCTAAGTGATCCAATCCTTAATAGCAAAGAACTGATAAAAGCCCTAAAATGGCAGGTTTTGTTGAAACTGCAAAGGGCTGCTGGGGGACAGGAACGATTGAATATGGCAATACATGTAAAGGTTCAACTGTATGTGAAGATCACGTATTTTGGGATGCTGTCCACCCAACACAAAAGATGTACCGAGTAATTGCAGAAGTGGGTCTGAGATCTCTCAGCGAAAATGTCTTGATTTGATAATTTATTGAATTTTAGCCCCCAGGCAGGAACCTTAGTAAAGAATTATGGAGAAATCATATATTTAACCAGTGTAAGTAAAAACGTTAATCGTATAATGTTTTGCTTTGTTACGTATTGTGTCTTTTATTCATGCTACATCGGTCCAATGTGTCCACACAGTCCATTTCAACCAAGGGAATAAAAAAGCAACATTTTCAATTGTATCAATAAATTCTGAATAATATTAAGATTGATCATGAATAAATACATCAAGTTTGATTTAATGAGTGTTGTGAAAGTGTTGCTAGGTAGTGATATTTGAAGTTAGCTGGTGCCTGGTTTAGATATCATTATATTTGACTCCTTGTTTGTGCTTGATCTCAATCTCTTCATCTTCTGAACAACAACAATAACGATATTAATGTATATGAAACATATGCCTAATCATGCGAGGTTTGTCTATGCATCTAATGAGACTCAAAGACCCATGCGAGTAAAAGTTAATTATATAAGTCTTCCAATTTTATGTGTACATTCTACACACTCTGATGAAACTCTTGGGCCTTCAATTTTACTATTTGAGCATTTTCGCTCACTCTGAGCCCACCCCGCATAGGAGTTGGCTGTTGTCACTTCGCCCACTTTCATTGGGTTACGTGGGTAAAACTGGTACCTCAAAGAGATGAACTGAAGACAACATGATGTGATCAATGGGGCCTCAGCAAGCTAATCTGAAAGGAGCCCAGATAAGCATAAAACCAATGAAAGATAATAATGTTGACACCCCATTCAATCATTTTTAGTATGTTTAGGTTACAAGTTTTTAATACTTTGTAGAATTATTAGTGTATTGGGTAATGAAGCAATCCATTTCCTCCCTTCCTCCGCACTTAAACCAACTAACACCAACACCAAACCTACTTTGTTTTCCATTTCTTCCTTTGGCCTTCTTGCACCTGAAGAAAAGAAAAGACATAGCTTAATCATTCTAAATTGATAGATTTATAGCTCAAGTGGCAGTGGGTGATGCCTATAACTATTTTTTTTTTAAACCCACCTTGTTATTTCATTTTTTTTCAGGCTCTTCTTCCTTAGTTATCACCTTCTTTTGTTGAAGAACAAAAATTAACATGAGTACAGCAAGATTTATCAAGTGTGTTACTGTTGGAGATGGGGCTGTAGGGAAGACATGCATGCTCATTTCCTACACTTGCAATACCTTTCCAACGGTGTGATTTCTGTTGATGATGATGATTATTATTATTATTATTATTCTAAGTGATCAAACATGATAAAATCGAGGGAGCTTTCCTTGCCTTTTGATTATTCTTTCTGGTTTACAGGATTATGTTCCAACTGTGTTTGATAACTTCAGTGCCAACCTGGTGGTGGATGGCTGTACAGTCAATCTCGGTCTATGGGACACTGCAGGTAATTAACTTTAATACTACATTTTAACTGTTGCTTCATGTTTTCATTAATTAGTGAAGATATTTGAATTCAAATGAGTGTTTAATTTTAATTACAGGGCAAGAAGATTACAACAGGCTGAGGCCTCTGAGTTATAGAGGAGCTGATGTATTTCTGTTGGCCTTCTCACTTGTCAGCAAGGCCAGTTATGAAAACATCTACAAGAAGGTACTTATTTCCATAATCTTTCTTTTTTAGATAAATATATTCGAAAAATATTTCTTCTATTTTCTCAACTTCCATCTATATAATCATTGATGGCTGACAGTGGATTCCTGAGCTAAGGCATTATGCACCCAACGTGCCCATTGTGCTTGTAGGGACTAAGCTAGGTAAGTATTTACTTATAATCAGCAAATTAACAAGTCAAGTTTTGCCTAATTATAGTTGTAACACTCATTTAACATATCTTAATGTATAGATTTGCGCGGGGACAAGCAGTACTTGAGCGATCATCCAGGATCAGCGACAATAACCACAGCTCAGGTACACATTATCCCTGCATTTAACATGCAAAAGGAAGATTATGAACATGAGTATGGTTACGGTTTACAAATATAATGTTGTAATTTCTTAACGGCGAGACGGTTGAGCAGGGAGACGAGTTGCAGAAAATGATCGGTGCTGTCACCTACATAGAATGCAGTTCCAAAACTCAGCAGGTAACCAAACCCACTACGTCATATAGCCTTCTGATTGCAGCACTCGAGCCATAAAAGAATTTATGCTTCATGAGAGAACTGTTTTACGCAATTTATATGAGTGTTGTTCTGGTATTGCAGAATGTGAAGGCTGTGTTTGATGCTGCAATAAAGGTTGCTTTGCGGCCGCCAAAGCCGAAGAAAAAGCCCAGCAAGCAGCAAACGTGTTCTTTCCTTTAAAGGCATGTATTAGTTTTAATTACTATCGAATTGTCTTCCTTCAAACCGTTTTACAATCGGATTGTATATCCACATTTTTTTGGATTAATTTTCTGATAAATCCTATTTGTGAAAAAATATATATATTTCTTTATTACTTTTGGAGATGGAGTATAAAAGATGTGGTGTTCTTGGATTAATTATATAGACAAAAGGCCAAACGACTTATTCCCACTGAAGTTTTCCTAAAACGATAAAGTCCTATCCAAAAAGTTTTAAAAAGTTAATTATTCATCTGTTGATCAAAATCAAAAGAATATATCTGTCTTTTTGAATAAAAGTTTAAAAAATAATTAAAATATAAAATAATAATAATAATAAATAAATAAAATAAAATAAAATTTTTTTAAAAACAATCATCATCACTAACACTGTTCCCAATAATAATGATTGTCGTTAGCATAATCAGGTCTGATATCAACCACCAATGAAACTAAGAGACCATTTTTTATCACCTAATTATATTAACAGCGATTACTGTCGTCAATAACATTGTCGATAGTGATAATTAATTTTTAAAATTTTTATTATTATTTTTTATTATTTTATATTAAATTATTATATTTTAATATTATTTATATTAAATTTTATTTTATTATTAATATTATTTATTTTTATGAAAGGTGTTTTAATTTTTTCCAAAATAAGCAGGGTATTTAGCTTCTTAAAATTTCATGGGCAGAGTCTGTAATTTAAGAAAACCTTGGGTGGGAATTAGTCATTTCTCCTAAACAAAAGGGGTGTAAAGTGTTCAAATGGACCAAACCTGGCCCGTTTTAAACTCATATTTTAACTATTCATGATTGTTTGAAACAAAAGCAGCATTGTGTAACTTCAAAATTCAAATTACTGATTACTTTCAGAATTATTGTCCAAATGCCCCTGGATAATGTTCCTTTCCACCCCCAATTAAAACTTAATAATAGGGATAAATCCAAACAAAATCAATTTATGGTTTAACTAAGTGAACCAAGTTCAAATAGAGATAATTTTAGCTTAATTCAATCTAATTGACTAAAAGTTATCGATAAATTCATATTCTTTAGAGATTTTATTTCATGTTTCTCGACTTTTTTTTCAATGATTTTTTTTCTTGATCTTTAATGACCATTTTCCTTCTCTGATAGCTTTCTGACTATATCTCTAAAGAACTCATTACCAATTGGAATTAATCATTTTGAATTGGAAGTCACACACCTAGTTAAAAGTGATGTCGTTCCAATGGGTCATCCCATTGATTAATTGTAGGCCTGAAAATGGGCCTAATGAAATTCAGTTTAATGGGTCATCTTAAGCGGCATTGTGATGCCTAACTGCCTATGACCACCCTATTACCTCAATTTTCAAACATTTTGACCCCAATAGCCGTTTCGATTCAGATGATTCCTCGTTCAAAGATCAGAAAACCAACAACTTTAATTTGCCCCCAATTTGTCAAACAGCCGCAGCATGCAACAGACAGGATTTTCCCGTTTGTTTCTTTAACCAATGCACAGTAATTAGTCATTAGCAAAAGTCACCATTACCACTGACTTTCTTATACTTTCACTTATATATATATATATATATATGAATGTAGTTTGTTTCTTCAATGAGTTGCATGCTTTGAAATTTATGTACAGATAGATACCCAGCATATAACCTTGAACGGTGGAGCCATTTCCTCGAGCAGCTTTCGAAAACTGGCAACCTATGGAGTCTCCTCTAATCTCTATCCAATCTAAGTGTGATAGAATAACCCTATTCTTGTTCCTCCTTCAAGATTACACAAAAAGATTCTGAAGCCATCACTTGGAATATATGTTAAGCTAATAATAATAATAAATAAATAAATAAATAACGTGCATTTCTTCTAATTAATAGGCTAAGTATCAAAGCTCTCCCATATTTAGTATAGGCATTTGACATTCCCAGTATTCAACTTTGCTTTATTATCCCAATACAATATCTAGTCTTTCGAGTTGAGTTTTCTCCAAGAATAATATAAATTTGGTCAATGGAAAATTAAGTTATCGGCAAATTTAAGAAAGGAAGTATAATAATAATAATAATAAGTAAAACCTTTTCAACTTATGTACGATTTCCCATAAGGATGTATCCGTGATTCACGGATTAAATTAGATTTAAAGATAGATTAATTACTACTAGTTTCTTTTTATGATGGATTGTAGAGTTGGGCGTGGAAATCAATCAAATTCTGTAACTGGTGCAGCCAAATTATCCAGTCGTTTTCACACTTTCAAGTCTCAAGTGAAGAGGGGATGCACAATACAACATGATTCACCTTCAAATAGTTCGAAAGAAAATTTCAAAACCCCGTTGTCCATTTTAAGGAGTCATGCAGCTTGTAAGTGTAATATAATTATTCATATTCACTATAAACTTTTTGGTCCAATATCTATTTCTTCACACACTACAAAAATACCTGCATTTTGCATCGGTCATATTACGAAGATATAATTTTTGTTCGTAAGTGTACACGTCCATTGATAAAATAACATGTATTTGTATTTTAAATCAAAAAGGTTGATATTTTAACTATTTTTATTAAAATTAATAATTAATTTTAATGATTAAAAAGTATTTATATTATTTTATTTTATTGTAAACAATATTACGAAGATATAATTTTTTTTTATAATTTATCAGGGAAAATAAATAATTTTTTTTACTTATTTCAAAAATTATCATTTTTACTTTTATATATTTTGAAATATTTTACAACTCTAATAGTTGGTAATATAATATTTATACCTTCAATTTATTGTATTTTGTTCAATTCAGTTGGATATAATTATCATTTTTAAAACTATTAAGAATTATATCGAAATTTTAAAATTTTTAAAACACTTTTGATTTTTTTTAAATTAAAAAAGAAAAGCCTTAAAATTTTCAATAACACCGCTAATATTTTCAAATATATAGTTTATCCTTAAACATACCATTATATGTTATTAATACGCTTAGATAAATTTATACTAATAAATTTTTTTATTATTTTAATTGAATTAATAAAAAAATATGATAAAAATATTTAATAACATTTTGAATGAAATATTATTTAGTTTGAAGATTTTTTTTCTCAGTAATTTTATAATAAATAAAATTTGTGAAATATATAACATACAATTGAAATTTTGATTTTTTTCAAACATAAAAAATGAAAATTTGTCATTTCATCTAATCTTGAGTGGGAAATAGTCGTTTGGCCTAACTTGTTTTAGTAAAATGGAAACGCCCATGGCTATCAGAAGCATACGTCAATATTCGAAAAACGACATTATTGGTGACAATAATATAGATTTTACTATGTATATGCATTATTCAATACATAATGAAAACTTCTGTTTCTAATTAAAAGGAACATTTAGTCATGAAAATTTTCTCATGTTATGATTATTAAGAAACGAAAAGGTTTACATAATTGGAAAAGAAATTAGTGATGATGGAGACATATGATGTTATTCAAGAGATGCATATAAAATAAACAATCCAACAACGTAATTCGATCATCGGATCAGGATCGATCTCAGCTGTTGTTGAAAACAATTGAAAGGTTCTAGTTTTACAAGTGCTGAATCCATCATCCATATATATAGGAATCAAACTCTAAAGCTTCTCTTTATTTTTTCTGTGCCAAAACAAAAGATATAATGTATATACGTTTTGGTGTTCAAAACTTGAACAATATTGCAATATTATATTAAGGTTGCATGTGCCACCAAATTCATGCATTTAATCTTCCCATGTTGCGTATTTACTGCATACCCATTTTATTTTTCCTCATGTCATTGCCAACATTTATAAAGATCATGTGCAAGTTCAATTTCCTTTGTAAATATAATTCCATGATAAAACTTGTTAAGAGTTTTGCTTTTGCAACTGGAACAAGGCCTAAACCTAAGTGGGACTCAAGGGGTCACTAGCCTTCCTTAACTTTAAAATCTTTCATTTTAATATATAAAATATTGTTGATTCGTCTTAACTTTAAAATTTTATCAGTTTTGTCTATATAAAATATTAACATAATCTTTAAACTTTTATATTTATCCATTAAATTTCATTATCACTTCATTGAAGATCATATATTCTAATTTTACTCAACTTTAACCTTTGAAAATTTATGTTTGTATTCATTATTGTTGGTAGCTAAAATACAATGAAATGCTGTTTAGTGATGTCTTGTATAATCTACTTGATATCACATAAGAGAAATTGAAAGAATAATGTTTTTATAGATTTATTGATTTATCATATACACAATGAGTGAGATAGGGCAAGCAATTTAAGATTGTGGAACTAAAAATGGTCAAAGATTATATTAATTCAGTTGGCATAATTAAACATTTCATATTAGCAGTATATTCCTAATGGTAAAGAAGATTTTGTTTTTCCTTTAACCTTCATGTTTTTCAGTTTGTCATAGAGCGCCCGTCCGAAAAGAATCTTTTTTAAATCGAATCTGTTGGCATTGAGCCTTAATAGGTTAAAGAAATAAATTGTTTGATTGTTATTTAAATATCCCTGGCTGCTGAACGTCACAAAAAGCCCAGAAATTTAATATTAGCAGCAGCCGAGGTAATTAATTCGCCATACTGGTATTAAAAATAGTCAACAATGTCATTTTAGATATACATAAGCTAGGAATTAAGTCTATGCTGAAGAATCTCGATTAAAAAGCATGAAAAAAAAAAAAAACATATTGCAGGAAGCTACGTGCAACCATTGAAATTCAAACAATTTTTAAAGCATAATAAAGAAGTCCTCGGTGTGTATATGTTAATTAATACATCGATAGATTGATGAAGAGGAAGAGGAAGGGGAAGAAAAAAAAGAAAATGGTTAAAGGGAAATATGATGGAGAGGAGACTTTTGTTCACCTTGCAGTGAGTTAATATACATATATCAAAATTGATCCAGACAAATTGGTAGGAACAGAAAAGAAAAGATGAAAAAGATAGGGAAAATGCCACGAAACTAGTAAAAGGGTCAATAAATATTATTACGTACGTCTTCCACAGAGTAACAGAAGATCCAACAGATCAGGCGAGCAGAGATCTCTTAACTCTAAAGTGGTGGAGAGATACTGAGATAGATGATAGAGTCGAAAGACGAAGGTATGGCCTCACTGAGTTCGCCATAATTAATAAGCGTACACACGTTTGCAGAAAGCCAAATTAAACCTCACTAACAAGTACATCCCCACAAGTCCACTTCAGTTCACAAGACTTTTGATGGGATCGTATTCCGAACTTTTTTCTGCTTACGTCCTGTCTGTCTCTTCCATTTCACCGAAGAAAAAATTTAAAAAGCACGAAAGAAAAAAGAAAGAGAAAACTCTGAGTCTGAGCTCATTTGGTTTATAAAATGCCTCAGGCCATGGTCCCATGTTTCCTGTGTCAGAATGTAATGTATATGTTCAAATTTTAAAGCAAAAAAGAAAAAATCTGCAGCTCAATTAAGCCCGATGTTATATTATTGTACTAACAACAATCTGCAACCTTGAACTCTTTATTTTTCCATGGCAGCATGGGGAAATGAGATAGACTTGCTCATTTGTTTTTGTTTTGTTACCTCCTGGTACGTCTCAGTTGCTTCTCGAACCCACTGGTGAATTCAACTGTACTGTCTCTTTGCCAAACCGAGCACCAAACAACGATCTCATAAAAGTTACCGTAGAAGACCATTTCTAATTTAACGCTCTAATGTCATGCCGATATCAATATCCTAAAGGATTGCTCAATCAACGATCTTTCTATGTTTCCATCATATATGTATTCTAAATTTAAGATCTTCTGTCATTCTCCTTCGCAAAAATTTGCGAGCGCAATGAGTTTGTAGTACAATCGTTTTTTTTTTTTAATGAAATCTACAAGATGCTCTGGCAACTAGACTGAGTTAATTAAAAATTTGGTACGCACAAGTTAATTCATTCCAACAACACCAGTTGACAGGAAGATATACGCAACGACTCATTGGCTCTATTAGAAACACTACAATGTATGAACTATTTCAAGTATTCTGAATTGTGGTATATAAGTAGTTATAATGTGAAGATCTCACAGATGATCCGGGAGCAAATAACAGTAGTTAAAGAACCGCTGTTTAGGCTGCAAAGAGCAATGTATCAAACACGGAAAAATTGCGTTTTTGTGATATGATATGTGTGCGACTATGTTCATGGCTTCACGACAGAGTCAACTTTTAGGCTTAATTAATATAGCATTTATTTTTAAGTATCCATATATCCAAAAACCATCATGGTTACACAGTACGATCGGTGTTGCGTGCAAGCATCATGAAGCCAATCTTAATTACTTACGTTCTGTTATAAGATAAGTTACTCGATTCCATTAACATGGCTGTGAACATTGAAGTTGTAGAATCAAAAAATCATGTAACATGCATTCTCTTTATGTAACTTGGAAGAAAGCTAGTTAGATAAGATAAGCATGTAGTAAATGAAACTTTAAAGCAATAAATAAAGGCCCTCAAGTCAATTGACTCAATTCAAAACCCAAAATAATCCTGTAGTTGCAATTACTATCCCGGCACCGCTTTCCAATCAAATCCTATAAGCCCTTCTTGACTTTCAAACAGGCCTCTCCCCCTATTTATTTCTGCAACAACCTCTTCCATTAGAATAATCCCACTCTTGTATCTACCCCATTCATCATTCTATAAATACACTGCAAGCAAACCAAACTGAGGAAGCGAATCCTCTCCATAGAAAACTGTAAAAAGAAAATGGCTATTACGAAATGGAAAGAGACAAACTGATCAGAACAACCCATTTCTCTGAAGCTACATAAACATTATAAAAACTCTCCCTCTTTCTCTCTCTTTCTCTCTCTCCACTCTTTGGAGTCACAAACTATTCACTTTTCTTTTCATTAAGAGCTCTGTCAATTCTGATGAAGATTCTACTTAAGCTCCAGCATGTATTCCTTTCCTCGTTTTCTTTGTTTCTCGTCCGGGGGAATTAGCTTGTACTTTTGAGTAGAGGTGAAGTATTTCAGTTTTAATGCTAGACTGTAAGGAAGGGATGGGAGAATACTTTCCCATCTTCCCTTTTTATTTATATCGGTTTCCTTGTTCATCTTTCAACAGGCGATTCCTGTTGTAGGTTCTCTGTATTCGACATGCATATATTAATTAAGTTTGCCTTTTTTTTTTTTTTTATACGTGATTGAATTTTATTTTCATAGGAAGGTGGGAAGTGCTAATAATTTATTAATTTAAATAAAACCTTCACAGGGGTAGGTGAGGGGGCTATAAGAAGAGATGATATGTCTGCATAAAGGATTCAGTATCAAAAACTAGAGCAACAAAAGGGCTCCTTTGTTTTGTTGGTTACTTTGAAATCTACGTTAGATTTTTGGCTTCTGTCATCATCATCACCATCATCATGTCTTCGTCAAACAGAAACTGGCCTAGCATGTTCAAGTCCAAGCCCTGCAACACTCACCCTCACCAATGGCAGCATGACATCAACCCAAATCTCATCTCCAGTGGTTGCCACCGACCACCTTACACTACAGGTATTCACACAATATTGCAAATATCACTGTAAATATCATTTGAGCTCTTTTCGAACCTAATCAAAAACTAATTATTTCTTTGTAAATTATGTCTACCGATAATTTCTTATTATTCATTATGCTGGAGTAACAAAAAAAATTCCATTTGAATTTCTTTTGAACAGTTCCTGGATGTGAAGAACGTAGCCCAGAGCCAAAGCCAAGATGGAACCCGAAACCTGAGCAGATCCGCATACTGGAAGCGATCTTCAACTCTGGCATGGTTAACCCTCCAAGGGACGAGATAAGAAGAATCAGAGCTCAATTACAAGAGTATGGACAAGTAGGCGACGCCAATGTCTTTTACTGGTTCCAAAATAGAAAATCAAGAAGCAAAAACAAGCTTCGCCACCAAAACTCAAAACCATCCCAACAAACCAATCAAAACCCACAAATCACCTCCGTTGCCACTAACATTATTCCTCCTTCTTCATCGTCTTCCTCCGAGAAATCCTCTCCAAAAGGGTCTAGTAAGACTCTCTCTTTGAGCTCTCCAAATGGTGTCGATGTGTCCAGTACTTCTCCAACTGGATCGGTGAACCAAACCTATTTTCAAGCTCATAACGAGTTCTTGACTGAACCGTTTTTCTTTCCTATTCAACAAACCGTTGGAGGAACAAGTTTAACACAAGGGGTTGACGTCCCTGAGCTATCAAATGTGGTTCAAGTCCATCATCCCCAACTTGGGCCTTGCACTAGTCTTTTGCTTAGTGAAATGATGAACCATGCAGCAACAAAGAAAGAGCAAGAAGACACAATGAAGATTCAACCACACGTCAATTACTCTATGGCCACTCTTCCTAGTACTTTAAGTATTGCTCACGCTCCTCTCCCTAACACCACCGCTACAGCTACTGTTCCATTTACCATCAACCAAACTCAAGGTATGAGCTTTTTCGTTCATTTTTTTTTTCTTTTTTAAAGTAAATTTACCCAACTCTAACTTAATAATTTCCAAATTTTATCATAACACTAAGTTAAAAAAGTTCCAAAGTTAAGACGAGTACGTGAAATCTGTTTGACCTTGCATTTTACATGTTCTACCAGGAGCAGTATACCCGTCGAGTAGGGTCTAAGAATTCAAAGACGTGATTGATGTTGATGTATCAAATTTTAGGTACGAGAGGACTGATATATAAAATTGTCATATGTGGAAAATCATGAAGGAAAGTTTGTCTTTATAGGCCCACAATTATCTTCCATCAGTGTCTAGATGGACGTGTGCATGGATTGACTATTGTTTTGCTCTTGTAAATAATTTACCCAAACGAAGAAATTATTCTGTGTCGGCAGGTCTTGAAGAATCAGCTAGTCCAGCGGCCCCAGGCGTTGCTGCGACGCCAAGATCAACAGTTTTTATCAACGATGTGGCTTTTGAGGTTGCGATGGGACCCTTCAACGTGCGTGAGGCTTTTGGTGAAGGCGCCGTGTTGCTTAACTCCTCTGGTCAGCCTGTTCTCACCAACGAGTGGGGTGTCACACTCCAGTCGCTCCATCATGGCGCATTTTACTATCTGGTTCGAAATTTAAGCCTTTCTCCAATTTATAAACAGTCCCATTTTACTCTAGCATGATTAATGGCTGTCAAAGATCGTTTAGAACTGGAAAGATTGTTATAATTGTTAATTCTTAGTCAGAATTCATGCTTATTTCTTAATGTGTGTGAACTGTAAAAGTTTTGGTTACTAAATAGAATGTTAATGCTTTTCTTGGTTTCAGATTTAAAAGTGTGGAAGCGGACTGGACTGGCTATGGGCTCTGTGCTTGCGTGTTATTTATTTTCAACTTCTCTCTCTAATGTTCTAGGGTTTGTTGATCAAGACTTTCAGGCTTTCAGTTTAATGACTTTTATGTTATGAGTGCTGGATATTTTTAAAACTACTTTTCGACGAATGTAATATCCTTTTCTACTTAAAGCAAATATAAATGCTTCTTCTATCTTCTAACACTTCTGCATATTCGCCATGGCAACAAAATCTCGATAAAATATGATTCACAATAATCCATAGATTTAAATGCACCACATGCCTAAGTGTGTGTGCTTGATGTAAATGACTGTTTTTGTACGATTCTATCTCCTTCAATCTTGCATGTAATTTTAGCAAGCCAACTGATTTTAAGCATTTTTGTCTGCGACTTCTACTTGGAATTTAGCTCAAGTAGCCAAAATACATAGTTCCACTGTTGAACCATCAAAATTTTTCATGCTTGTCACTAGAGAAGCTGCAATTTTAATATCGTTATGATTCAAAGAAAATCTTTACATGCAATAACGAAGAAGTTGATGGACAGGTTAACCTTTCATAGGAATATTAAAAGATTTTTAAGTAATAATATAGATCCCTCCATTAAAAAGTCCATTCTTGCTTGACAAACACTAGAATAACCTTTACCTGATATTCCTATTTTAAAGATCTAGGATTTTTTTTAAGAGAGGGCTTAGTCCTTATGTAACTGCACGATGGAAACTGTTGTTTTTCTCGTCAATGGCTGCCTCCAAAAAGAATTTATTAATTTGATCCACTTCTTCAACACTTTAAAACAGAATTACACAGATGGATCTGTTTCCATGAGCTAGATTGCTCTATTTTAAACCACATGTATTGCTAGCATAAATATAAGATCTGACCATATATATGAACAGAATGGGTATTACTATTAATGTTTTTCAAGAACATTGAACTATTGTTATTTCGATCTTTGAACTCTCAGAGGGTAAAGAAGAGCAAAGAGTAGTATTGTATTGTAATGGTCAAGTTTGGTTGAGTAGTGAAGGTTTTTTACGTGCAAATTGGCGAGAACAGTATTAAGACTATACACTTGGATTTGACAAAGCGATTTAGAAATATCAATCCTGCAAAATTCTTCTCCATGTCACTCGCTATGAACCCACTGTATATTACGATTTGCATGAACTGTCACGGATGTTAATCATGACGGCCACCGGGCCCCCGGCTCCATTCAAACCATTGTTTCTTTTTTCCTGTCTCTTTCAATCAAGACATGCGCACCACCTAATTTTTATACCATCTAACATGATAACTGTAATAAAAATATAATAATTAAATTATTAAATTAAATTATTTATTAAAAATATAAAAACTTTTAAAAAAATGATTGACACATCGATGTAAATTTTTAGTACAAATTATACGTATGTGTAGCAGCCTTTTTAAATATATATATATATATATATATATATATATATATATGTTGTCTTTCTCGTGATATAAAATACGTTTTAATATCCAAGGTGAGTGAAGAAGGAACAAAGGTAAATGAACAAAACTAATTTAATCTATTATATTAAGTTTATATTAATATAACTAATTTAATCAAATATAATTTTAGCTTTATTCCAAACTTTCTGGATATTATCCTAAACTTGGCCTTAATTTTATCACTTAAAGTACTTCATCTATCCATCTCTAATTCTTATTATTTAAAATATTTCAAACAGAAAATACAAAATCAAACAAAAAATAATATCACATTCAAGTATTAAGATCGATTTAACTTAAAGTTCAAGTATCTTCTTCCAAATAATTGTGTATTGTTATTATATTGATTAATTGTTACTATATAAATGTGATTAGCTTAATTTTAATGAAAAAAAGGGCAATACCAGCGTGTGTCGACTGGATTTTGTTAATAAATTTTAGTATGACATACATTATATGGGTAAAATCTCAGATAAGAAATTGTTTTAATATATGTGGTGGGAGTTAAACATTTTAAGCCTAGTAGAGATGAAGGTAATTTCTTGGCATGCACAATGGATAAGTGTAAGAAATTTAGGTCAATAATGGATTATTGAAAATTTTCACCCATAAAGCAATTCTTGTAAAGTATCAAGTATGAAACTAAGGCTTTTGTGGGTAAGTGTAAAGATTTTATGCCTTGAGGGGGTTAAAATAATGGGGAAATGTAAGAATTTTCTACCAAAATGAGGTTATTGCAATTTTTCACATTGTGTAACATTAAGTGATTAGTGTATCATTTGTTATGAGAATTAACCTTTTTTGAGAGAAAATAAAGACATCCATGAGAGACTTAGCAATACCCAAGAGATTTTTTATTTCATCAGACATCTTTTAAAGTCATTTCTTCATTTTGATGCATCAAGATTCAATACATTTGATACGTTTGTAAGAGATCAGTTGAGAAAACTCTACTAAATAGTTCTTGTTTAAGGTAAGAAAAGTAAGCCTCTTCTTGAGTCGATTTGAGTTTTCCATAATGATAAATTTGAGATTTAGTTACCATATTAAAATACCAAAGTATATCCCACCATCAGTGCTAACATTACTAGAATGGATTTCTTTGTCATCTATAAATAGAAAAAGAATATATTGAATTATGTCAAATATTGTATACGTTTGTTTAAGGGTTTATATTATTTTAAAATTATCTCAATGTGTTTTTTAGCTGTGCAATGCTTTAGACATCCTTTATAATAACCCTAATCTATTCCCCCTATGTCATACTCACAGTCGTAATACCATTTCGAAAAAAAAAACAAATAAGTCATAATGTAGTCATTTTGTTTTTAATTTGAAAGATAAAAAAGTAGATTCAATTTCGGAGATCTAAGAACGAATAATTTGTTTCTATCTTTAAGTAATAATATTATGTATACATATGTTGTGCTTCTAACGTATTATCAATAAATTAAAAATTAATTTATTTTTAATTTAAAATTATTTAATCATATAATTATTCATCATCTAAATATATAAAAAAATAGATACAAAAGGTATTTTTACTTAATTTTCTTAGTATATTTTTGGTGGCAGTACAGCAGCTGCTAAGTTTCCTTACAAATTGAGACAGATATGGGCCAATATAGTGAATATAACAAATTGGGCTGGACCATTCTAGTAAATAGATGTATTTCGGTTTCTCAATTATTGAAATAAAATTCTTATCTTAAGATATGAATTGGTCCTCATTTATTCTGAAGAATTTGAATCTTCTCTAATATTCAAAGATGTCATGACATTTGTGCTATTTTAATTCATATATGTAAATTATTTTATTATGTCACACTGATTTTAATATACTATTTCAAAAGAACTTTATTATTATTATTATTATTATTTTTTATATAGTTGGCTCAATCATATATTACAATACATCATCATAATGGAAGATGTCAAAATTTTTCAGTTGATAAATACAATGGTCAAGAGAGATCCCTTAACCCAATTGAGCCTTTATTTTCTCGTTGCCCCACAAAATCCAATGCCTGCAGGGTTCACATCTAACTATAGCCCATCTCCCCTTCCTTGACAACAAACTTGAACGACATTATGTTGCCACATTGGACTCCAAAATATTGCTAAAAACAGAACACAGAAAAACAAATTTCTTAACCCACTAAAACAGCTAGCCAGGAAGAAAATTCCCAACGCCCGTTTGTGTGTTTTGTGGAACCAAACAATAAAAATCTCTTCTTTTTCATTATTTTAATCCGAAACATCTGATGGGTTTGTACAGAGCTGATGATGACTACGATTATTTGTTCAAAGTGGTTCTGATTGGGGACTCTGGAGTGGGCAAATCCAACCTTTTGTCAAGGTTCACACGTAACGAATTTAGTCTCGAATCAAAGTCCACTATTGGGGTCGAGTTTGCCACTCGTAGTATTCATTGTGATGATAAGATCGTCAAGGCCCAGATTTGGGACACTGCCGGCCAAGAAAGGTATTATTTTTTTATTTGTTTCTAGATCTGGGTTTTTGCGTTTTTGATATTTATATGGATTTTTCAACGGATCTATTAGTTTCATTGTTTTATGATAACCAATGTTGAAAGGGCCATTTTTAGAACGCTGATGGAGTTATTTTTGTTTGTTTTTTTTGATGTATTTAGTAACAAAGAAAAGATTAAACATGTAGAACTCTTTTAATTATATCTTTAGGCATGCTTTTGTTTATGTTAGTTTTAATTGAAGTTTATTGTACAATAGTTCTGTTTTAAAGTGGAGAATTTTCAATTCACAGACTGGTTTTTTTCATGCAGATATTTGCCTCATTCTTGTTATTTCGGGGTTTGGAATATTTTATCTTTGTGAAAGGTTGTTTATAATTAAGTCTGAAGCTTTCTGCCTTTCTCCCTTCATATCTTTTTCTTTTCATAGCTTTGACTTGATATGAATGATGCGATTACTTCAAATTTTCTTTGGATTAAAATGCTGTTAACTGTTATCCCAAACACAGTTGTTTTTTTTGTTTTTAATATTATCAAAAAATTTTGAAATTTTTTCAACTTTTGGCTCTGTGGATTGATTGCTGAAAATGTTCGTATTTTTCTTTTGCAAAAGATATCGCGCAATCACAAGCGCATACTATCGAGGGGCTGTTGGTGCTTTGCTAGTCTATGATGTCACACGCCATGTTACATTTGAAAACGTGGAACGATGGCTTAAGGAGCTCAGAGATCACACAGACTCCAACATTGTGATCATGCTTGTAGGTAACAAGGCAGACCTGCGACACCTTCGGGCAGTTCCTGTTGAAGATGCTACTGCTTTTGCAGAACGAGAGAACACCTTCTTCATGGAGACATCTGCCCTTGAGTCCATGAATGTTGACAGTGCCTTCACAGAAGTGCTGACCCAGATCTATCGTGTTGTAAGCAAGAAGGCTCTTGAGATTGGAGAGGATCCGGCTGCCTTGCCCAAAGGACAGACAATAAATGTTGGAAGTAAAGATGATGTATCAGCGATGAAGAAAGCTGGATGTTGTTCTGCTTAGGTGTGGAGAAAAAATTCTGAAGAAAAATTATCTTTGACATTTCATATCTTCATAGAGGTATGCCTGACTTGTTAACAAAATATTAACAGGTTGAACTTGTGATATATATACTAGCCTGGTCCTTACCTATCTTAACTGATGACTTAGGATCTTAAGAAAAATTCTTAATTTTTGCTTTATGTTCTTTGGTTCTACATTGTACCTTGCCCTCCTTTGTGTATTATACTAAGTATCAAACTGTTTTAAATTTGCTCAAAAGTCTGTCTGCTTCTGGCTGAAAATGTATGAAGGAAAATTTCCGTCTGCTTCAACTTGAATAGAGTGCAGAATGGAATATTTCCATGTACCATGTAAATAACAATGAAGTGTCTCTATGACACATTTTTAACTTTGGGACTGGATTGACAACTCGCGGACCTGGTTCATTTTATTTTTTCAGTTTCCTGGTCTTTATGGGCGTTTCCTGTTTCTATGCCCTGAATGCAAATAACTGATGCATTTATTTTATTTTATAAATGACCATTCACAATGACCATTCACTTCACAATCACTGCATTAACTATATTTAATGTTTAATGAATTTGCCCTTACGGACTAGGTATAAAGTATCTTACTTTCACTCAAGAAGATTTCAAGTTAATCCTTCTTTAAATATGGGGGGAGGAGAACATGAATGAATATCATAGTCGAAATTATTGGTATTCCTTCATATGTTGAGGTTATATTTTCATACCTTTAGCACCATTAAAGTAAACATCATTACAGATTATGAAAGACAGACATTTTGAAATACACCAGAAACACAATATGGCTCAGCCATTAACACCATTCTTAAGAACAACAAACTACAAAGAGGATAACTTAACAAACAAGATTTTCCACCCAAATTAACCCTATTGCTTCACAACTTCTGTTATGATATAAAGCGACTGTACAGCAGAAAGCAGTTGAAATGTCGGTAGTCAGACTCTGGGATTCAAAGCTGAACCATCTCCACTATGGTGGCATATAAGTTATATGCGTCCATGAGTCAATCCTGATTCAGAATCAGAAACACATAGGCTATATTTGGTTTTTGGATTAGGAATCACTGGAATGAAAAATATTAAAAATGGAAACTAATGGAATGAAAGTATTGTGAATGAATAGAATGCTATTACCTTGTTTGCTTGTAGTTATGTGTTAATGGAAAGGAAAATAATTGGCTGCTTTTGCATGAAAATACCCTTAATATAAATTCTGCTAAATTTTATTTTAAAACATAATTTTATTTATATGTAAAATTTATAAAACTGACAATATTTCTAAATCTTTCAAAAAATTAAAAAAAAAAAAATACAAACTAACAAAACCTACCATTGGTGACGGTAGCAATGTAGCTGAACACCAATAATTAATAGTTATTCCGAGATTTTGGTCAATGAGGGGTTTTCACAACTCTATCATATATATCAATCAATTAGTGAAAACTTAAAAAAATATACCAAGCCTGAAGCAAAGGAAATAACATTAAAAAATAATAATAATAATAACACAAATAACTTTTAACGTGAAAAAACCTCTTTAACGTAAAGAGAGCCAAAAAACCCACAAAGATCTAACGATCCACTTAAATTCAATATATTAGGAGAGGATTTGAACCTTTGTAAGGATAGACCCAAACCTTCTCTTGAATTAAAAAAAAAAAAAAAAGACAAATTAAAAATATGTTAATAGGACCATCCTTAATTGTAAACAAACTTGGACAAATTTTTTTCTAATAATTATTTTCGGACTCAGGCTAGAACTGGATCTTTCCTTCAAGCCCAAAATCCGAATTGACTTGAAATTGGACTTAAGGGGTTTCCTTCGTCTTGGTATAAGATTATACTCTAAACCTAGCATACAAATTGAAGAAGTCCACCCAAACATCACATTTGTTAAAAACCCAAAACCAATGTCAAATTAAATCAAGAAAATTAATTTCACGTCTCATATTTCATCCTCTAGATCTTCAACATGATTTCAGCCACATACCTCATGATTTTGTTTCCAAAGACCGCTTTGAAGATATTATTTCATTTACAATGCTTATTTGAATTACGATTTTGTTTGTACTGCAAGTTCTTCATCTTTGTTCTCCACATTTTTAAAATTATACTACATCTACAAATTTGCCTGCAATAGTAGATTACCTTATAAATTGGAAGGCATGAGCCAGTGGGTAGTGGATTAAAGTAAAATGCTAGATTTTGCAAATAGATTTACTTTGTTTTGACCTTTTGATATAGACTTAAATTATTGTAAATGTTAAAGATTTTTTGGTTTTGCAATTTCTTTTTGAATTGTAAGTTCTCTTAATTTTATGCTTCTAGTTCGATATTTTCTGCTTTAGAATATAAATAAAACATTTATGCTCTAATTGATAAGAAAAAAACTTTTAACCTTAATTGATTTTGTGGTAGTTTATTGTTGTACTTTAAAAAGATACAACTGCTTTTTGGATAGTGCTCAATTTGTTTGATGATTGTTTTGTTGTTTTTGTGTAGTTTTCTATGTGCACATTCAAAGGTAATATTAAAAAATGAAGTATCCAAATGAACTCACTGGTTGTTTGTTGTGTATAGTCCCATAAACCTCATTCAATACACTGAATTAAAATTGATAACTATTCTTTATTGTTCAAATACTAGAGGTCATGAGACTTCATAATTTTTCCAGATTATTTGCTTGTAATTTCTTTTGAATTGGAGATTTAATTTTTTTAATCAGAGATTGCAAATTGTTATGTATTTGAATTGTTTCCATTAAATATATTGATATGTATGTCAAAATAATGTTCCTCAATATAGTAAGAAGCCCCACAACAATAGAAACACCATTAAGTAAAAGAAGTTCAATCTCTAACCAAAATATTCAATTTAAATGAGTTTGAAGCTTATCTAAGATTGAGGATACCAATTAATTAAATTTGTTATACCAACAAATTAAAAGAGGAAATTTGAAGACTATGATTATTGAAAGGCCCTTGTCAACCTAAATATTATAATATTTCTTTCACTTTGCTTTAATGCATCAATTGATTGCATAAGATTTCTCTTATTGGCATTTTGTAGTCATGATGAATCAACTGAATCTAAAAATCAAGACAATTTTATTGAACTATTGAAGTTTCTATTTAGTCATAGTGACAACATATAAGAAGTTGTGCTAGGAAAATTTCTAAAACACCTTAAAATAACTACTCCAAAATTCAAAAGTAACTAACTAGTTTTAATGCTCATTTGGCAACTAAGAAAGTTATTACAAAAATTGCAAGAGATAAACAACCATTCTCTCCCCTAGTTGATGAATGTCATGATGTAACAGTGAAATAACAAATAGTTATTATTTTCTTCAAATAAAACAAATTATACTATTAAACATTTTATTAGGATTGTGTACATTAAGAATACTTCTATACACTTTTTGAAAACTACAATAGATACAGTTTTTTTGTAAAACATGGATTGAGTTTGACAAATTTATGAGGGCAAAGTTATGATAGAGCAAACAATATGAGGTGTAAATTCAATTGCTTTAAATGTTCAACATTGAGAGAAAATAGGTAAGTGAAAAATGCTATTGGCCACCCCCTCCAACCCTATGTGGCAAGGGGGGCTTCGATCATTTTTTGGGCCCACTTTTAAGTAGGGCCACTACTAGAATGATCTCCAACATATTTTTTTCACTTTGTTTTATTTTTTCAATCATTAAATCTCTTATTCACAAATATTTTTCACTACATACTTGGTCATCATAATCAACTATTTCAATTTAAAAAATATAACGATGCAAACAAAAGATTGCATCTTTCGTCACACTATATTTCATCCAATTTAAACATTGATTATATCACTATGATGTAAACATAAAATTGTTATCTCCAAAAAGAGTGAAAAAAAAAAAAAGCTATGATATTTATGTTAACAAAAATCCTTT
Source organism: Anacardium occidentale (assembly GCA_026122585.1). Taxonomy (NCBI): domain Eukaryota; kingdom Viridiplantae; phylum Streptophyta; class Magnoliopsida; order Sapindales; family Anacardiaceae; genus Anacardium; species Anacardium occidentale. Next base: position 135,095 of record JAJEJH010000172.1, read on the forward strand.
AATAAGTATACTTTTTAAACTTTCTTTTTTTATTTGTTGATATAATCAATCTCATTAATTGATATCCTCGGTCTTAGATCAACTTTAAGCTCATCCAAATTGAACACTTTGATCGAAGATTGAGTTTATTTTACCTAATGGTGTTGTTTCTTATTTTAATGCAGTTTGGTTAACTTCAACATCAATGAAATCTTCATTAATAATTTCTATTGGACTTTTCTTTAATTTCTTGAAATAATTGGATACATTTAATGACCTCTAAATTGGTGAACTTATAACTCTAACAATTATCATGACTATATGAATATTAGATACCAAAATGTCTAGCAAGTTTATAAACACCTGCAATCCACTAGTTAACTTATAAAAATGTTACAAAGCCAAAAAAGTTAACCCTACCAAATTCCCAATCCAACAATTATAGCCAAAAATTAAATAAACATGCCACAGAAGTTCCAATCACAGCACAATGAATTTTAACATAGTTTTATAATTTTACCTTGCAGACACTATTTTGAATATTTAAACGATTTAAGCAACTCAAGAAGAAAGCACAAAATAGAAAAACAATGAAGCAAAACACATATTATGCATGAACTTATGCAGTATAAGGGCAAGTTATGTAATTCATCTCTTTGGTAATCAATATACTAAAATCATACTTGATTAGGATAAGCTTAAGAAACGTTGTTTTAATATACATGTAAATGAAGAAGGTTTTTCTATTTCTTGAATATTGTAATACAAATTACAACAATATATATAGTTGATCAATCCTAATCCTAAAAGGAATTGAATCCTTATTTTCCTAGCATATCTTGATCTCTTCCTGATATACATCAATGCAATATCTCTATCTTGATCCTTATCTTGATCTCTTCCTAATATACATCAATACAATATATTTATCATTTAATATTTAACACTCCCCCTCAAGCTGGTGCATATAAATCATATGTACCGAGCTTGTTACATATAAACTCAATTCGAGGCTCCCTAAGAGATTTTGTGAAGATATCAGCCAGTTGTTCATTTGAACAAACATAACTAGTAGATATACAACCAGAGATGATCTTTTCTCGAATAAAGTGACAATCTACTTCAATATGTTTAGTTCTCTCATGGAACACTGGATTGGAGGCAATGTGGAGAGCTGTTTGATTATCACACAATAATTTCATTGGTGGGACATCTGCAAACTTTAGTTCCTGAATTAATTGCTTTAACCATAGAAGTTCACAGGTTACAAGGGCCATAGCACGATATTCTGCCTCTGCACTTGATCTGGCAACAACCTCTTGCTTTTTACTTTTCCATGAAATGAGATTTCCTCCAACAAGAACACAATAACCTGAAGTAGAGCGTCTATCAGACGGAGAACCTGCCCAATCCGCATCTGAGTATCCAATGATCTGTGTATGACCCTTATTCTCATATAACAATCCTCTTCCTGGAGCTCCCTTGATATACTTCAAAATTCGTAAAACCGCATCCCAATGACTGTCACAAGGGGACTGTAAAAATTGACTAACCACACTGACTGAAAATGAAATATCAGGCCGAGTGATTGTAAGATAGTTGAGTTTACCAACAAGTCTTCGATATCTTCCAGGATCAACAAGAGGCTCCCCCTGTCCAGGTAACAGCTTGATATTAGGATCCATAGGCGAATTTACAGGTTTGCAGTCTATCATTCCTGTTTCTTCAAGAATATCAAGTGCATATTTTCTCTGAGAAATAACAATACCATTGCTAGATTGAGCAACCTCTATCCCTAGAAAATATCGAAGTAATCCTAGATCTTTAGTTTGAAAATGCTGGAACAAGTGTTTCTTGAGCTGTGCAATACCATCTTGGTCATTTCCCGTAATAACAATATCATCAACATAAACCACCAGATATATGCATTGCCCCTGAGAAGTATGTCGATAAAATACTGAATGATCAGATTCACTTCGAATCATTCCAAATTCCTTAATGACCGAGCTAAAGCGGCCAAACCAAGCATGAGGAGATTGTTTCAAACCATATAATGACCGACGAAGCTTACACACCAATCGAGACTCCCCCTGAGCAACAAAGCCAGGCGGTTGCTCCATATAAATGTCTTCATCAAGATTGCCATGAAGAAAAGCATTTTTAATGTCCAACTGATAAAGAGGCCACTGTCGTATAGCGGCCATAGACAAGAATAACCGAACAGAGGACATCTTGGCCACGGGAGAAAATGTTTCACCATAATCCTGACCATAAATTTGAGTATACCCTTTCGCAACTAAGCGAGCCTTTAAACGATCAACACGACCATCAGGACCAACTTTGACTGTGTAAACCCAGCGACAACCAACTGTAGAGTGTCCCGGTGGCAATGGAACAAGATCCCAAGTACCATTGGCATGTAAAGCCTCCATTTCCTCAACCATAGCTTGCCGCCACCCAGGATGAGACATAGCCTCAGAAAGGGTGGATGGGGTAGATACAGAAGACAAAGTGGAAACAAAAGCATAAAAGGGTGAAGATAATCGATGATAACTCAAAAAATTGTAAATAGGATGAGGATTACGGGTAGATCGCATACCTTTACGGATGGCAATTGGAAATTGATCAGCAGGAGACAGGACGTCGAGACGAGGAGAAGCTGGAGCAGGAAGTGAGTCAAACTGGCCTGTAGCGTCAGACTGGACCTCAGTAGCAGTGTCATTATTGGTAGGAACATCTGAAGAAGAGACGACAGAACCTTCACCAGGAGTAAGAGGAACATGGGAAGGGTCAGATGGGAGTTCAATATATGACAGTGGGAACAACTCAGTGGGAGGACGAGGGTCTGATTTGGAAGGATCAAAGTAAGGAGAGTCCTCAAAGAATGTGACATCAGCAGACACAAAGAATTGTCGTGTATCAGGGGAATAACATTTATACCCTTTTTGAAGACGGGAATAACCAAGGAAGATGCACTTGGAAGATTTAGCAGTAAATTTGTCTTGGCCAGGTGATAGGGTATGGACAAAACAAGTACAACCAAACACACGTGGTGGTAAAGAATATAAAGGCTGAGTAGGGAATAAAATAGAGTGAGGTACCTGATTTTGAAGAACAGAAGATGGCATTCGATTGATTAAATAACAAGCAGTGAGAACTGCATCTGCCCAGAAAGACAGTGGAACATGATGATGTAATAGGAGTGTTCGGGCAGTTTCGATCAGATGTCTATTCTTCCGTTCAGCAACCCCATTTTGTTGAGGGGTATAAGGACAAGAAGATTGATGTAGGATACCATGTCTTGTCATGAATGTAGTAAATGAGGTAGAAAAATATTCACGTGCATTATCACTTCGAAACATTCGAATAGATGTATGAAATTGAGTTCTAATTTCAGCACAGAATGATTCAAAGATAGAAAACAATTCGGAACGATTTTTCATTAAATAAAGCCAAGTGCACCTTGAATAATCATCAACAAAGGTAACAAAGTATTTAAAACCTAAAATAGAAGTAACACGACTAGGACCCCACACATCAGAATGCACAATTTCAAACGGGGACGCAGCCCGATTATTGACACGTTTAGGAAAGGACGAACGAGAGTGTTTCCCTAATTGACATGACTCACAGTTTATTGAAGACAATGAAGAGAGACCGGGGACCATTTTCTGTAATTTAGACAAGCTAGGATGACCAAGACGACTATGAAGCAGGGCAGGAGGATCACCAACAAGGCATACTGAAGAAGCGGAAGGCAAATTGAGATGATACAAACCCTGTGACTCACGTCCTGTGCCAATCATCCTTCCCGTCTGTCGGTCCTGTATGTAAACAGAGTCATGATCAAACATTATAGAACAATTCAAAGAACGGGTAAGTTTACTAACTGAAATAAGATTGAAAGGACAATGAGGTATATACAAAACAGATTCTAAGGGCAAAGATGGAAGAGGTTGAGCTCGTCCGATAGCTTTAGCAACCGTTTGGGATCCATTTGCTAAAGTGACAGAGGATAACATAGAAGGGCTAAAGTAATGAGATAATAAGTTAAGATTACCAAAGATGTGATCAGATACACCAGAATCAAGAACCCATGGTCCAACGGATGAAGACTGACTAAGGCAAGCAATAGAGTTACCCGTATGTGTGACGGAAGTGGAGGTCGAGGAAACTTGTTGGGAGGCTTGATACTTGAGACAGGCCTCAAAATCAGCACCGATTAAAGTGACAGATGGCTGAGAGTGCTTTGTAAAAGATTCTGAACTAGTCTCAAGAGAATCTACACATACCACATTGGCAGTCCGAGACGGGTGTCCATGTAATTTGTAACATTTGTCCCGTGTGTGTCCCCACCGGTTGCAATAATTGCATTTAGGTCTTCCCTTGCCTTTTAATTCATTTCGAGAAGACGACTGTGACTGAGAGACCAAAATTGATGAGTCTGGAGCTGATGATCCTTGGACTGCACTTGGAGAAGAGACTCGAAGTAAACGAGAGAACACATCATTGAGAGATGGTACCGATGGGCTAGCAAGAATCTGATCTCGTATAGGCACAAGATCAGGTCCAATTGCAGCGAGAGTGAGTACCATAAATAATTTGTCTTGGTGTGCTAAATCCTCTTCTACAGTCTTACCAGCAGGGAACAAAGAACTAAATTCTGACTTGAGAGAAGCCATTCTGCCAATAAAGTCAGACATACTTAAACCTTGTTGCTTCAGATTGACCAGATTGGATACTACCGAGTACATCCTCTGAATATCATTAGTGTATAAGAGTTTAGCCTGATTCCATATCTCGACACATGTACGATAAGCTTTGAAAATAGGGTGTAGAGTTGGATCAATAGTCTGCCATAGCATGCTGCATAAGAGGGCATCGGTCCTAATCCATGCGGATTTATCAGATTGTATATCAGTAGCGCCGGTAGTCAAGTGATTCTCGAGGCCTTGCCCCAAAAACCAAAGTTCAACTGAAGCAGCCCAAGACGTATAGTTCACACTGCCTAATAATTTCTCATTAGTAATAACAGGAGCAGAATTAAAGGTGAAAACCGAACCTGATTTGGTGCTTTCAATTGACATGATTGAATAAGAACACAAGCAGCAATAAACAAGCAATCGATACTCTCAAACACGAGCAAAAGAACACACAGCAGTAGTGGATCAATAGACGTTGGTGACAGGAAAGAGAGCGAGTGGAGCCCCTGAGAACCTTGAGAATGCCGGAATAGATTAGATCAGCACCGTCAGAGACTAAAAAACAATAGTCGGAAAATTTTCCGGTGGCGGGAATCTGCGCGTCCAGTGTCGGAAAATGTCGGGATGGCCTGAAAGAGAGAGATCGGCAGCCTCTGACCTCAACGGAGTGGGCGGTGTTGCTGCACGGTCACCGGAAGAGGAGATCAGCCGATAATGAGCAGCTGATACAAGCGGCGCGTGAGAGCGCGTGCGGCGGAGAACGGTGACCGGACTTTAGGGCTTTTGCCGGCGAGAGGAAGACGAACTGAGAGGTGACAGCGGTTCTGTGATCGAGCACCTGGAACGAACTTCGCCGGAAAGATCTAGGGTTTGCGCCGGAAAATTAAGGAAAAAAAATTAGGGTTTAAAAAAAAATAGGGCTGCTGGCTCTGATACCATGTAAATGAAGAAGGTTTTTCTATTTCTTGAATATTGTAATACAAATTACAACAATATATATAGTTGATCAATCCTAATCCTAAAAGGAATTGAATCCTTATTTTCCTAGCATATCTTGATCTCTTCCTGATATACATCAATGCAATATCTCTATCTTGATCCTTATCTTGATCTCTTCTTAATATACATCAATACAATATATTTATCATTTAATATTTAACAATACACATCATCATATCTCAAGGAAATAATTTAAACAAAGAATAATTTACAATCTTGGATTAAAAAGATTCATAAGAAAGCAATATTCAAAAGAAAATTCGAAAGAAAATACAAATAAATAATCTGAAAAATCGTGAAGTTTATTGACCTTTATTAGTTGGGTGAAAAAAAAAATCGTTAATTTCAATTCACTATATTGAATGGTGTTTATGAAACCAATAAGATCATTTTAATACTTCATTTCTAAGTTTCAACATTCTGAAAAATTACAAATGTTTTCTTTTTATTCAAAAGCAAAATATACCAAGCTAAAAGCATAAAATTAAGATAACTTATGGTTCAAAAAATATTTGCAAAATCAAAAACTCTACCTACACAACAATCATCATTTTCGGAGTGGAAGCATGTAGTTTGAAAGATATATAGCTAAAAAAACAATTAACATATTGAAGATCTTGAGGGCGAAATCTAAGATGTGAAATTAGCTTTCTTGATTTCAATTAACATTGGTTTTGGTTTTTTATAGAAATGTCATGTTTGAGTGATGGACTAGTCAATTCTATACTAAATTTAAAGTTCTATCTTGCACTCAAACAAACATACCCCTTAATTCTAATTTCAGGCCCATTAGGCTTTCAGGCTCGAACAGCTTTGTTCAAGCGGGAAAGTAATTAAGAGCAAAAATTTGTCCAAACCTGTGTACAATCAAGGGTGGACTTAATAACATATTTTCAAATTTTTTTCAATTTGTGAGTGGACTTGGGCTTACCCTCACAAAATTCCATTTTCACCCATACTTGTAGGGGCAATAGTATTGGTGTCGACGATAGAGTTAAACAGTAAAATTAATTGTTATTATTTTATCAAAAATAATTAAACTTTATACATATTGATTTTAGGGTATATGAATGATTACAATTTAAACTGAGGTGAATTGGTTATCTTGTTATCCATTAGTAGCTCAAGGAATGCTACAAAACACACTTTATAAAGAAACAAGATTCCTGTTCTTTATAACACTTGAATGACTCCAAGCAAACATAACCAAAAGTAATTAATTCAATATTTTCTCCTAATTGCAGGCAATCTACAAATTTTCATCGATTTTTGCTTGGACTAAGGGGAAACTAAACTGACATTAGCACCAAAGATTCCAGTACCATGAAATGAGGGGTCAATAAGTAATAATAATTAAGCCATACAATTAACATTTTCCAAACCTGTACTATTTCAAATAAAATCCTCAAAGCTTAACCAAACAATTAAGAAATCAAACTTACCAACATTGATGAATGAGGTAGTTTCACTTTGAACATCAGGACGATCGGAAAGAGAGTGCGAATCATCATCAGCCTTGAAAGAGGGAAGAGGATTGGGGCCCTTTATAATCCAACCAAGAGCATAGAATGACAAACCCGCGAGAATTGCGCTGCCCCACGCGTTAGAGTACCATCTACTGTACTGCTTGATCGCGAATCTCCATTGCTCTCGAAGTGTAGCCGGATCGGGGTTTGATGTTTTCACTGGGTCCGGGTAGCAGATCTTTTGGCCCGAATATTTAGTGTTGGCGTCGCTAGTATCGGTTGTGAGTTTAGGAGAAGATGATGAAGAAGAAGGAAGGTTTTAACAGGCTTGGGGATTTTACTGGTCGATCATGGTGGGTTAAGCCCTACACAAGAAATGAAGTCGTTTTGAAGTTCGCAAATTTACACATTTGTTGCAGTTTGCCGTCCGTTGAATAAATGATATCTGGCACTCAAAATTTTATCCTTTCTTAAATATTAACTTTTCCCTCTTGTACCAAAAAGGCCAAAGCACTATTTCCCACCCATAGTTTGAGGCGGGGACAAAGTTCCACCCTCCAAGTTTCAAAAGCCCAATCTCCTACTCCTGGAAATAATTTAATATTAAATAAAATAAAAAACAGTAATATTCTAGGGGCAATTTTATCATTTTATAATTAAAATTTTATAAAATAATAAAATAAATTTTATATAAATTTAAAAAATTTAAAAAAAATAAACTAGTCACAACTGCTGATGCCGGTGGCGGTGGCCGTTGATAACAGCACCAGGTGGCTGTCTCCGACCACCTGGTTCCAGGGGAGGCCAAATATGGCCTCCCCGTTCTGTGGAGGTGGCCAGATCGACCACCTCCTATTTTGGAGGAGGCGGCCAGATCTGGCCATCGGAAACGGCCGAAAAGGGCCGGTATTGGTCCCAGCGACTGTTTTTGGCCACGTTAGTCGGGGAAGGAGGCCAGATCTGGCCGCCTCCACCCAACGGAGAGGCCCGATCTGGCCTTCCCTGGAACCAGGTGGCTGAAGACGGTCACCTGATGCGGTTATCAACGGCCACCGCCGCAGGCATCGACGACTGTGGCCAGTTTATTTTTTAAAAATTTTAATATATTTTTTAATTTTTAATATTTAAAAATTATTTTATAATTTTATTATAACTTTTTATTTATTAAAGGATATTTTAATCATTTCATTTGAAAAATTATAAAATATGTTTGAATTTTGGTCCAGGGGTGAGAGACTGAACTTTTCAAACTTGGAGGGTGGAGCCTTGTCCCCGCCTCAAACTATGAGTGGGAACTAGTCGTTTGGCCTACCAAAAAAAAGAAAAAGAAACTTTTCCCTCTCACAGAGTTCAGTGACTTTTAAACTGTTGTTATCGTAATATTTCTAAAAATATTCTTCCAATTTTATTTAATGTTGAAAATAACGCATACAATCAAATTGAGCTGCTAAATTTCGATTTGAATTTAACTCATTTAAATCAAACATGGATTGAAATCCGCTAGCTCGAATCCACCACTACTGAGGTCCGGCAAAAGAAACAAACGGGTGTGGGTGGGGAAGGGTATGCTGGAGTGTAAGAGTTAACCAAATAAAGGGAAAAACTTTTGCTTCGCTGTACATATATTTGCTTCAAATGATATATTTACTTCAAATGAAATAACAGGATTAAAGAGTACAATCTATAGAGAAAATATATTTCCTGCACTAAGTCACTAGCTTCACATTAATAATCTCTAGGAATGTCATTTCCGACCTTCAGCCTTCTTCTGCTCTTTAGCTGAAACAAATGAATATACGTAAGTTCCAGAGTCATATATATGCAAGCAAGAATCAAAATTATTGACTGTTCTCAGAATATTACCTGCTCTTTCTTCTTCCCTTCTTCTAGCTGCTTCAGCCCTTTCCTTCCGTATAAGTGCTAAACGTTCTGCAAGCCCAACTATTAGTACATATAACAAATTACTAATTCTAGTAGTACTTGACAATGACAGACACAATCAATCAACAAGAGGGAAAGCAGCAAAAATCAAACTGGATACAAGTTGGGGTTTCACATGGTTCCTAAACCTCTTCAAGCAACAGGTAACCGAAGCTAGTCATCAAGGCCAGAATCAGAAAGAGGCTATTAAATTAGCTAGTAGTATCTTCCACCGTTATGCTTGACGGCACAGTCAAAGAAGTTCAAAAAAAAAAAAAAAAGAATCTCAGTTTCTCCTTAAATAACTCTTTATCTTATTTTCGAAACTGTAAACTTTTGAAACCAAGAAATGTAAAATCACCTAATAGATCTAAAGGCCCATATATCTATTATAAAAAGCCAAAAAGGAATGAAGTAATGCCATGATATGCTGATCATAAAGCTTGAAGATGTTGCAGGATCATGGAAAGTCATATGGCAGGCAAAAATTTTGCATATAACTGGAAGTCATCATCTTTAATTCGGTAACCAGTTCAACAACTAAAGATTCAACATTGTTCAACTAGATGAGAAATAGCTAATCCAATCATTTACCTAAATCTTGTCTTGCTTTTTCTGTTTTCCCTTGTTCTTGCAGCTTCATGTAACGTTCATGGGATCTCTGCTTCTCCAGTTCTTCTCTATAAACAGATAAAAAATTTTATGCATAATAAGAATATTTGCTTCATTTTAAAAGATTCTGACAGACAACAATCTGAATTTGGGCTTGTTACATTTATTTAAGAGACTGCCACAACCATATAACATCCTATCTTGTTTAAAACTCGATAGTTTCTAAAACTCACTTGTTCTTCCTTCTCTATCAATTCAAAAGTCAAAATCAGCTTAAGAACCTATTAACAATTCTATTAATTATAGTAGCAGCCTCCCACGAGTGAAAATGAACAATAACAAACCTTTCCCGCCTTGAAAGTTCAGTTGGTCTTCCAAGCTGCATAAAGGAAAAGACAGGAATGGATTAATTGGTGAAAATTTTTGACTTTTTTGGGCATCTCCAATTTAACATAACATATTCACTAATACATTATTTGCGATGACAATGTATGAAACTTACGTCAATATCTTTAGCTTTCAAATTCTTCGACTTAACTAAATTAGGATTATTGATCTCAATCAAACCTTCAAGTCCTTTCCGCCTCTGTTAAAATTATCATGGACACGTGATTCAAAGTTAATGATTCAGTCCCATCAAAAAACAACAAAAATTTGAAAAAATTCGCATCTACTTCAGTTTTCTCTTGAGATTCTTCTCCAGCTTCCTCCTCAGACACTTCCTCCTCAGAAACTTCCTCTTCGTATTCAGCTTCTTCCTAACAATAATAAATCTAAATTAATCAGCGATCATTAGAGAAGACAAACAATGCATAATTTCGCAGAAAGAAAAAGAGAAATACCCGCTTAAAAGTACGAGGACGGGTAGAGTTTCCAGCAACTGCAATCAAAAAAATATTTAAAGGTTTTGAAGTAACAATTCAAATATCATCTACATTTAAAAACTTAAACCCCGACCATTAATCAGCTAATATTTGGCTTTCATCATTCATAATCAACATAACGGAACTACAACAAATCAGAATTTCGCCTATACTTAAAAACTAAAAATTAGAAGGTGCAACGCTTACGTATGTCTTCGGGAGTGGAGAACGTGCGTTGACCGGTGGGCTTGCCCTTGAACTTACCTCTTCCCATTGCTTCTTTGAATCCTGAAATCCAAACTGGCTTTGCTTCTTTCGTAGATAATGAGAATGAACTGTGTTTTGGCCTCTTTTATATTCAATCACGTCTCATGCATTCCAAGTTGGCAACCAAAAGTCTAAAACCCTACAACCTTGTTCCGCACGTTATCCATTTCCGCGTTTTGGTTCTTGCAATCTGAATCATACACGTAGCCACTTCTGACTTTTTAAAAAAATTAATACCTTCGGTTTTCTGAGGACAGCCGTTTCAGGTAGTGTATATTTCCAATGGGAATCGGGGTTATTGGGTTGGTAAACTCGATTAAGCACAACAATGTTTTACTAATATGCTATTAGATAAAATCAAAATTTTTATGTTACTCTAATTTTTAGTATGAGCCCTTGTCTTAATACTTTGTTTAATAAGAAACCAATTAAATTGCCGTTTAATTTTTTCTATAACGGCTATAACCGATTTAGATAGTTGATGAAAGCTTTCTCAGACCATTGATATAATGAAGGTAGTGGTCTAAGCCATGATAAGTTCGAACTGATCTAATCCAAGATAATGTCAGTCATAACCCATCAAATGAAGAGGCATGACTCTTATGTTTTCCTAAACTTTCGAACAAATAAATCTGTAATATTATATATTTATATGTTTTTATTTTAAAATTATTTTTTTATCTTTTTTTTTTTTTTTTTTGGGTTAACCCCTATAACCTCTAAACTAGGATTGAATTTGAACTGAACCAAATATAAACAATAATATATTCGTATTCAGACTCGTTTCGTACTGTTTAAATTTATATTCATGTTCGTATTCGTCGAATATTTTTATAACAAAATTTGTATTCGTATAACTAAATTTGTATTCAATTCATATTTGTATTCGTATTCAATTTGTATAATTCATTTTTATATTTATTAAAAATTATAATTAATACAAATAATTAATAAAATTATAATTAAAAAATTATTATTTTAAATTTAAATTCGTATTCGTATTCGATTCGCATAATTCATATTCAGACTCGTGTTTGCTGAATTTTAAAATTACAGTTCAGATTCGTATTCATATTCGGATTCGTTCGATTAGGTTCGTACTCGTTCAAGTCAAACTCAAAAATAAATCTAAATATATTCGATTTGAATCTAACCCTACTGCAGACCCCTTTGACATATCCATATCCACTGCTCCTAGGGACATCCATATACACTGTTGACCGACAGTTATATCAAATGTGGTAGAATCCTACTAATGATGTGGGTATTTCATTCTAGCGGCAGGAAATTGAAAAATACTCTCATTGTATCCTCGGTCATATTTTGCATCGTTTGTTCTATCACTGAGCAAGAGTCTTGGTTTAGAAGCATGGCTTATCACAAGGATTATCGATTAGACTCTGACAAAAAAAAATTGAACGCAGACTATAATTGGTTTATGGATTTGGAAAATTTTGCAGATAAAACACAGTAGTATGCATTCGAAAGAATGACCATTCATACTGACAATAATCTGAAATCAATTCACTCTAAATTCCGGGCTAACATCTTAGAAAAACTCAGCTCAGTGTTTCAATACACGGGGAGAATTTGTTTTTTTACAATTTGTACATATATTAACTTGCTAAATAGCTTCTTGGGGAGAAATCCATGTATCTTTACCTATCTACATGTAACCGCGGTCATTCCATAGCCTCATCAATTGATCTTCAACATTAAATCTTTAAAGAAAAAGTTGAACATGGTTACACAAAGATTCACTTACCATGCATCCAAAGATCAGAAGGCATCAACAATGGTCCAATGCAATGTTAACCAGCAGCAGGAACATGAATTGGCCTAGCCAATGCAAAACATGAATCTGGATTTACAGACATTAATAACTCAATTAAAACTATCTCATTTGGTACCGGGATCTTTGGGCTAGGTTCTATAAAACCTGCAAGTAAAAAGCAATAACATCATGCACATCGACTTAGGACCAACTCATGACACAGAAAAATCCAAAGATATAGAAGCCATCAACACTAATCTTACCAGGGGAAAGCTTTTTCCCACCAAACAGCTCCCATGCCAAGGGATTGGCAGCCCAATGATTTACACCCACTCGACTTGTTGGTTGGAACCCAATTATTTTTCCATCAATAGAAAGAACTACCTAATTTCCAACCAAATCACAAGCAAATTAAAAATTCATGACGAGCTCTATATGAATGATAAGCAACAAGAGGAAGCAAGTACCAAAATAATATAATGAAATATCAAACAAGAAGAATAGACCACTCCTACTAAAACCACAAAGGGACACCCTTTGGCCTACTGTACTGTTCCTGACAGTAATGTATCTTGAAAGAAGAAAATCAACGAAGCCCTCACTTTGTTCTATTGTGTTGGGCTCCTGAGTATTTTGATGTAATAAAAAACTTAAGTTAAAATATTTAACTTGTCATTATATGAATTAATCATGACAAAGCAAGACAAAAGATTTTTATTTTTATAGTTTTAGTCAGGCACACGATCGTGTGTCTCATATAAGGAGACACACAAGTTGTTTAGTCATACAAGCATTCGTGTAACAAAATGCAAGAACGCACGACCGTGCAACTTTCGAACGCACGACCGTCCAACTTTTGAACGCACATTCGTATCATAAAAGTAAAGATGCACGGTCAAGATTCTCATACAAGTCAAGTCGTGTAGAAATCAAAAGTCAACATTTAAGTGCATGCCCGTGCAAAGAAGACACACAACCGTGCGAAGATCAAACCTTGTTCGTGTGCATCTTGTAAGGGATATTGTGTTGCAAATCCGTGTGGCCTTCTGCAAATCTAAAGCCTTGAACATATGAAGGCACACGTCCATGTGTGTGAAACACATACCCGTGTTGAGTTGATGCAATATGGCAAAGTCGACCGTTGAATTGCATTTAATAATGGGAGCACAACCGTGTGTCTACCCAAAATTTTTTCAACAAGTCTCAAATCAATTGCAACAACTCTTTTCACTCCAACACTATAAAAGTAAGCTGATTTGAAGAAAGAAGATAGAGAGAAATAAGTCTTAAGCCAAAATTTTTTCCTTCTCTATTCTTTTCCACTTTTTCTCGCTAAACTTGAGTTGCATACCTTTGAGAGAAACCTTAGAGTTTACTTTTTGTATCAGCCTTATAAAAACAAATTTCAATCTTAGTATTTAAAATCCAAAACCCAAGGACACAATCCCGTAAAACTAGTGGTTGACAAATTCTCTTAAATCAAAACTATTGTATCTTCTATGTTATTGAAGATAGTGGAGGAAAAGTTTCAAACAAGACTGCTTGGAAGAGTGCATGTAAAAAACTTGCAAAGAAACTCCTACATCCATTATAAAAATTGACTGAGCACAATCTTCCCTCTCGCTCTCTTTATTTTGTTTAAATGTTTTATATTTGATTAAGATAAATTGTTTGGATGAAAAGTTTTCAAAATTGTAAAAGTTTTAAAAAATCATATTCAACCCCTCAAGGATTATTTTAGTTATTTAGGGTTTAACACATTGTGTTCAAGAACACCACCCACACCATAAAGGTGAAAAGGAAACTCTTTTTACTATTGCCAAGAACATTAATTTGATATTACATAACAGAAATGACCATGTTTAACTAAATGGCTAGGTTTACTTTTTTCAATAAGATCTTGATAGTAAAGGAATGGAGGAACAAGGCTAGTATATACCTGATCATTTATAAAATGTACAGCTTCGTGCACAATTAGGCTTTAGCTTTAGAGCTAAAACTTAAAAGGATGAATAAGTGCTTTTTCTATTTTAGCTCTAGTGTGCAAAGAAGAAAATGGTACCAGGCTAGCTCAAGTTCAGCTTGACCTGGATGAACTATTCAAATAAGGGAGGGCATGAGGCTTAATTATCAGTAGGGATACCATCACCTTAACTACCTGTAGGCCAAATCATATAGCACATGCACGTGTTGTATTTAAAGAGTAATTTCCTATTTGAGCTTCTTTTATTATTTGTTCTTCTAGTAACATGGGCATATGTGCAGAAAAAAGGCACAGAAAATTTTAAAGAGAGAAAAAAAACTTCTACAACTAAAATTACCTGATAACTAGCAATATCCTGCACAGAAGATTTAACATCTGCATCAATTTTCTCTGAAAGAGAAGAATCAGTTGAATTCTCCCTTCTATTGGAATCATGTTCATGAGTTAATTTCAAGTAACTTGGTTTTTCCCCAATCCAAGCACCAATACTCTTTTCAGTCATTATGCCACCAGGCCAATCAAAAGCATCCTTAATCCTTTTGACAACCGAAATGCAAAATTCTTCCAACTATCCACATTAAATTCAAATTTTAAGTTTCTTTTAAAAATAAAACTCATAAATATGCAAAAATTTAAATAAACAAGTTAAAACTTAAGAACTTCTAAGAGTGGTGATTAACTGCTTTCAAGCATAAGCCCCTGCATGGTAAGGGCTATTCAATGGAATCAGTGACCTTAACATGATGCGAAATCATTTAAAGTATCTACGTGTTCCGAAAAGAACTTTCCATCTTTTCTTTGAAAAAGAAAACATTAGAAATGCCATTTTATGCACTTTCCAAAATTTTCTGTGCATTGCTGGTCTCAAATTGTTCTAGGATTTTACCTGGTCAGTCCAACTGGGTGAGCCTAGGGTTCCTTAGAAGTAAAGGCTGATATGAGTTATTGACAGTAAAGTGCTTTGAAAAATGTGCGTATTTCTTGCACTAACTTATACGCTGAACTACTTCTTGTATAGTGGCAATATCACACACTAATAGAAAGTATACCTTTTCAGCATCTGCAAGCTGGTGTGTCGTAGGCTCGGTTTGAGAAGAAGGTAGCAACCTGTTTTCTCTAGGATACTTCTCTCCCTTGCATAGATGAGGCAAAAAAATTCGACCAAGAGCACTGATTGCAACAAGAAAAATTCCACTTGCAAGAGTGACAGATAGAATTTTCAAGATAGAATAATTTCCCTGAAAAAATAGAACCAATCAGCCTGGACTCAATGAAATTAGACTAAACAGAGAACTTATCCCAAACTCAACTATCAGAAACCAATTACAAATTCTCTACACCAAGATCCTTCACAAACCATAAACCTCTTACCTGCCTCCCAAAACTCGAAACACCACAAGAAAGAGGAACATGAGAACAAGTAAATAAAGGAAAAGCATATATGACATTAAATCCAACTTCCTTGAACAATAATATTAATATGACATCAAAATCCTATCACTACTAATGGAGAAACTAGGATCTATTTATTTTTGTAAATTAATGCAGTTAAGAACATGTTTCCATCAAACTATCTCTTCATTTAAGTTGATTAAATTTTGTTTCTTCTTATACGATGATTTAGTTTTAATTCTTCTTTTAAGTTGACATAGTTTCATTTGTTTTTCTCTTTTCTTAGTTAGGTAAGATTTAAGTTGCTTATTATCAGAAGATTTTTTATATTTTTTTCCTCGTTACTCAACATATACTAACAGAAAGATGATATATAAGTTAAATCTTGGTTCTACCAAAATTCTACCAAAACGTTCAAAATAATGCCACAATAGGGAGTAAGAGATAGACCTACAAACCTAATCATGTCTAACAGGAAGTGCATGCAAGGTTGGTGAAATCTAGAAAATTGCTAGTTTGGGAAAAAGCCAGTGTCAACAGCAATGATGTAAATTGAGTATCTAGGTGGAGCAGAGGTAACCGTTTAGTATCACTTCCTGGTTTTCTATATTTTTTTATATTATTTCTAGTGGCTTCTTTATGGGCTGCAAGGCTGTGTGGAATGCTAACAGAAGATGATTTGTGTGCTTTTGGAAGTTTTTAAGAAAGATTTGAGTATTTGCAAGATCTACTTTGGTTACAATTTTCCCACAAGATAGGATAATGCATAGTAAGAAACGGGATGAACTCAAAGATCCGGAGAAAACAATGTTCAATTCAACTTTTTGTACCATGTCTGCATAAAATAAGAGCATAAAGTCCTTTTTAAAGAGGCTAAAGCTAAATAAAATAGGAAAATATAATATGTAATTCCCTTATGACAGGCGACCTAAATTTCACCAAACTAAGAACACTTAATCCACATAAAAGAACAAATAATTTAACAGAATTTCCTAAATAAATTATTTTGTAAAGTGATTAGAACTAGATTTTGCGTCACTTAAATTTAACAAAAAAGGAAAGTAGTTAAAATCTAACTTCCTGAACAATAATATTAAACAAGCGAACTTTTAGCTAAAAAAATCAACAAGTCATTTTGAGACCAATTATCAATTCAAAGTTTCACTGGTATTAAGCAGAATGCCAAGTATAAACCAGCAAGCACATATCATCACACACTCAGTTTTTAAATATTAAAGGGAGATATGAAATAGACAAAACTGATGTAATTAAATTACCTTTTTACTGGACAAGCTAGTATAATTTGCAACTGCATCACATGATAGCTGTTTACTTGGCAGCGAGAAAATATCTTCATAGTACATGTCTAATACATCAGCCAATCCAACCTACAAATATGGCAAACTACACTAATAATAGAGGACAAACAAATTTAAAAAGAACCAAAAAAAAAAAAATACAGTATTTTAAATCAATATTACATGATAAACAATCTTCATTATTGCACAGCAGTTGTCTGGCATAATTACACTCAGAATTACAATTTTTTTTTTTTAATTGTTTCTGTTTGGAGGTGGAGGAATTGTCACCAACATCGATATTACCATCCCATTTCAAAATGATTGACACCAACACCTTATAATTTAGAGGACATTTTATTATGAGCAAATTACCACATCAAACACAACAAAAACAATGTATCAGTAAAAGCAAAATGTATAAATAAAAAGGAAAGTTAAGATACCATTTGGGTGTGGGTCAGAAGAATTTCCCACCTATCCTCGGCAGAATTTCTCCAGCCATCAAGCTTTATATCCTTAAATCTACTGGCATCTATTTGAAGCCTGTAAGTGGGTACATACTCACTTGTCCAAGCAATAAAATCTTGCCCACCAATCTTTTCCAACTTAGAGTAAGCTGATGGCAACCACCAATTGTACTTTGGCCTAACTTTGACAGGGTTAACATTTTCCTTCGTTGATTTAAAAGTTTCTAGCAGACTCTTGGCATTTTCGATTGTCTCATCATCATATAATTTATATATGACCACAGAAGAATCTTTTGATACAATCCTTTTGGGCTTCCGAAACCAATGAAGGAAATTTCTAGAAGTTTTACCCAATAAATTATTGAGAAAATGTCTTTCAGTACTCTGAATGGCAGAAATGCAGACAACTTCAGCAAGCATTGAGATAAGCCATGCATCTGAAGAGTCCACGGTAACCGAAGCAGGAACCTGCTGATAAGAGAACTGAACCTATCAGTATCAAGTTGCACCTGCATAACAGAGATACTAATATGGTATCATGACATAGTGATCCAGATGTAACAATTAAAAAAAAAGAAAAAACTAAAAGATAAGAAACAGTGTATAACCTTTCTCGGGTTTTCAAGATTTTCCATATCTCTTTCAGTGCCGGGTCTGAACAAAACCAGCTCAAATTTCAGAAGTTGTTGCATCACTACTTGTCTAAATGTCATGGCAAGTATGTTCTTAGAATTGGAGCCATGCAGAACATCTTTAGAAAGAGATTTTCTGAGTTTCTTAGCTTTCTCATCAACTTTCCTAGCCGGCAAAAACTGCAAATACAATTGGATTCAGAACTCCCATACATAAACACAACAAACATTCTAAAAAAAGTAAAATCAACATCAAATATAATCACATAAAGATGCAACAGTAACTACAACAAACTAAATTAAACATGATTCCACATCTTTTCACTTCTGAAGTCTACCAAAACTCACTACACTGGTTCACTTACGAAACTCAAATACCGAGATAATTTTGATTTTAAAAGAAATAATAAATAATAGCAAATACATCATAATTTAATTTTTTACTACTTACATAACAAAATTCTTGCAAATCAATCAAAAGCTAGATTTCAAAACTGATTTATACACACTCATCAATCATTATAAACGTAAAGTCATCAAATTAAGATTCAATGCTGACCAGTCGGGTGGAGACCGTGGAGCGTTCGTTGGAGGGGCCCGGATAAACGGTTTCAACGACCATAGCGGGCCAGCCAGACGTGACATGTTCGGAAGCCGCTTGACCTCCATCGGCCGCAGCAGCAGTCACAGCCTGGTTGAAGCCAACAACACCGACAAGGCTGAGCCGCGCCAAGTCGTTCTCGTACGTTCTGACACACGGAAGCGTTTTGCCATCGGACTCAACCACTGCTTTCAAAACTTCCTGTTCGGCAGATAGCGAAGCAGTGGTTTCCGGAGAAGTACAGTAGACGACAGGGAAGCGATTTGTAGGTTTTATGAAGTGTAATTTGGGGATAATAAATGAAGTGAAACAGTGATTGACAGCCATTGCAGAGGCTAACGCCAAGGGTTAGGGCTTTTTCGAGGTTTTGGTTAGCCAAAAGGACAACTAACTAGTTCCCACGCGAACTTTCATGGACCAATTCACACTCCTTTTAGTTTGAAAAATCATTTTTTCGCCCTCCATCAACATCTGTCCTCAACATCATGATCATTTTGTATAATATATAATAATAATTTAATATTTTTATATTTTCAATATTATTAATAAATTATATAATTATCCTAACTATTTACATCTATTCATTTTATTTATTCTCAATAAATACCTAAAAATAATAGTAAGAGCAAACCCATTAATTACTTTTTATAATTTAAATATTCTTCAAAGAGCCTGTCGTACGGGAAGGTGCATATGACTAAAAACAAATAAATGACATTGTTTTTGGGCGGTCTTAGAAATTTCTCTATATTATATAGGTTAAATGACTTATTCCCATCCAAGGTTTTTTTAAATAATTTCTCACTCTAAAACTTTTAAAAAAATAAATATTTACCTATTAATTAAAATCAATTATTAAATTTAATTGTTATATGAGACATTTTTTTTTAAATAAAATTTTAAAATAATAAAATTAAATTTATAAAAATAATAAAATATAAAAATAATATTAAAATTAAAATTACTATTATATTAATATTATTTATATTTAAATTTATTTTTAATATTATTATTATTTATTTTGTTAGTGAACGGTGTTTTATTTATTTCATTAAAAACAACAGTAAGAAAAGAAAAAATTTGGTTTAAGGGTGTATTTCGCTTTCTGAAAGTATTTTGATCAGAATGTCATATATGGAAACCTTGGGTGAAAATAATAAATAAGTCGTTTGGCCTACTATAAATGCTTGACACGATATTTTTGCTCCGTTCTCATTAACAATAAAGCTAGGGTTTCAGCTTCGGAATCTCTCATAGGTCAGTTGATTTATTTTTATTTTTTTTTAATCTTTTTTTTATGAATGCGATTACTTTTATCATTGTTTTCTGATAGCTTCGGTAATATTTGCAGACAAATTTGAGATCGAAACCATACGTGATCGAGTTTTTATTGAGAACCCATTTTTGTAGATTTTTTGGTGCGTCCCTTCTCGATGGTTATTTTCATAATGAGAAGAAATTATATTTTGAATTTGTTTTTGTTTTACAGGTATATTATGTGCAGTTTGTGAGAAATTTCAAAAAACAAGTAGCAGTTTTTTTTTTTTTTTTTTATGCACGGAAAAATTTTGAGCTTAAATTACATGTAATGAAATGAAAATGAAATTTCACAGATAATTTAATGGGATTGACTTTTTTTTTTTAAGGGTTTCAGTTTTACTGTAACCTTTAAACATTAGCAAAAATTCATTTTCAAATAAAAAAAGGAAAGCGAGGAAATTTTGTATCAATATGTCTTGTTGTTAACGTTGTATCCGGTGATTTAAAACAATAAATTTATTGTTTTAAATAATATGGGGATGGATGATTTATGTATGAGGCACTATGGCTGTTTTTGTCGTTGGCAAATTTATTGTGTGGCTTCTTGTTGTGAAAACCTTTTTCTTTTTATTTATTTATATATATATTGACTTGTTTCTGGCCGGTAACTTTGATGTAGAAGGACTCAAGCAATGGGAAAGAGGAAGTCAAGGGCAAAGCCACCACCTAAGAAGCGGATGGACAAGCTTGATACTGTCTTCAGTTGTCCCTTCTGTAACCATGGTACCAGTGTTGAATGCCGCATGTAAGAGTTAATTCAATTTTATAAGTTTGTTTCCAGGTTATAATTTATTATAGGAACTTATAACCTCCTTAAAAGACAAATTGAGCCACCCTGCTTTCTCCGTTTGGTGTGGACTAATTGAGTTTAAATCCAATTAAAATAGATCAGTTATATGAGAGGTCGTAGTTTCATTGAACTTTTAGTTTTTTTTTTTTTTTTTTGTGATTTCAGTGATATGAAGAACTTAATTGGTGAAGCTGTATGCTTGATATGCCAAGAGAGCTTCAGCACCACTATTACAGGTAATTAGAATATTTTGATTGAACTTGTTCAAATTTTGAAGGGAATTCAAATTTTTTGTGTTAGTTTTTATGTAATTTTTCCAAGACAGAAGTTCACGGTATTTGATTTGAGTTGTTAATTTACTTTGTGCTGATGATTGATTGATTTTTCTTCTTTTCTGGTTGCAGCTTTAACTGAACCAATCGACATGTAAGTTAAACTAATATGGAATCACCACTGTCATTTGTATATACTCTCTGTTCTTCTTTGCTTACACGGAGTTTGTGATTGCAGATACAGCGAATGGATCGATGAATGTGAAAGGGTGAACAACCTTGAAGATGATGGTGCTTAGGGGGATAAGGTACTCTCTAGAAAATCAAATGGGTGTTTGAATGGAATAAATTGTCTTGTATATTTTACTATGATTGTTAATGGGGCTTACTGCTATGGCACCATCTTATGTCTTGTTACAGCATGAGTGTTATGTGGCAAACTGAGAAGTTGTGTAATTGAATGTCAGTAATGGAGTTTGGCAATAACGGCTGTTGTAAGTATTGAAGCTGGCTTCTTCATGAATTTTAGAAGATGCAATATATATAAATGGCGTATATTAGATGCAAAATAAGACAAATTATGTTACCGCGTCTCTGTGATATGACTTCTTTTTGGGGTATCTTTTAAGGAAAAAAAATAAGGTCCTGTTCTCCCACAATTTAGAACATTATTGCATCATATTAGAATCTACGCTGCAGGAAAAGAAATCATTATTAATTTTTAAACTCTAAAAATCTAAGGTGTCTTGTTCTTGTAATGTCTAAAAGGGACTTCTACAAAATATCCAAATACGATTTTCAGGGTTCGAAGTTGCATAAAATTGAATTTTTTAAATTTTAGAACGAATTTTCATAAAATCTCTTACACCATTTATTTTTATCAAAAACATCTATCCGAATTTCAATTTTACAAGTGGATTTGAATCTATAATGGGTAATTCAAATTCGGTGTCGTCAAAGACTGTCGGTTGAGACAAATGAACTGTTTCAACTTGAGTTGCCAATTCGTACGAGTCTAGTCAATTTGAATCGGATTCACCATACATCCCCTAAAATTTAAGCATAACTCTAATCCGCGGCAAGCATTATCTAGACCTGTCCTGCCAACTACGCACAGAAAAAAGATTTTGTCTACGACAAAGTAAGAGACTGGGATAGTCTAAAGCAAGATCTGTTAAACTGAACATCAACATTCATTTACAAATTTCTGATGCAATAGATCTCGACCACCTAAATAGATGATAATATACCCCCAATAACAAAAAGCAATACATATTCAGAAGTCTTTTCCATGAGCAGCATCAGCAAACTGCTGATAGAATTAGCATAAACTACTAAAACCAGTAAAAACTGTCAGTAAAATATTATAGCAAGTGTGCATCCAACCCTATCCAATTATGGTGACACTAATTTGTTTCCAGGTGTTCACCGCTTTCCTTGATCAGTTATCAAAATGGACTGAGAAAAAACAGCCATTTTTCTTGCCGTCCTGTAAACCATCAGTCAGAAGTATATGCTCCAGCATCCAGGACAGTCCAGTGCAGCACTTTCGTGTAATAATGAACTATAGACAAACTCCATTTGACCAAAAGGAAAGCTTGACCTAATGTTATTCATGACCAAAAACCTGCAGAAGAAAAGTACTTCAACCACCACCACTATCCATGATATTCTTCAGCTAATATAACTAGACTAACAAGATTTCTTGCACCTTCCTCCCATCCTCCATTCAAGTTTATTCAATTTCGTAATCTTCATATATATTTTTGAAAAAATAATCATACTGTCCATTCACCCCATACTCAAATTTCTCATTTGTTGGGGGGGTGACACTTGGAGCAGGATAACCATTTCCGCCAATACCAACCTTTGCATTCACTTTGGTGCGCCCTTTAACTAGGCGCTTGTTATCTGTGGGAAACTCAGCAGTGAGCCGTCCCATCTGCTTCTGTAGATCAGCAACTGAATCATTAGTTATTTTCCCCTTAGAATTCTTCTTCCCATCAACAAGCTTCAATTCCAATCTATACAAGGCACACGCATCACACTTATTAATCTCATATTCATAAAGGTGCCACTCAAAATGATTCAGTGGTTGTGGATCCATGTAGTAGGATCTCTTCAACCCTCCAAATTCATTCATCACTTGCTTTCTTGATTCATGCCAACCACGCCCACTGTAATCTGGCAATGACCTCTGCTTTCTGTTTCCGCTCTCAAATGCTCTTCGAGGCTTATCAAAAAAGAGCCACTCCCTAATTGTTTCACCATCAAGAACTGAAAGATCAAAAAGCTCTGCAACACATAAGAATAATTTGGTCATAATAAAGCCACGACATACATAATACATGGTTAGAGATATACTCTTCAAACAAACATAGAAATTGCTACTAAAAAACAAATGACAATAGGCTTACCAGGGGCATTCCATGGAGATTTAGAAGTTGCAGCTCCTTCACATTCTGGGATACCAACATCTTTACCTTGTGCCTTGGCACCAAGTGCAGCAAAAAGCAAACCATCTTTCAGGCCAATGCCTCCAGGTCGTAGAACTGGGCCCATCCCAGGTGGGCCCTCACTCAATGCTAAAGCAGTATGAAAACTGCTGCAATAATCCTGACACCAGTCTACACCCTGAGCAGGCCTTGGACAATCCCAAAGTGCACATTTAGGGCCCAAGAAAGCAGAAGGTGGAGGACATATACTTGGCAGATAGCCAGAAATCTGATGCATAACATCCTCCCCACAGAAGTTTGTACCATTAAAACCAGTATAGAAGTTCTGTTCGAAGTCTTGATGGAAATCAAGATGATGATAGTCCAAATGTGTAGCCCCTTCTAAGTTGCTAATCCCCATGCTACGAACTCCTGAAGGAGAGTTTTTGCATTGATCAAGCAAAGAGAAATTATGCTGCTGTTGTCCATGATTCACACCATATCCCTGAAACACATCAACCATATTCACCAGTGAGTGCTGTACTCAGCCCCAATGTTTTATCAATGAAGTGAAAATTTAGAAAAACATAAAAATATAAGTACAATTCCATGGGAAGAAAACAAATATAGAATGCGGCATGTGGATCTAATGCTTGGGTAAGAAAGACTACAGGCCTTCTATTATTAAACAAGTAATTTCTTCTCTCTCTTCTCTAAATATAAAATATATGAAGATGTGGTATTTGATAAACAGTATCAAATGTTTGATTCCAATGGACTATCCAAGCACAAGAACAGAGTGACTCTAATCAACATTCAATTCTGCAGCTCAGCTTCACCTCACCACACCCCATGATCACCGGAGGCCAGCTAGATGGCAGGAATGTACATCAAAAAGTTACTTAATATTACTGATCTAGTAATTTTGGTGGATATAACTAAATTTGTGTTCCATCAACAGTTTGTATGTTGAGCAAATCTCTTGGTCCTCAGTTAAACTCGACACCAAACAAGTGCTACATATTGTGCCCAGAGTAGTCTTCATGTTATTTTTCCATTTCTTTGATAAAAATGATTTACAGCATTATCTACCCCACACCTGACCAATAACTTCCATTTCTTTTAAGTAGAGACACATACATAACATGGCCAAAGGCACCTTCAGATGTCTGAAAGCTAACTTACCACATTTAGAAACCTGAAACCAATCGTGCACAATAATACAGGATACTAAGGATACAAGTAATAATTTTTGTGCTTCCTTTCCTCACATGATTAGGGAGGACAAAGCTACAAGACGAAAAGAGTGATGTTTCAAGTGGGTGGCGAGGAAATCCTAAATAGTACTGTGCCAATGCAAGGCTATAGATCACCTCCACAGAGGGAAATTCATGTTGATTTACAAAGATCTTGATATTGTACTGAGCAATAGAATATACTCTCAGTGACTGGGTACATCCAATCAATGCTGTAGAAGACACAAGCTATATCCAACAATATATATGCATGAAGAAACTTAGCCAAGTATTCTCAAGAGATCAAGGCAGCTGGCAGTTCCTTTGGACGAGGACAAATACCCACAGCGACGTAATCCTCCAGCCACCATGGCATGGTCCTCAAACCATTCCATATCTGCTGCAGTAGCTTAGATATAGTTCATTCCTGTTCCCAACTCAAATATATAAAAATATGAAAGAAGGTTTGTCTGGCTTGCTAACCCCTCAACATAAAGTGATAGAAGGAATTCCTAATCCTTTCCCTCATCAATTGGATCATCAAGCCAGCAATTAAGACTATTTACAAAGGTTGCAATGCACTTTATTTAAGAGGTCCTCAAAGATTTCACATGCTATGCCTCTACAATCTCACACTTGAGGTATCCCAAGAGGATCTCACATGTATTAGCATCTCAAATTTTGCAACATGATGCTATTACAAACAGGGAAAAAAAAAAAAAAGTTTCAACTCCAATAGAGTTAAACTTTTGGTAATCAGAAACAGCTACTTATGCTGCCACAAAATTATGGAGAAGTCCCCATCGGCATCCCGCATCCAATCTCCTAAACCATGATCAAAGCTTAGAGTCAAGTATCCTTGGGGGCACTCTAAACTAAATCAAGCCCCTCATATACATCAGTTAAGACGGTTTGAGCTCATCTAGTCATCTATCTATTATCACCAATCTCTGTATTTGATAACTTCCATACTCTGGCAATATGATGTGAAAATGAATGAATAAGCTAATATATCTTGTTCTGATTCTAAATGATAAAATACCATATCCAATTTTCCATAAAAGTTAAGCAGGATATCTTGAATAATAAATATTCAGTCCAAATACTAACACTGCTCCCAACAAAACTTCAAAAATAAACCTATAAAAATCACAAGCAGTTAAAAATACCACCTCATGAAAAACTGCACCATCTCCAACCTGCAGGATTTGATCATTGGGCTCTGGCTTTGGAGCAGCTAATGTGCTAGTGGCATCATCTTCCTCCTCACAAAGTTGCAAGAGCCGATAAATGTCTGATGAAAACGACCCAAAAGTACCATCCTGTATTCACCCATTAAGATCACAATCTATGAATCCATGTTTTAATTAAACCATACATGCATATTCACAAGTATACTCCAAAAGTGTTCAAATCCAAGACGTCAAAATGCAATAGGCTATGGAGCTAATAGAGATGACCCCCCCATAATCTCCTACATACCAGAATTTGCAGTCAAGTCTTTGAAATGAAAGACCACCTCGTGCTATTGCATTCACACATTTCAATTATACATACTAACACATATAAAACATATAATGGGATAAGAACAAGCCACCAACTAGAAAAATCAAAGACTGCCACTCCATAACTACATACTCGCATAAGTAGACACAAATTTATTTTCAAGCACTAAAATGTGATTAGTAAAATTCATAATCAAACTTGATGTGCTTTAACTGCAACATACACATAGGCAATGATTACAGCACAAATAATAGGATATATAAATTAAGCCTTTTTTTTATATAGGAAGCACTTAAAGAGACACAGAGGTAGATAATAAATTATACTTGTTGCAAAGAAGATGCAGGTGAGGGCTCATTAAGCTCAGCTTTCCATTCCCGGAGCATCTGATGGACTTGTTCTTCTCGCACAGCCACATCAATGGTGCGGCTCTCCTTCCTCGCACATTGCAGATCCATGAACATGCCTTGAAGATCATCAATTCGATTTTTGGCTTTGTCCTTAAAAAGCTTGTGAGAAGCTGATTTGCAGTTATTCTTAGAACCCTTCCCCATCACGGCAAAATCCTTGTTGTCAAGTCTCTAGCGATTCCCCTGCTAAATAAGACCCAAAGAAGCCAATTTGAGATCTTCCCATCAAAAGATACCAAATTTTCGAATGAACTCAGTTTCAATCACAATTAAATACATGCAAAAACAAATATAACTGAGATTAACATATGTACAGTAAGAACACACCAAGTTTCACTGGTAAAATTATCACCCAAAAAAAAGAAAATACTATAATAATAGCTGAATCATGGTAATAAAAATTTGTAAAAAAAACCCATATATCAGAATCCGAGCCAACACAAATCAACACAAGTAACATCAATTCTAGCTAAAACTAAGACAATAATACCTTAAAAAACGAAATAGAAGAATCAAAACATCAGATCAAGCAAACATGTTACAATCACGAACTATTCTTGTACAAATCACAGCGCTTACTTCAATTATTTTGTATAAATTAGAAAGAAATAACTATAAAACTGCGGGAAAGACGATAGATAAATAAATAAATGAAAAAGTTAAATATTCGAGAGAAGAGGAAGGGATGCTCGTTACATACTACCTTCTTTATATTTTTGGGAAGAGTGGATGATTAAAGGACGGAGGCCGACTATAAAGACTGGACACGACAGAGAGAATCGGAGAGCGAGAGAGACAGAGAGAGAGAGGATTTGCCCTTTTTCTTTTTCTTTTTTTTTTTTTTTAAATTTCTCAGACTCCCAGTGAAATGAGAAAGGTTAGGAAGCAGGAATGTGAAATGTGCAAATAAATTGGTATCATTCTCCCCGAGAATCTGATTTACAAATTACAATTTATTTTATTTTTTGTCCATTTTAAAGGCGTTTTAGACTGCTGATGTTGATAGTACTACGAAAATATATAAAAAATATTATATATATTAAAATTATGAATAAAAATATAAGTACATCTGGTATTCGCGAAAAATCTCTTCAAAAATTCATCAAATTTATTAGAAACTTGGCAAGGAAGTTGACTTTCAATTGGGCATTAGGACAAAGTCATTAAAGTTTATCATATTGTAAATATTCCATATGCTTGACATTAAAATGCAATAATCTTAATTATATGCAAGTGATAAAAATAGTCGAAGGGCAGAATTCCAAGCCACTTGTCGGACAAGTAGTTATTAGAGTCAATTGTTTTTTATTATAATAATATAATATGGCAAACCTAAGTCAGGAATTGGAAGTTATGATGGTGAATCACAATCATAATTTGGCCACCATATAATTACGTAATTGGATAAAAGCCAATACCCAATTGTTTAGAAGATTTTTTTTTTTTTTTTTAATCTCTTACCAGAGAGAAATGATAAAAATGACAACCCCTTTGTGAGGTGAGAAAGTGGAAGAGAAAGAGAAGCTGAGGAAGAAAGGTATAAAGAGCACTTCCACTACCATCCACAAGATTCCTATCTTGATGTCCCTTTGTGATCCAAGTTCAAAAGCTTTAGAGAAAGATGTATATATGCCCGGAATGATAACTGTTCAAGATAAGCAGCATCTTTTTCTTTTTCTCTAAACATTAGCATATGTATTATATTAAATTTATAATTTAACACACAAGATCAATAAGATATCAAGAGGGGTATTTGCTTATAATTACCTTTCTGGTTTGGGATCAATAATATGAAGTCAGCTAGATTTGGTTCGATCTCCAATTATCTGTCAGTATCTGCCAAATAGAGGGAGTTCTTATGCATTATCATTAATGGCAATCACCTCATAGAAAATGACTTTGAAAAAAGTAACGATAAAACTCCGAACCGCCAGCTCTCTTTCCTCACTCTCAAACAAAAATTGAAAAAGGACCAGTGCCACACCAACCAACGACTCACATGCCTGTACAAAACACAAACTCAAAACTTATCCTCTCAGATCTTAAGCAAAATGATTACTATAATCTACAAAACTTTTTCTACCTTAGTGGGCATGAATTTTTTTCATGAATGAAACCACAGCAGCCATTCTAGTCCACCTTTAGTGGTCCAAGGGACTCGTGTGTGCGTGTGTATTCATGCTGTGTGTGTTTTTCAGCTTCTCAAGGTATAAATAACTCATGTATTTGCTATGATCCATCACTTAGAACAACACTAGAAGATGGCTTGCCATCTCTACCACAATAATTAAGCATTCCTCATTTAATAGTATATATATGTATTCTATATATCTTCCTTTTGAGAAATATGACCAAAAACTCAATCACCATATTGTATTTGTATATGCATGGCACAGGTGAAGCAAGAAATTGATCACAAAATTGATCAAAGGGTGAAAGAATGCAAGGAATCCCCTACCAAGGAGAAACCTTTGAGAAAATTAAAAATTGATATGCCAAATTGGAATTTATTGGTCAATTCTTGTAATTGAATCAAGCTTGTTTAGCCAACTTCCCAACCTCAGGGTTAGCTTGTTGAACCCACTTCCCAACCTCTGGGTTAGCTTGTTGATCCAACTTCCCAACCTCTGTGTTAACATGTTTAAAGCTGAAAATACCACTGAGACCTCTTCCCTTGGCAAGCTGCTCCAATTCTTCAAGCTTTTGCCTAAGAAGTTCCACTTCCCTCGATAAATTTTCGTCTCTTTGCCTCAATGCCTAAGACAGAGAATAATGAGGCTTAACAAATAGATAATTAATTATCATTCTTAGAACCTCAAACTAGAAGGCAGTGACTAGATGCACGAATACGTTAAAAAATTACCGTGAATGTACCACCACCAAACCAAAATCATGTTAAAATACAAATGGTCCTCATTCTTAAACAATTAAGTTATGATATTTCTTTTTTTAGGAACTCAGGATGTTGACAAGTGAGATGTAGATTTACATATCAATTATCACAAAATGAGACTATGAGATGTAGATTTACATATCAATCATCACA
The DNA here is from genome assembly GCA_026122585.1 of Anacardium occidentale. Lineage (NCBI taxonomy): Eukaryota > Viridiplantae > Streptophyta > Magnoliopsida > Sapindales > Anacardiaceae > Anacardium > Anacardium occidentale. Next base: position 165,069 of record JAJEJH010000172.1, read on the forward strand.
AAATGAGCTCATGAATTTACATCTATTTTTATATTATTTTAGGGGAGCACAAACTTTCTTCTCACTGTGCACCTAAATATTGAGGATTTGACATAAAAAACAATACAGTTTCTTAGTGCATTAGGAATGCAATTCAGGGTAGTGTTTCCCAGCTCCACTTAAAAGAAAGTAGAGATAGAAGTAGTGGGGAACATAGGAATTTATTCTGTTTTAAACTAAAATATCTCTCGGGTCCTATCTGAAGAATATTATCTTTTTGGTTAAGCATCAAAAGAATTATTTATTATGACTAAACCAACCTTATTTCTCCAATCTTAAATCATTTACATTAAAATATCTCCACCTCAGGACCAGTTTGTTCATAAGGAGCCTATTAGGTTTTTCAGGTGATATGCAGTGCACAGAATACATCTGTAGGCAGCTACCTACTGTCATTTTGCCCAAAAAGGGAAGCAACAGAACATGCAGTGGAATTCTAAACAGTTGTGATATTCCAGTGAGTGCCATTTCATACAAGAAAAATGAGACAACAAAGTTACTTCAAGATTTCAGTATTTTCTAGTCAGCAAATTATGGGAGGAAGTATCCAATTTAAAATAAAGCTATTCAGGGCTACAAAAGTTCAGTAGATCCCATTACTTTTGAAGGAACTTTTAAAGCAGAGCATAGTATGTATACAATCAATGATCCCTAATTTAGCAAGGAATTACATCTCATCATAGAGAAATTAAAAAAAAAATTATATGCTGTATAGCTTCTAATTTAAATATCCATTCTTTCATTAATTTAGAAAACTATGTGCAGTTCTCAGAGTTAGCTTCAATAGCAAAAAGTAGTAAAAAAAAAAAAAAATTCATGACTTGTTATCAAAATAATAGAAACCGGAATGAGATTGCATTCATATTTATGAAATGTTACTTTATATTTAGTACAAGGCCAATATGATGACACAATATTCAAGAATTTTTTCATGAAATTTTGGGTCAGTACCATAACACTAAAGGAAACATATAACAAGGCCAAGATTTCCACAAGAAATGAAAAGAACATTACAATATGTAGAAAAGCTTTATTCATATGCTACCTCCATCTCTTGTTTACGGATTTCCTCCTTTCTTGCCTCTGATCTAGCACTTCTTTGCACCTCAAAGATCACAGCAGCACCTGCAACCTAAATACACAGCAAATTGGGTATCTAATGATTCTCAAACAATCAATTCAAATTCAGTAGCCTTTTAGAGAAATTAATACACACACACACACACAATCAGTATCCCATGTCATAAAACTAGAAAGCCACCCACTTCATGCTAGTAACAAGACATGCAGTTGTGTTGATTCCCACGGTAATATGGACAACGTTTAAAAGCACTGAGACACTCCAAAATTACATAAATCAGATAAATGCTGATCTGCACGCTACCAAATAACTGTGCATGACAGACCAAATAAAGTAATTACTGTACTGAAACTACTGGAATTGGAGGACTAGAAAAAGGAATCCCGAAAATCTAGATAAAACTAAATAACAAAGTATTGAACACCTTCAAAAACTCCCGAATACTGTAAATCTAGAAACTAAAATAGAAAACAAAATGAATGATCACCAAGCAGGAAGACTTTACCCAGTTTCCCATATCTTTGACTCCCATGTAATTCATCAACATTTCCACCTCTGTCTCATATGTGACCAAATGAATTCAAATTCTTTACAGAAATAGATCAAACCTCTTATAGCAAGCACACATAAAAAGATAAAAGGTTATCATGATCCACCTTTGCTCACTCCTTTACACAAATAAAAACTAAGAAAAAAAATTTTCCTCTTTACCACATCTTCAAAGGTTAGGGCAAGAAAGAGCCATTGTCTACGAAAAAACTATGAAACTCTGTTAATGAGTCCAGGTTTTTGTACTCTCTCCCACTACCAAATAACATGCAATATCATTTTAGAGGCCCTTAAGACTCCCTTACCTCAGTGGAGTGGTCAAAGAATCTCCACACCCTACTGCAAGTACAGATACCTTGCCTGCAACTATTCTCCCATCCCAAATCCAAATCCCTAGACTAGAAAGTGATATAGCAGCAAAGATCCACATATGTTAAACAAGATTATTGAATCACACGGAACAAAAACAAACTTGTCAATCACATGCTTCAATTATTACTTTTCATTCTTTTCTTCTGGTCTTTTTGGTGTGTATTAACAAAGCAGATGATACAAAAAGAAACATTGTAGCTCTTAAAACGCCCACAAACACCAAGTTGTTATAAGGAAAAAAAACTTACTGAAAAGATAAATATTTCCCCAATAAGGTCAACAGCAGCCTGAACAGCTTTCTCCTCATTCAGTGGACGTATCTCAACATCAGTTGCATGACTATATATGCGTCTTTGCATTCTTGTTGTGATTCGATGATTTGCCTGTTTTCAACAAGTACTAAAGGAGTTACAACATTTAATTCTTATCACTTAAGACTCTATATAACTATATAATTTTGAAACAATACTCCAGTAAATGATATGAATCAATTAATTTATCACATCCTGCTTTTAAAGGAAACAGCTAAAAGACCAGTCCTAAATTAATTGCTCAAATTTATGAATGACGCTGCAGATCCTACCAACCACCTCTAAAACGCTCATACTCTTTTAGACCTATGGATAATTAACAAGTTACCTGGCCTTTTAAACGACCAAATCTTTACTAAAATACCTAAGTTATATAATATGGTATCAATGAGCAATAAATTATAACATTAGCTCTAGAATTACTCAACTATTAACAAGCAAGTCTCAAGGTAAATTAACTCTTGGCCAGTATCAAATTACAATGCAATCAATAAAATTCAAAATAATATAAAATCCAGCATCTTCCATAAAATGTGAAACGAGCATGAATTTCAATTAGCATTACACAAATAAAGAAGTAAAATGAGGCGTTACCTGAGCGATGCCGATGATGAACTGGCGAAATCTAGGGTGAAAAGCAGCCTGTTGTTTGAGTTTAGCCGCCAAGGGTTTGCTCAGCGTTTTCAATGCTAGCGTTCCTAATTTCACTAACGGCAAAACCATAACTACCCCTCTTCTCTTAAACTCGATCGATGAACTAATTAAAAGAAAACAAAATAAGTTTGATAATTGATAATTGCAGCTGGATTGACTTGCTTATTGGATTAGTTTCTTGGTGAACAAGAGTCATCGCTGACTCCTTGATAGGAAGCAGAAGGAGGCTGAGGAGGAGACATGGGAACGTTCATTTTTTATTTTGGCCAAAGCACTATTTCCCACCCATAGTTTGAGGCGGGGCACGTCCCACCCTCCAAGTTTCAAAAGTCCATCTTTCACCTCAGGAAACATTTTTTTTTTTAATTTTTATACTCAAATGAATAAAATACCATTTTAAAAAATAAATATTTATAATAAAATTATAAAATAATTTTTTAAAAAATTAAAAGATATATCAAACATTTTTTTAAATTTTTAAAAATTTTAAGTAGCCACCGTCGCCAGTGTCGGGGCGATGGCTACCGCTGAAGGGATTAGATGGTTGTTTCCAGTCATTTGGTTTCAGTGGAGGTCAGATTTGGCCTCCTTATTCGATGGGAACGGTCAGATCTGACGCCTCAGTTTTGAAGGAGACGACCAGATCTGTCTGTCTTTGCCAAAAACAAAGGTCGGAAACGATTGCTGGGACTAAGGTCGACCCTTTCTGGCCGTTTTCGACAGCTTCTTCTGACAAATCTGGCTGCTTCCGCAAAAATTGAGGCAGCCAGATTTTGTTGCCTCCACCGAATGAAGAGACCAGATCTGATCTCCCCTGAAACCAGGTGATCGAAAACAGTCACGTGGCTCTCGCTGAGAGAGCCACCGCCACGACACTGGCGGCGGTGGCTGTTTCAAATTTTAAAAAAAAATTTAGTATATATTTTAATTTTTTTAATTTTATATTTTTATAAAATTTTAATCCTAAAATGACAATATTATCTCTAAAATGTTACTGTTTTCTATTTTATTTAATATTAAATTATTTCTATAGGTGGGAGACTAAATTTTTGAAACTTGGAAAATGGAACTTTGTCCCCACCTCAAACTATGGTTGGGAAGGTGTAGAGTTGGTCAAGTGGCAACAGGATGACATGGATTTAAACTGTGTGGTAATTGGATGATCTTCTGCAGCAGCATGAGTTGGCATGTACACCAAATTCACTGGAGCGTTGGCCTTGGAAGTTCTTCCAACACCGCCTTTCAGAGCAGGGCAGCCGCCAATTCAGTCAAATGCAGAAGAAGCCTTCTCGTATGTTTTCTCTTCTGGTCCTATCATGTTTTGGGCACTAGGACTTGGAGCTCGTCCGGTAATTATCCTTCATCACCTTGACCTCGACCGAGCTGCGTCGCACCATTATTCGTCTCACGCTATAGAAGTCAAATCTTAAAGCAAAAATAAAATGAAAGTCGAATAACAATGTTTTAAAATTATACAATTCCAATATTTTTATATGATTTTTAGCATCATTGTAAGATAATTATGAATTTTTTATATAATTTATATCATTAAGCGTATTTGAAATTAATAATTAATATATAAAGTTCTAATACAAATCAAAATAATAAAATTTAAAAACAATATTATATGCTTATGTGCAATATTTTGTCTCTCATACAACTATTTTCATATACCATAACTTTCCAACTTAATCAATCTATCATAATTATTTTTGATCATTTTATATTTTCATCTAATATAATTTATAATGTTATTACCTTTAGCTTTAACTAAAAATGCCATATGTATTATTTTGATCTATACTATAATAATAATAATAGTATATTACAATTATTTGAATCTTAATTTATTTTCTTAGATGTGAGATATTTTAACTCATAGGTAAAAATTGATAGGAAAGTTTTAATTTTAAGATTTTGATGGAAGCTCGAGACGAAAAATAAAATTAGGCCAAAGGACTTGTTCCCACCCACAGTTTGAGGCGGGGACAAATTCTCATCCACTAATTTTTAAAACTTAAAATCTCATATTTAAATCAAAATTCAAATATTTTTTATAATTTTTTAAATGAAATTACTAAAATACTATTTAAAAAAATAAAAATTTATAATAAAATTATAAAACAATTTTTTAAATATAAAAAAATTTAAAAATATATTTAAAAAATTTTAAGCAACGACCACCGTCGATGCAGTCGATGGTGGCTGCTGATAACAGAACCAGATGGTCGTCTCCGACCACCTGGTTCTAGAAGAGGCTAGATCTGGGCTCCCTATTTCATGGAGAGGGCCAGATCTGGTCGCCTCCAATTTTAGAGGAGGAGGCCAGATATGGCCTCTTCTATCGAGAGAAATGGTCAGAAATAATTACTGGAACCAATATCGATCGTTTTTTGTGGCCAAATATGGCGGGGGAGGCTAGATCTGGCGGAGGAGATTAGATCTAGTATCTCCCTCCAAAACTAGGGGTAGCCAGATCTGGCCCCGTTCACCGAACAGGGAGGCTAAATATAACACGATCACCTGGTTCTGTTATCAACAACCACCACCGCCAGCATCGACTACGGTGGCTACTTAAATTTTTTGTAAATTTTAAATTTTTTAAATATATTTTAAAATTTTATAAAATTTGAATATTAAAAAAAATAAAAATACCTTTAGATTATTAATGTTTATTATTATATTTAATATTAAATTTAATTAATAAGTGATATTCTTGATTTTTAAAAATGAGTAAGAATATCTCTATTTCAAGCTATGGGCGGAAACAAGACTTTTGGCCATAAAATTATATTGAATTAATTTAATTGATTAGTTTAATATAAATTTAGAAGTGTTAATTATTTTTAACATATTTCATAAAACTTGGTTATTTTAATCAATATTTTCAATAAAATCTATTTATGTTAAGAATCTTTTGTTTTAATGCAATCTTGGCGTGTTTCTGGCCGTACGATCAGCGACATAGGTTAAATGTAGGCCCAACCACTTGCCGTCAGACAACGACCTGTCTAGTTCCTTTTAGCAAGTATCATGTGGGTCCTACCCACCACCCATCTCCTGCCACGTTTATCCTTTCTCTCAAATAGAAAAACAAAGTAGGATATCCGACAGGCAATAAAACACAGACTACTCCTTCGCTTTCTTTCGTAATGACCAAACTACCCCCCTCATCAGAGCACGAAATCCCTCGTGAATCTGCAACGTGCAATCCCATGAGAAAGAGGAAGCAGAATGTTGCGGCGCGTGTAGGTTAAGTGAGCGAGTAAGAGTGATTGACGTGATTAAAGTACGATGAAAAGCTGAACCGAGCAGAGGCAGCACCCGCGTAAAAGTCGAGGGGTCTCCGCCAAAGCTTTTAACTTTATTCATAGCTTCCGCCTTTTGATGATGACTCTTTTTCTCTGTTTTTGCAACCCACCATATCCCACGCGCACCACGTAAAGTCCGAGCTGAAGTTCTCGAGCGTTGGCTTCACGGTCTTATCAAGGAGTGTTTATTGCCACGAGGCTTCTCTTTTAAGCGTGGAACCTTCTAATTTGCCCGCTTCCCAAAATTAAGAATCTAATTAGTATTAATTTGTGTGTCGACTTCACAGTGATTAAGTCAGAAATAAGGTTTACAGAGCTTATAATCTTTTTATTATCCTTAATTTTTGGTAAATTATCACACTTTTTATAAAGTACTCGAGACTTTAGAAAATAAAATAACTTTGTTAATTAATTAGTAGGTCCCTGGCCCTTTTTAAGTACATGGGTGGATGAGATTCCAAAAGGTGACTCCGGTTGGTTGCCATTTTCAGAGCACGTGATTATTAGTTGGGTAGTAATTACCCAACTTCGTGAATTAATTAATAATAATACCGAATTCAACGGCCCAATATAGTGTCGTTTCAAATCATAATCTAAAATATTTTCTATCTGTCATTATGTCCCACCGAAACTAGGATAGAACTACAATTGCATGAAAAAGTTTTCCTATCTTTCAAAATTAGACATTAAGTATAATATTAAAAAAATCATTTTTACCACTTTGTAAAATACAGAAAAAGGTAGGACATTCTTAACTATCCATATTATCACAATTTTAGGACAATACATTATGAATAGGATTAGATTCAAATCGAATATATTTAGTCATTTTTAAGTTCAGTTTAAATAAGTCCGAAACAAATAGAATGAACCTGAACATGAATCCAAACTTAAAATAATAATTTTTTAATTAAATTTTTTTAATTATTTATATTAATTATAATTTTTAATAAATATAAAAATGAATTATACGAATTGAATACAAATATGAATACGAATACGAATCGAATATAAACTTAGTTATACGAACCGAATACGAATACGAATTTTGCTTAAAAATATTTGGTGAACACGAATACAAACCTGAATCTGAACAGTATGAAACGAGTCTGAATATGAACATGTTATTGTTCACGTTTAATTCGGTTTGAATCCAACTCTAATTATAAAAAAAGATGAGAAATTGGAGAAACCTGGATCGAGAATATACTTTCTATGTTGAAGAAAATGTTTAGTGGAAAATGAAACAACAATTGTCTTTGAAGCGTTCGAAGGTTTGGTGGACTAGACTCTTTGTTCATGGGTCAGGACTTTTCTGTGATTAAGGGGCGGCTAATGTATTTCATCAAAGTTTTGGGGTAGAAATTGTCATTCAGCTTTAAAAAAAAAAAATCTAACAATTTTCCTAATTATTGAGAGGACTGGCAATAATGAAACAATCTTAGTGCGGTGGTGGGCACGCCCAAGAGGCGCGTTGCCTTCATCACTCTTCTTAAACAAAGCAATGTATTTTTCTGTATATTTATTTAAATCTTTCCTCTGTAATAAATAAATACATGTGTATAAAACTCCCGTAAATGCTGATTTAAAAAGCAAAGATTAAAAAAGAGAGGCGCGTGGAGAGTATAGGTCTCTAGGAAAAGATAAAAGGGCGAGCGAAGAAACCATTGGGCATTGAGTAGTTACCCGTTTTGTCCTGGTTAAATGGCTAGCCCTACCACTCACTGCACTGAGTCTGAGTCTGACCCAGTAGCCATTAAAGCCTAGCTGGGATCTGGGTTGGGGTGATTGCAATTGATGTGTTCTGATAAAGACGTGCTCCTTTGTCACACATTTCTTCATCGCTTTTACAATATTACCCCTCTCACTCCATGAAAAAGTTTAATCATAGAGGCCGTCGCCTGAGAGAATAAATTAACCTAATTTTGGGTTGCAAATTTGTAATTTCAGTTCTATACTTGATAATACCCAATAAACCCTAATTTGGTCAAAGTGGCAACAGAAAAGAGATCACTATGTTTCCAAATTAAACATATTATAAATAACTTGGATTATAAATGTTTTTCTAATTTCATTCCTTTTGTATACTAAATTTAATTATCCAATTTCCCACATCACCATAATTTATGTTTTATTTTTGTTACTTATAAAGTTAGACCTCATGGTACAAGCCCTCCTCTTATATTCACCTATCCAATCATTCAATAAATTTAAACAAATTTTCATCTATCCACAATTTTGGGCATAATTGGAAAAAAAAAAAAAAAACCCTTGATCAAGTAATCACATACAAATTATAAAATACATGTTAGTAAAAATAGAAAAATTATACATTGGTTTAGAATAATCTATTTAATTGGATCGAGATTGGGCAAATTAAGATATTATAAAAATTTAAGATTTTTGTCTTTTATAATGCAAAATTGGACTTAAAAAAGTATTTTTTTAATAAGATTCAAGTGGATATAATGCAAGAGATTCAAGAGACAAAAAAAATAATTTTAGGAGATAAGGCCAAAGGATATAATCCCACTCAAGGTTTGTTAAAAGGACCAAAAATTCAAACGTTGACTCATTAATCAAAGTCAACAGTTAAAAATTAATGATTAAAAATTTATTTTTATTTTTTTGATAAAAATTTTAAAAATAATAAATTAAAATAATATTAAATAAATTATAAAAAAATAAAAAAATAACTATCGTCGATGACTGTGACAACTGCCTATAAAAAAATCAAGAAACCAAAAACAACTTTTTAATTCATAGAGTATTCGAATTTGACCACTTTGTTTAGTAGAGGAGGCGAAATTGACCTTTTTCATTTTTAGAGGAGACATCTAGATTTAGCCTTTTTCGTCATTAAAAGTGATTAGAAATAGTTGAAAATAATTGGTTTTAGTCTCAATGATTGTTTTCGACCATGTCGCTAGTGGTGATTTTTTTTATTTTTAAATTAATTTATTAAATTATTTTTTGTAATGAGGATTGTTAAGTTATTTTATCAAAAAAACTTAGAAAAAATAGATGGAATTGATCAGGGTGAGTGTTTAGGTTTTTAAAAATAAAAGGGTGAAATTTTCTTTCAGGAAACCTTGGGTGGGAACAGGTTCTTTCGCTTAGGAGATAATGATAAAAATAAAATAGAAAGGACAAGAATAAAAAATGGATAATTCTGAATTAAAAAAGATCGTGTTGAGAGAAGGGGACATGAGTGAGATTAGAGGAAGAAGAGGGGGACAGAATAGACACCCGTCTGGAAATAGTGGGAGCCGTACAGTTCTCCTCCTCCGTCTTCCCTTTCCCTTTCTTATCAAATCTTTATTATAATTATTTCCTCCATTATAAAACAACCCACTGTAGCTGTACCTTTCTTTCTCCTTTTCTTTCTTTCTGTCACACATCACACTCACGCTCTCAGTTTTCTCAGCATTGCAGCAGCTGCAGCGCTGCAACTGATGTTCTCTCTGCACATGAGGAGAAAAAAGCACTTCTTTACTCGTTCATTTCTGTTCTCCACATAACCCACATCATACTTCTTTTGTTTTTTTTCAAGGTTTTTTTTTTTAATAATTTAACTCTTTTAAAAGCTTGATTTGATATCTCCTGTCTCTCGCTCTACTCCGTTTACAACTCTTAAATTGGTTCTGAAAATTGAACTCATGAAACTCTTCCTTTTCTTCTAAATTCCTCCCTTTTTTTTTTTTCTTCTTCTTCTTCTTAAAATGGTGGGTTTAATCGATCTCAACACTACGGAGGACGACGACACTCCTTCCTCTGCTTCTTTGTCTCCCTCTTCGTCGGCTTCCGCTTTAAGTGCTTCTGTTTTAAGCGCTTCTGGAGTGTCGTTGGAGCTGTGGCACGCCTGTGCAGGCCCCCTCATCTCTCTCCCGAAAAGAGGGAGTGTGGTGGTGTACTTTCCTCAGGGTCACATTGAACATGTCCCAGATTATTCCGTCGCATCTTCCTCTCTTTTTGATCTTCTTCCTCACGTGTTTTGTCGCGTTGCTGCTGTCAAACTCCATGTAAGCGTATAATTAAACACGCCAAAATTTTGTTTTCTTTTTCTTTGTGGCATATTAGTGGATAATTGAAGCCGAGTGTGGTAAGAAAGTGTGTTGGAGATATGTGTTTTGTTAATAATTTTGTGTTGGTAAGTAGTATAGAGTTTCCATATTTTTTTTTTTTCTGTTTCAGATGGAAGTCATGGTTTTTCACCTGAATTTTTGCGTTCTTTGTGGCAGGCGGAGGCTGTTAGTGACGAGGTTTACGCGCAGGTCTCTCTGGTTCCTGAAACCGAGGTGAGCTTTTTCTCATTTTGGATTCTAAATCTACAACTTTTTATCTTAGGTAACCGAGACTAGAGCTTTTTTTTTTTTTCCGTAAAATTAACCAGCAAAGATGGCTTAGTTTTTCAGCAACCAAATGGGTAGTTATTGAAATGAAAATTTTGTGTTTGTTTTTTTTTTTTTTTTTGAAGTTAGAATTTCGTGGTATTATGGTTTGTGTGTGTGTGTGGCTTTAAATTCTTTAGATTAGGAAGATTGTGCCTGAAATTTTGTTTTGTGAAGGAAACTGAGAAGAAGTTGCTAGAAGGGAAACTTGAGGGGCATGTTGAAGAGGAGGATGTTGAGGTGGCTGCGAAGTCTTCCACGCCCCACATGTTCTGCAAGACCCTTACTAATTCTGATACTAGCACTCATGGAGGCTTTTCTGTACCTCGTCGAGCTGCGGAGGACTGCTTCCCTCCCCTGGTAATTGCAGAGCGTATCCTTGCCCAAATAGTCTTTGGCCTTAAAACAGTTAGAAATGGGTTTCTGAACATATTATGTTCAAGTATGATTTATTTAATTATGTCCTGACATTTAGTAGTTTGTTACTATAGGATTACAGTCAACAGAGGCCTTCACAAGAGCTTAGAGCAAAGGATCTTCATGGCCTGGAATGGAGATTCCGACACATTTACAGGGGTATGCTAAAAGTGTTTGATTGAATTTTTTAACAGTTATGTTAAAATGCCTTTTTTACATAATAAAAACCATAAATGTTTTGGTTCGTATTTGCCCTTTGGATGGTACAGGACAACCGCGGAGGCACTTGCTGACTACTGGATGGAGTGCATTTGTTAATAAGAAAAAGCTTGTTTCTGGAGATGCTGTGCTTTTCCTGAGGTATAAAGACCTTAAACCATTGAGATACTAGCTGTTTGATTCTATATTATAAGATTTTAACTATGGCAGGGGTGAAGATGGTGAATTGAGACTAGGAATACGAAGGGCATCTCAAGTAAAAGGTGGAGCTGGTTTTCCATCATTATGCAGCCAGCAGTTGAGTCACTGCAGTATCACAGATGTCTTTAGGGCTATATCTATGAGACGTTCTTTCAGTGTTTACTACAAGCCAAGGTATTTTGCTGCTTACCTTGTCTAATACTTTTATATAACAATTTAAGAGTGTTTTTATAAATCATGCATAACCATTTTATTGGGCTTATAAATGTATTTGGTGTGGTTGCATGCCCACAGTAACCTAACCTCTTTTGGAATGCTGCAAAATAAGATAATTTACGAGGCTCTTTAGATCATTTTGCATTCTCATATGTTATTGGATCTGGTATACTTTTTTAAATCCAGACCTCAATCACAGTGCTCATTTTGAGAACTTATTGTACATTATTGAACATCATAAAACATTAGTGAACTGCTAAATCTTAGAGAAAACAGAAATCCTACTCATTCAAACTATCTTCACATTCTCCCAAAGTTGTAGTTTAGAAAAATCATGTTGTGTTATGTACTAACAAGTTATCATAACTTTGTAATACTATTCCCTTAGTGTGTCATTGTTCCCATATAGTCAGAACTGTCCACTATATTTCTTTTATTGCCAAAAAAAAGCGAAGTCTAATTTTACCACCCCCTTTGTGACAATTATTTTATCAATTATCATTTTCATCTTGTAGCACTATCACCAAATGACTATTATGAACAGAATTTTTGTTCCTATTGTTGTAGTTACCAAAATTATTTTTTATTATTCATAGAGATTGAATTTGTTGATTTTTTCTAATTGATATCTTAATGAATCATATTATCCTATGCATGTTGTAGGAGTAGTGCATCAGATTTCATTATCCCTGTCCATAAATTCTTGAAGAGCCTTGATCATCATTTTTCTGTTGGAATGAAATTCAAAATGCGTTTTGAAACAGAAGATTCAGCAGAGCAAAGGTTTGGCATGCTTGGGCTTGCAGGAGTTCATTTAACTTAACACTATTGAAATCTTATACAAAGTCTTTATGGCAGATGCACTGGACTGGTTACTGGAATCAGTGATGTAGATCCTCTTAGATGGCCTGGTTCAAAATGGAGATGCCTATTGGTATGAATTTGTTTATAGCTGAAGTGTATATGCATTCAAGCTTGTGTTGGAAAATGCTTGATAGACATGGTTTTTGTGGAATGCTTGATATACATGGTTTTGTTTTGTCATATTAATTTGTCTTGGTTTACCATTCCTAGCTGCTCATGCGGCCCCGCTAATTTTTGAAGGTTAGGTTTCTACCTTCTCTTCTGATGTTGACTGTTGTAGCATATCCTTGTTTTATGACGTGGTAGGGATCTAAGCAAAACCTTTAACTGATAATCACTCTTATTCTTGAATGAAAAACTGGGTTTTAACTAAAACTCATTATTATGTAACCACCCAACAATGAATTTGATTTATGCTTTTTTACTTTTTTTCTACTTTTTCAAAATTTCTAGTTTTTATCATTTGATTTTTCAGGACCGAATGTACTTTCATTTACTTAGTAAACCTTGATATTGAAATTGTTTCAGCTCCAATGTATATTATGTAATTTGTACGATAAATGCTGGGATTACATAGCATTTATCATGTGCATCATATATAATCTCAGTTGTTGAAAGGGCATCGATCCTTCTGTTTAAAATTAGTGTCACATGTGTAAAACATGAAGTGGTGGTGATTTTAGTGAGTCCTTCGGTACCTATTTTTTGGATATGGTTTGCCTCGTCTTGCATATCGTTTCTTATCTATTTCAAACCTATCTTTATTGTAGGTGTAGAAATAGTTTCCTTCTTCTCACTTCACCTATTATGTGTGCCAAGAAAGATGTTGCTTGTCGTATTATAAAAACCTCAGCTCGAACTTTTCTAGTGGAAGTCTCAAGTTGAAAAGTCTTGAATGGTATATTTTGCAATGATGAGGATATTCTGTGTCACAAAACAGGACATTTAGTACACTATTTTGAGTAATTAATTGATAACTCCGATAGTCGCTGATGTCGTGTAATTTTTAGCTGGGCATCCTTCCCAGAGTTGTGCTTGATCACACTTAATTTCTAGGTTTGTTTATGGCCTTGACCATGTGTGCAGATTGTTTGATGGACACAGTCGTGTAAAAGTTGTTTATGTCTTACTGTCTTTAATGTTTGTTACTTTTGGTTTCTCTTTGCCTTGTGTTCCCTGCTATCAGCATCTTGTGGATTGTGACATTTAATGTACACTTGTTGAAAGATGTTGTTCACCGTTTCTGGTTTATTTTGCAGGTTAGGTGGGATGATAGTGAGTCTAAAGGGCACACAAGGGTTTCTCCTTGGGAAATTGAGCAATCTGGTTCTGTTGCTAGTTCCAATGGCTTGGTCACACCTGGTTTGAAGAGGACTAGGATGGGATTGCCTTCAGGGAAACCAGATTTTCCTGTTTCTGGTAGGTCCTTTGTTGGCAAAATCAAAAAATCATTCCAACCTATTTTACTTTTCCCACACCTTGCAACATTGTTTGACTAATTATTGCATAACAGATAGAATTGGAGAACCAGACTTTTGGGAATCTTTGAGGTTCCAAAAGGTCTTGCAAGGTCAAGAAATTCTGGGTTTTAATGCTCTTTATGATGGTATTGATATTCAGAGTCTGCATCCATCTGAAATCAGCAGGTGCCATCCTGGTTCAAACAGATTTGGAATATCTGCTACAGGAGATGGTATCAGAAACCTTCGTGTAAATTCTGATACTTCCTACAAAGGCATGGACTTTGGTGAATCATTCCGATTCTGTAAGGTCTTGCAAGGTCAAGAAATTATTCCCCAGTCTCCATATGGAAGAGCAGCTACTGTTAATGATACTCATGGTAATGGCTGTGTTGGAATCACAAAAGGTGGTCAGATGTCAGGGTCAAGAAATGGGCGGTCTTCTGCAATTCAGGGTTATGGTACTCATATGAGCTCCTCTGCACCTTCTGTACAAGTTGCATCACCATCTTCAGTGTTGATGTTTCATTTAGTAAATAATCCAGTTTTGAACCATAAGCCACCTCTTCATAGCTTCAATGATCAGGAGAAGGGGCAACGAATTGCCAATCACAATTTTTTTTGTAGTTCTGAAACATATGGGGAAAAGCATGCATCATATTCACCTTATGAGCATAGTTTCATGGGGATTGAACCAGGAGGCTTGAATTTTTTGGGCCATTCAAATGAGCATTTTCAACTTGGAATATCCCGACCTCTTTCCCCTCAATCAGCATGTAGGGGAGGTCAAAATATCATTTCCTCATGTAAAAGTAGCTGCAGACTCTTTGGCTTTTCTCTGACTGAGGGAAGACCGGTTGCTACTGTTGAGGACATCACAGCTCCAGCTACATTGCAGTTGAATCCTAGAACTTCACTTCTTCCTCATGTTGGTAACTTCCATCCAAAGCCTCCAATGATGGCCAAGGCAAACAACTGTACCGATGTAAGCAAACTCTATTTTGTACGAGTTCTGTGTTTTGATATCGTATAGTTTATTTGAGGTTTAGGATAGAAACTGCATGTTCACAAAAAGGGGAGTGCTGTGGACAATGGTTCTTAATCTCTTCATGCTTGATGTGCATAGTGGTATGGTGGGCAGTTAATACCTGTGTATGATATGAAAAGTGCTTTTTTAGGTTTCCAGAGATGTTTGGTGGCAGTGAGAGCTAAATTGTCTCTTTGATTAGGAATGGTCTTGTTTCTGAATAGCTTTAGTAGTTGCTAGACCTTCAAGGTTTTTACTAGTGTCATCTCGATTGTTTATAGTTTTCATGGTCTAATTTCAATGAGAGCGGAGAGTGCATATTCATTGTTTCACTAATTATGAACATGGGATGTTTCTGTATTAGCCAAATTTTTGTTAGAATTTTAGAATAAATATTGTTAGCCTCATGGTCTTCCTGAATTTGAATTTACTTTTCTTTTAGTTTTAAAATTGTAATCTCATTCAAGTTAATTTCTTTTCCAGGGAATTATGCAATGTCTTGGAAATTATGACATATACTAATGAAGATTGCAGTAGTAAGCACATGATATTGTGGAAGAAAATGCCTCCACTTGCTCTAATTATACATGTGCTGTAACTGATACAATTTAGCTTGTGAAAACAAAAAAAGGGAAAAGAAAAAGAAACTGTAAATCATATTCTGAATTAACTTCTTGATGCTTAACTCCTTCAGCCTTGGGGTATAACAGCATGTATTAACCCAAGTGGCTACTGATTCCTGGATTTGAATAGCAATGCTGTAATCAAATTTAAGAGGGTATTTGCATGTGCTTTTATAATACCCATTATGAAATTTCTGAGGTATTGTTTGTCCTGCTCTTCTTAAATTCAAAGTTATGTTTCGAACACAAAAACTTAACCGAACAGATGTGCTTCTTGATTATGAAGCCTGAGATTATGAACTATAATACTGAGGTGTGAGCATGAAGAGCGTTGATTGATGTGGATCTATGCCATGCGTAGTCAAAAATTGTAAACTGGTCCTCCTCTTACTGTAGGTTAAGGTCTACAAGGACGAGTCTGCTTCAAAAGTTTCAGCTTTCAACATCAAATATCACTTAGTGTAGCCGCGCTCCAGGATAATCAAAGTAAAAAGGTTGCTGTGTAGAATGGGCTTTTGCTAGAGTCTTTTCAGCCTTGGCAGTACTACCAACCAATTGGTTGATCAGTTCTTGTTCTAACAAATACGTCTTTATTTTCAAGGCCAGAAGCTTTGGATCCAAAAATATCCTTTATCCTGCATATGCGATTATGAAGACTTAAATTTGAAGAACATTGAAATTGATGATTGCCCCACTTAACATAATAGGGAGAACAAGTTGTAAATGTACCCCATTATGTAACAGGTATATGATAATGATATAAGCAAAACGATGTCGTATATGGAGAGAGTTTGTTATGAAAATGTGGATGTACCTCATTATATAAGTCTTCGCCTCTGGATTCTGGATTTGGGACTTTCTTCCTCTGGCTCTGCACTCTATCTTCAGTCTTCTTGTTCTTTGACGGAAGGCCTGTCCCAGCAGCCCTGAAACTTTAAATATAAGCCACTTTAATAGAAAGAGCACCAAGAACTGCTTGTTTCATCTTGATATCACTTTCGATTCTTATCGATCATTTACTTCGTCTTTTAGGCTCAGGCAACAACACTATCACTTAACTAGCTAGGCCTTCCCATGCAAGGCAAAAATTAATAGCATTATCTAAAGCTGCAGTTCTATGATTTTTGTTTTAATGTTTTAATAATATCAAGAAGAAGTCCCTTATTCAGGCTCTTGAGAAGATTAAATCAAGTGAGAAAGTAATCAACAAATGAGACTTCTGTACTCCATGGTTTTCAATGTCCGCAGACTTGATGCTGTTGCCTATTGGGCTTCATGTCACTGCTGCCAACTGAGGGAGAAGCCTTTAGGAGCTCCTGATTACTTCCCTAAAACAAGGTGTGATGATATTTAAGCCCATTATATCTCCTTTTAAGCCCTAATATTTATCAAATATATTTGATTTCTTATTTTATCTCTATCTATTACTCCCAATATACTCATCTATCTTCCATTCAGGTTGCAGAAATGATTTGGGTTTCCTAGTGATGGTGTGTTTTCAGTCCTAGAAGGGCCTTTGACATTCTTTTGCCAGGAGAATCAAATTTATTGTAGGGACAAATGCAACAGTACCCATCCTACAAAGGGTTTACAACAAAGTGAACTGCTGATCTAATAAGCTTAAGACTGCCTCTTCTTATGTTGAATCTCTAAGGAGTATTCAAAAGTGGTTATTCTGTGTTTTGATATTATCATAAGCTTATTGACATATTCCTCTTTCCTATTCATTTTCCTATTCTTCCCACACTAGACCCTCCTGAAGGTGTCCACATCTTTCATACCATACTTGAAAGAGCTGCATAAGCCAAAGATCTTATTCCATCTCCATTTCCAGAGAATGAGAAGCTCTTTTAAACAAAAGCAAAACACTGTTGCTCTGGATTCCTAATTCTAACGTGGTTCTTGTGTGGAAAGTGGAAAATTCTCATAATTTAACTTTAGTCTTTATGTTTGCTGACAAAATCATGGGGTCAAAATTTGTTGCTAGACACAGATTGTAAAGCATCCTCTCTTGTTTTCCACGTTAAGCACATACCATATTTATATATGCTTTCTTGTCTCGGGATTTCTTGTCCTATGGACCAAACAAATTTTGCAGTCTCAATCATGCTCATGCCTGGATGCTTTAAAAAATTAAGAATAGCAAAATTATATACCATTTCCCTTTTAAGTTGTGTTTTCCTCGTGTATTTCTAGGCTACTGAGAGAACCAAAAAGAAATTGTCTAATGACTGTTTCCCACCCAAGGTTTGAAAAAATGACATGTTTGTCTAATAAGTTTGAAAAAATCATTTTCTATCCCTTTGTCAAAATTAATCATTAATTTTAATACGGGATGTAACTAGCTCATTTAGCTTTTGATGTTTAAAATATATATTAACAATCACATTGTACTGAATTGTAAATGTATTTTCAACAATTTTTTAATAAAAATTTGACTGAATTTTCAAACAAATTCAACAGAAAAGAAATGATATTTTCAAACATTTAACCAGTCCTTGTGTGGGAATTATAATAAAAGATGTTCCATAGTGGAAAGTTCTTGTCCAGTGGTGAGTGGTTTCCTTGGAAAAACAGGCTCTTTTAAGATTTGTAGTGAAGAGATGACCGATTCCTCACTCGGCTCCACGTAAAGTGGAGGACTGCCCACCGACCACTCACTCCTTTTTTCCAACCACGCCAGCCTCAGAGTTGGAATCCGTTTTGGTCATTCAACGCTTTTTCCCCCGCACCATCATATCCTCATTTGCTCGACTTTCAAAGTAAACTGCAGCCTCTCCACTTCGTTCCACCCGTAATTTTTTTAAATTTTTTATAACGTCTATCTTTATCATTAAATTAAATTTTTAGAGTCTTTACCGGAAAATTTAATTGTACTTACAAAAAATTCTATTTAACCATATAAATATTTAATTATCTCTTATATTTAAATATTATTTAATTTTTTTTACTTTTCACAATTACATTAAGGATGACAGTTTTTCTAAACATTAAATCATCTATTCTCTACGTATTTTGTACTGTTATCTTATAAAATCTACGTACTTTGTGGTACATGACTTTTCCGCCGTGTCAGTTTTTCCTACTTTTAAAAAAATCAAGTCAGGCGTCCTACGTCATTGAGATGGCTGGAAACGCCGTCATTTACATAGACGACATGCTGTACACGTGGCTGACGGTGACGTACATAGAATAGGAATAAAGTTGTGGATAATCACGTTGGATGATGAACATTTTCCAGGCCACCTTGTTAGGTAGTACGGACGCAAAATGCGAATATGATGATGAAAGGTGAGATCATGCGTTTCGTTGCTCGTTTGGGTACGTGTACGGTGACGATGGCACCGTCCCAGAACGTCTTTGTCATTTACTTTTGCTGTTAATCGTCGTGCATCTGGCAAGAAAGAAGTGTCCAAAAGTTACCAGCTTATTACGTGGCATCTCGATCTTCCAGCATTTTTTTTTTCTCCTTTTTTTTTTTTTTTTAATTGAGTTTGGCTTGAGCAAAAGAAATTAAATAGAGCGTGTTATTTTCTATATTTTGTGATATTGCTTTTTTAATTTAAAATTGTTGAAAAAATAAAAACGCATTTACCATTTTAAAATTATAAAAACCAAAAATCATTATAATGATCTTAAAAAATAATAAAAAAGGATATTAATATTCGATAAGAAGGTATAAAATAGAAAAAATATATTTCTTTAATATAATTTAGTTTATTATTCAAAAGTTTATATTAAAAATTATAATATTAATAGTTTCAAAAGAATGTTCAGATGAAATATACGAAAAGATTACAAAGTAGTTTGATGAGAAAACACTTTACAGAATTCGAAACAATTTTCACGATACTGTCAAAAGTCAAAACTTATTTATAATAATATTTTTTTATTTCATCTTTAAGATTGTTAATTTGATCTTTTTTGCTCATATTTTTATATATAAAATTATTTTTTTATATGAATACTTATTTTATTTTACATTTTACTAGAAAAAAAATGAAAAGCATATGAATCGGTACATGAACAAGTGCAAATTCCAAGATAATTATAAAAGGCAACAAATTAATTAAAGAGTAAGCAGGTCTGAATCTTATAAAAGGCAATGCAATTAATGATTTACTGGACTATAATTACAGATGTAAAGACCATGCCAAATTATATATATTAAATGGGATTTTATTTAGAAATATATGGAATATGGTTATAAAGAAGATAGACAAAATAATTACCAAATTCTTGCCGTGGTAAATTCATGGTATTAGGGAAGTAGCTGTTACAGTTTTTACGTGGATTCCACAAGTAGAAAATTTATTTTTTTTCGCTGTAATTTATTATTTTATTTTAAAGTTTTGGAGTTTTTAATAAAATAAATTAAAAAAAAAAATCCTTGCATATAAGAATTGGCGAAGGACATGTTCATTGGAACGTGGCAGCCACAGGAGAATCCGTCTACCCTAGCTGTGACGCAAAACCACGTCACCCACAGCGTTTCTGACGTACAAGAGTGCGTAACCGCTCTTGACATTGCTGTCGTCTTTGTCCGTTTCTATTTATCTTCTCTGGCTATAAAATTCTTTTCTTTATATCAGATTGCTACTTCATTCATACAGTCCCTTCTGTCTCTCAGTTCATTATTTTTCCATGCAAGAAGCGATCCCCTACAGATCATATTTCCACGCCGCTGCGGCCGGCAGTGGCATAACTACCGGCAAGGCACAACCCTTTAGTAATGAGAACAGCAGTGTAGAGAAAACGGTACTGGAGAATGCCGTGGTCGTGCTTGGGAGACGAGGTTGTTGCATGAGCCATGTGGTGAAGACGTTGTTGCGAGGACACGGCGTAAACCCCGCAGTGTTTGAGGTCGAGGAAGCCGATGAAGCTAAAGTTGTTGGTGACTTATCGAGAATCAAGGGTCCGAAAGGTGAGATCAAGGTCGGGTCAATACAGTTTCCGGCTGTTTTCGTGGGAGGGAAACTGTTTGGCGGATTGGATGAGTTAATTGCGACTCATATTTCAGGAGAACTGGTGCCTATCTTGAAAGATGCCGGAGCTTTGTGGCTATGATGATCTCTATATGTACTTCAACAAGAAGATGACATTTTTAACTTTGTTTGAAATCCGTCCTTGTAATCAAATATGATGAATTTAATACCTGGGCGGATGATCGTGTAATATTTTTTTTTACTTATAAAATATAAGATTTCATCTCGTCAACCTCTTGCTTCCATTATAAGATCTTGCTTAGAATAAATCATTTGCAGAGCATATTCCATGAATTAGCCAGATATGGAAAACAGTGGATTAGCAGAATCAGCACCCATCGTTTTTGACCCGATTAAATGGCTTATCTTTTTAGGTTCTTTTGTCCCTAGTACAATGCGTCTGTACGCTGCTTTTGATTGAATTTGTTCATTGGATAAACTTTAATCTTCTCTTGTTTACGGCTATTTAATTAATCTTGAATTGATGGGAGGCAAAACCGAGGTCCAACAAAGGCTTCCGTTAAGTCCTTAGGAGCAGTTTCAAAGCCTTCTTTAATCATTGACCATTCGATTTTGATCCCGTCACATAAATCTTCTGAGATTTTGTCTAATTTAAAACCCTCTGAAGTACCAGTAATACTAAGACTGCTGCGTTTGTTTTGACTTCAATACCCTCGTTCTTCCCAAACAGATTAAGCCCAGTCCGTCTGGTGGGCTCAACTCGGGATGCTGGATTTCGGATTATCAATGCTTCATCTTCGATTTGGAGATATATATTATATAAAAAATTTAATGTTCAACCCTGTTTAACTGCAGGTTCAACCCAATTTAATGATGGAATCATCCGAACAGTCATTAAAAATATAAAAAAAGGTCATTTAAGGTTAATAAAATAAATTATTAAAAAAAAAAACCACAACAGAATATGAAAAGTTATCATATAAGATGAATTTATCCATTACTATTCAATTTATTTAAATCAATCTTAAATTAATTTGATTTAAATTTAATTTTAAACAGAATTTTTAGATTTACTGAATAAAAGCTCTATTATCTGATTTGTTTGACCGAACAAAAGCTCGAATATTCATATTTTACTGAAATGCCTATAAATAGGATTACTTGCACGCAGAGATTTAATCACAATCTTAAATCATGGATCGACGGTGCCTGTTTTCCATTTGGTCGGTATTGGATAACGCCTCTGTCCCCTCACCCAACACTAATTTTCTTTTAATAAACTTGATCCACACCCACTTTGAACAGCTAAGAGTAGACAATGTTATCCCTTGAGGCCCAGGCAACAAAATAGTATATATTGGAATTGAATTAATTTGAGGTTCAAACCCATATTTGATTTTAATTCTTTTTTTTTTGGGGGTAATTATGATATTTTTTTATCTTGTTTACTCTGTCGACAATATAATTAATCTATTTGGTGACATTGCAGCATCTATTCTGACAAACATTTACAAACGACATCTCCATTGCATTCCAGCTTGAACACAGTAATAAGGTGGTAGATTCCTGGTTCGGCTATGTTGATTTTGATTGCATAGCCAATTAAGTTTCAGATGAAGATCGACAAAGGTTCCTGCGGCTATTATATAATGTTAAGATGACACCCCCGTTATCAGATAATAGAAACGATGAACATCAGCTCTCTAATGCTTCCTCCAGGTTTCAGATTTCGTCCTACAGATCGGGAGCTCATTATCCATTATCTTAAGAATAAGCTTTCATCGTCTCCGAATTCTGTAGTTTCTATCATAGCCGATGTTAATATCTGCAAATTCAATCCATGGGAACTTCCTGGTGAAACCTTTTTTTTTTTATTTTCATGTTTTCGTTCCTGTCTACACGTGTGCAGATTTTTATGTGTTCTTCTGTTTGCTAATGGCTGCTCTCCATACTGCATACTTGTGCAGGCAGGGCCTCGGTTTGGGGAGTGTGAGTTGTTTTTATTTTTTTCAGCCCAGGGGACCGGAAGTATCCGAATGGGTTGCGTCCCAGCAGAGCAGCAGCTTCCGGTTGCTGGAAAGCCTCCGGAACTGATAAGTCAGTCGTATCTTCTAATGGGACGAAGCGCCTTGGCCTGGAAAAGGCTTTGGCATTTTACCAAGGTCGGCCACCAAAAGGCGTAAAAACCAATTGGATGATGCTTGAGTACAGGCTTATTCATGATGCCTTTGACGGTGCAAAACCAAGGGGATCAAAGCGAGTGAGTTTTATAAAAATTAAAAGATGGTACATATATGATTTATAAAAGGCCTAATCCTTCTGTTGATTTCTTGTTTCAGTTGGATGATTGGGTTCTATGCCGAGTTCCCCAGAAAAGCAAGAATGCCCAACGTATACAAGAAGATTACAAATTTAATGGCAGCATCTCTCCATTCACTTCTGGGAGCTTACAAGGTCAAGATCCGATCATGAATAGGAACGATTCTACAGAAGGCATTCTTGAGGATCAGTTACAAGCTTATAATCTTCTCCCGCCTCCCCAAGAAATTGAAGAAGCAGATGGCGAACAAGGCCAAGCAACTATCCAAACAAAGTCCCCACTAAACTCGGTATACTTTTCAGAGAGGTACTCGAATCCATTAAAAAAAATACTCTCTCTTGGAGCTCTGGATGAATTAGTGCTACCATTGCCAACAAATGCCTCTTCTGCTAGACCAAAAACAACAACTTTCAAGTGTCTTCTCCGACTTCTTCAGCATCAAATCCGCCATGCTTCGCGGAGTTGATGTGTCTGTTTGTCTATATGTAATAGAACAACGGCAGCCAAAAAAAAAAAAATGTAAAAATATAAAGGACATCCCTCTTCAGTCTTATTATAAAGAAAAAAGAAAGTCTAAATTTTGCTACTTAATGACTAAAACACCCTCTATGCATGACTTTATGCCGCAAAATTCTTGTCTAGAATAGTAATTTGACTGTCCCTTTGACGCTATTTTATAAACCCATGAACCTGTCTTGATTCTAACATTTTCCCTCTCCAATTTTAAACTATCTTGCTTCCCGACTCTCTGAACCAAAAGCGAAAGCAAAAATAAAACGAAACAGAAGAGAAAACAAAAACATAAAATTGCAAAGACAAAGAAAACAAAACGGATCACAAGATGATGAGATTATTCGGAAGAGGAAGAGATTCCGAGAACTCACCGCAATCTGATTTCTCGCCGTCACCATCGCAGTCTCCGATTATTTCGTCTCCAGTCACCGGTCCGGCGAGGCCAATCCGGCTTGTGTACTGCGATGAGAAAGGAAAGTTCCGGATGGATCCCGAGGCAGTCGCGATGCTCCAGCTTGTCAAGGAGCCCATTGGTGTAGTTTCTGTTTGCGGTCGCGCTCGCCAGGGCAAGAGCTTTATCTTGAATCAGGTGAATTTGTGTTTCTTATGGTTAATTTAGTGATTTTTTTCGTTTTTGGTGGTTTTATGGGGGAAGTTGTGGGGTTTAGGGTTTGCGGTTTGTGAGATTAGGAGGGGCGTAATTAGGTTTTTGAAGTGATTTTGATGCTTTAGGAAGCAAAAAATGTGGTGATTTTGGCTACATCTTTTGGATGGCCTTGAGTTTACGAAAATAATTTCATGGTGAATTTTTGTTTGTATAGGTACTTTGAAGTGAACCTGTGATTTTTTTCAGTGTTTGGCGCATGTGAATCTGTGAAATTTAGGGTTCGTATTTTTGGAATTGTGGTGATTTTAGCTATAATTTCGTCAAGGTACAAGCTTTATACTATTATTAGGTGTTTCTCTTGTTGCTTTAGGTTAGTGACAAGTGAACATGTTGAGATTGCGGTTTGCTTCTGTTATTGGTCTGTGAGATCAGCAACTTCTGTGTCTAGCTTTGTGATTTTCTACTTATAATGACGTAAACTAAGATGCATTAAGCTTCAAGGCTTAAACTTCTGATGTAAGTGGAAGTATTTCAATAATTATATTGAACTGTCTCTGTCAAAATGGTGTTGTCTAATTAAACTGGAAAAGAATTATATGTAAACTGAGTACAGAACAAAAAAGGTTGCAAGCTTTCCAGTATGATAACAGTAGATTTAGTTGGTTCTTATTTTTGTGCTTTTCTAAAACTGATTTAAAATGTTTTGGCTTTTTTATGGAGTGCTTGTGCACTGGAGATTTAAACTTTCCATATATTCAAAACCATACAATTAAATAGGAGAAATTATGTTGAAGATATTGTTTCTAATAGAAAAATGGTTGCCTAGGCTGGTATTTTATGCTTGCTTACTTAAATGAAGATAGCTTTCTCTTTCATCTTCACAAGAACAATTTTCAAAGAAATTCTTTGCTATAGGTTGCTGGATATATTTTGCTTGTGTGATGTTCACGGTTTGAACATATTGCTCATGTCTGGGCTGAGGTAACTGTATCCAATACTCTTGATAGTTAAAGGCTCTTTCAATTTCTTTCTTCTAGTATGGCATCTCATGTTTTCCAGCATAGGCTTGTCTGTTATAAAACATCCCACCTAAATGTGATGCCATTTTCCTTTAGCAACAAATATAATATAGTAGGAAAGCCATATGGAGCTCCAGTTAATGCCTACCTTGTAACTCAAATATTTTATGCAAATGATATTAGATTTTGCTCGGGGGTATTATCATTTCGATTCGTGTCTGCTTCTTTATCCTTATCATAGTACAATAAAAAGATTCTTATTACATGGATAGTATTTTAAATTAGAGTTTATCATGTTGCAGCTTCTTGGGAAGGGTAGTGGCTTTCAAGTAGCATCAACACACCGCCCATGTACGAAAGGCCTATGGTTGTGGAGTGCACCTTTGAAGAGAACTGCACTTGATGGAACTGAGTACAGTCTTTTACTATTAGATAGTGAAGGAATTGATGCCTATGATCAAACGGTTTGATTTCACTCTCTTTCATAATGATAAATTAGACAGCCCTTTTTTTTTTAATTTTAACTGGTTGAGAATGATGGTAATTTTCCAATTTTGCATTTCAGCGCTTGTAATTTACAGTTGGAGGCTGCATGATTTGGTGTTGCACCTTTTTTATAGCTTCTCCTTGAAATTATGTATTACCAAGAATAGTATATGATATCTCTGAATCTTAACTTTTATGTCTCTCTGTAATCATCTTAAATCTGGTTTTTACTCCTTTACAGGGGACATACAGCACTCAGATATTTTCTGTGGCTGTCCTTTTATCTAGCATGTTCATTTACAATCAGGTTAGGGAAACATATGCTAATTCCTTTATTCTTCTATATTGATCGATGTTGTCATGTGATTCAATGCTTTTTTTTCTTAGCTTTGCTGCTAGTGACAGTAATGATTCTCTGTTTTTCCCTTTTTGCGGGTTTTTCTTTCACCAGATCTGTGAAACAATAACCAATTAATCATCTTTCTTATATATAGATGGGTGGAATCGATGAGGCTGCCCTTGATCGTCTTTCTCTTGTCACTCAAATGACAAAGCATATACGTGTGAGAGCTGCTGGAGGAAGGACTTCGGCTTCTGAACTTGGGCAGTTCTCCCCAATTTTTGTTTGGCTTCTCAGGGTAATTTCCTTCAAATACATTTAGTTATGTGCCAATGTATATTTTCTTAAATATTTTGAAGATATGAGCCTGTGATTTTAAATGTGCCACTTGTTTAGAAAGGCTATAGTGGATAGTTTGCATTCTATGGCCTTACTCAACTTTTTACTTGTCAGGACTTCTATTTGGATTTGGTGGAGGACAATAGGAGAATAACCCCCCGTGACTACTTAGAGATTGCTTTACGGCCAGTTCAAGGGAGTGGAAGAGATATAGCTGCAAAAAATGATGTAAGATTTGTACTAGCCTTGCTTCTGCAACAAAGAAATAATGACATTTTACTATTCTGTAATTTTATGAACACTATACTGATAAGCAAAGGTAATTTGCATACGAGCTAATTTTATTTCAAAATATTCTTGGAAATGTAACCTACTTGGATATGTTTCACACATTTTTACCTGTATGAAACTGTAGAATGTACTTATTTTTTGTGGATTGTCCAACATGCCAAGTACACCATATCACTGGTTAACCTTTTTGTTTTGTCATTGACAGTACCTGGGTGTGTGGGTGAAAATTAGTATGCGGTTGTTTAATTAAGATGGGATGTTCTTTTTGTGTTGTTCTTTTAAGTGATGGCTGCTGGTGTGTCTGAGTTTTCTTTAGCTTGATTTAAATGATCTTAATAGGTTTCCTTCTTGTTTTTGGTATATGCTTCTTGGATTCTTTTATGGAATTGTGGGGTGCTTAAGCAATGAAGTTTTCTTTCTTTTTCTATAGTGATGCTAATCATATAACTATAATGATTAATAGATCCGAGATTCAATTCGAGCTCTATTTCCAGATAGAGAATGTTACACCCTTGTGAGGCCATTGAACAATGAAAATGACCTTCAGCGACTTGATAAAATACCGGTTAGCACCTTACTGTTTTTTCTTTCCTATTTCTCTTGTCCTCTATCCTTTAATTATAACCTTTTTTAATTTCTAGACTAAAAGCCTTAGGTTTTGAATGCAGTTGGACAAACTAAGACCTGAATTTAGAGCTGGGCTTGATGCTTTGACAAAGTTTGTTTTTGAGAGAACAAGGCCCAAGCAAGTTGGGGCTACAGTAATGACAGGTCCAGTTCTTGTGGGAATCACTGAATCTTACCTAGATGCTCTGAATAATGGTGCAGTGCCAACAATAACCTCCTCATGGCAGGTTAGAACTATTTCTTAAATTCTGTTGTATTGCTAGTGAAGATTCACTTTTTTAAGCATGATGTTAGATGTAAATGGTGACAAGTTTTGGGCATGTAATGTTGCCTAATTCTCTTTCCTTTTAGTAAATACCAAATTTTACTTTCCTCACATTAGAAAGTGCTAGAAATAATCATTGATTTATTTATTTTTTTCTCTTTTCTTTTGTTTTGTACCTCAATAATTTATGCAGAGCGTTGAAGAAGCTGAGTGTCGAAAAGCATATGATTCTGCTACAGAGTTTTATATGTCTACTTTTGACCGGTCGAAGCCACCTGAAGAAGTAAGTAATGCTCCATCCAAAGTGTTGATGATCTTTATCATTTTCTAATTTCAATTCTCTTAGGTTGCTTTAAGGGAAGCACATGAAGAAGCTGTTCAAAAATCACTGGCACTATTTAATGCTGGTGCTGTAGGAGTTGGTTCAGCTAAAAAGAAATACCAGGACCTTCTTCAGAAATTTTTCCGGAAGGCATTTGAGGTAACAATAATGTGCAATGCTATCATGAAATATAATGCTTACTGAATCACAATTCAACTAACGTCAAATACCTTGATATTACATGGTCAAAAGGATTCTTGGGACCACTGATCTGTATAAGTCCCCAAATTTTGTGATAGACATGCATCTTTGATTTGTTTTCTCTCTTTTTAAATCTAAAGGATGTAATTCTTAAATTTTATGTGCTGATCCCCTCTTAGAGAAATTTCCATCCTAAATATCTGTTAGCATTGTCAAATCATGGAGTATTACTGGTCACAGATTTTTAAAATCATTCTATAAGTTTATTTGATGCATCAAGAAAATCAATTGATAATTTATGAAGAATTTGCACTTTTAACATATTATTGTAATATATTTGTGCATTACTTATGCACATTTTTTATACATAGTGATATTTGTTTGCATTGGCCATTGATGCAGGATTACAAAAGGAATGTATTAATGGAGGCAGATATCGGTTGTTCAAATGCTGTACAGAGCATGGAAAGAAGGCTGAGAGCAGCTTGTCATTCTTCTGATACCAATATAGATAATGTTGTGAAAGTAAGCATTCATTTCTCAGTTATTCTCTCTTAAAAACATTTTCATATAAAATAATTTTGAGCTTTATTTTATTCACTATATAGGATATATCTCATCGACATCATACCTTTAAAGATACTAACTTTTTGAAAGTTTGGATTTTTTTTCTTGTTAATCTTTGTGCATGCTAGTGAGTATTGCAGAAGCTGATATTTAGTTCACCCATATGTACACCTTGTTAATAATTCTTTGTTTCCTAGAAAGTAAAAAGAAAGAGAAGGAAAATTTACACCAGCAAGTTTAAGCTTCCATATTACTACCTTACATGCTTTTGTTTTGTTTTCTAAGGAAAGAATTTTATGCTTTCCTAATGGTCCTTAGTGTGGAGTAATATGCTTTAACTGATGTTGACTTTATCATATTGATTAGTAGTAGTTCGGAAACACTGTACACCACATTTCCAACAGTAATGTTTATGGTCTTCAAACGTGCATTAGAAATATGCCAGTTGATTTGATTGAGAATAATCTACAGGTTCTTGATGCTCTTTTATCTGAATACGAAGCTTCATGCCATGGCCCTGGAAAATGGCAGAAATTGGCTATGTTCTTACAGCAAAGGTTTGTAACAACAGTTTCTTCCTAGGTTTTTTTTTTTTTTTTTTTTCGTTTTCTTAGGTTTGGGTTTCATTTTCCAAATTGTGTAACTCTGCAGTTTGGAAGGTCCAATTCTTGACCTTGTCAAGAGGCTTATTGATCAGATTGGATCAGAGAAAAGTTCTCTCATGCTGAAATGCCGCTCAATTGAAGATAAGCTGATGTTGCTGATTAAGCAACTGGAAGAGAGTGAAAAGTATAAGTCAGAATATCTGAAGCGTTACGATGATGCTATCAATGACAAGAAGAAGCTTGCTGATGACTATGCAGGTCATATAAGTAATCTGCAAGGTGAAAATGCTTCACTGAAAGAGAAGTGTTCTAGCTTGTCAAAGACATTGGATTCTCTACGCCAGGAAAATTCAGATTGGAAACGAAAATATGATCAAGTCTTACTGAAGCAGAAAGCTAGGGAAGATCAGGCCTCTTCAGAAATAGAAATTCTCAAGTCCCGGAGCACTGCTGCTGAAGCAAGACTGGCTGCTGCTCGTGAAAAAGCTATGTCTTCTCAAGAAGAGGTTGAAGAGTGGAAAAGGAAATATGGTGTTGCTGTTAGAGAAGTAAAAACTGCTTTAGAGAAGGCAGCTATTGTGCAAGAACGCACCAGTAAGGAAATGCAACAAAGGGAAGATGTCCTCAGGGAAGAATTCTCTAATAGTTTGGCTGAGAAGGTGCTCCTCTCTTTCTTGCTTTCTCTCTAATGCACACACACCACAAACAAGAATGTGAGATCACATTATTTATCTACTTTGTATATTTCGATTGATCAATATAATGCTTAACTATTCAGAAAAGAACAAACTTGTAACCTTCTGTATATATTAATGTGCAGGAGGAGGAAATGAAGGAAAAAACAGCCAAGATTGAGTATGCTGAGCAGTGCTTGACAACTTTAAGATTGGAGCTGAAGGTGAGATCATTGCACATCATTGAAATGAGCCAAATTTATTAACTCTTCTGTCATACACATACATGTACATCCTGCATTCTGTACAAAGGCTATTGGAAGAAAATAGATAATCCTCAGCTATATCATGCATTGTCAATATAGTGTTTCCCAATATTATATATTTGTCTGTAGGAATTTGTTATGTGTGGATGTCTTCTGGTGTTTGACTGCGATATGTCCTTTGCAGGCTGCTGAGTCAAAAATGACAAGTTATGAAGTGGAAATATCATCATTGAAGTTTGAGCTCAAGGATTTGAGTGAGAGGTTAGAAGCTGCAAATGCTAAGGCCCTATCATTTGAGAGGGAAGCGAAGATGATGGAACAGGAGAAGATTCATCTGGAGGAGAAGTATAAGTCTGAGTTTGAAAGGTTTGAAGATGTCCAAGAAAGGTGTAAATTTGCTGAAAAGGAAGCTAAGAAGGCTAATGATTTGGCTGAAAAGGAACGAGCTGAAGCAGCTGCTGCTCGAAAGGCAAAAAATGACTTTGAGAAGTTGGCAATGGAAAGATTGGCTGTTATAGAGAGGGTTCAGTGGCAGATTGAAAATTTGGAGAGACAGAAAACTGACTTGACTAATGAAATAAATGGAATACGTGAATCAGAGTTGGAAGCGCTCTCAAAAGTGGCATTACTGGAGGCAAGAGTTGAAGAAAGGGAAAAGGAGATAGAGTCACTGTTGGACTCAAACAATGAGCAGAGGGCTAGTACAGTTAAAAAGCTTGAAGATCTTTTGGAGTCTGAACGTAAAGCCCGGACTGCAGCCAGTGCCATGGCAGAAAGACTGTCGCATGAGGTACAGTCTGCACAAGCTAAAATTGATGAACTTCAGCAAGAGTTGACTAAAGCTCGTCTGAATGAGACAGCATTGGATAGTAAGCTCAGAGCTGCTTCACATGGTAAACGTTTAAGAGTAGATGACTGTGAAGTGGGTGTGGGATCTGTTCAAGATATGGAAACAGGAGACAAAGTTGTAAGATCAAATAAGAGGTCAAGGAGAACAAATAGCCCGCATAAGTACACACAGCTAGAAGATGGCGGTTCAGTGTTTAAGGGCGATGAAGATAACTTGAGTCAGCAATCGAATCATGAGGATTACACAAAGTTCACCGTGCAAAAACTTAAGCAAGAACTCACCAAACATAATTTTGGTGCTGAACTGCTTCAGTTGAGGAATCCCAGTAAGAAAGAGATCCTTGCTCTATATGAGAAATATGTTCTTCAGAAGTCATAACAATCTTCTATGTATAGGATGTTTGAATATAAATTACTAGAAGTGTAGTTGATAGGTGAGTTGATGGGCATAGGTGTTCTGAAAATCATTCTAGTGTAAGAATGTGTTCTGTAGTTTCCTGTCGACATAAAAAGAACTTGTTGAGTTTTACGTGTCTTATCAAACAGAGGGTGTGTGTAATTTACGGTGTGACCATTCTTGTTTGGGTTTAGCTGCCATTATCCGTTGTTCCTATTAACATTGAAGGCAAGTATTAGTTGTTAAACTGGCGGTGCAACTTATGCGAAAGTTTGATTTGCAATTTGGGATATTTTGTTTATAACTTGAGAATGTAGTCATTGTATCATAGAGAAGCAAGGATTTGGCATCTGTGTTCACTCCACTTTATATTGGCATACTTGTGAAATTAAAAATATTTTTGTTGGTTGGTTCAAATGATGTACTGCTTTGTTTTGTTTTGTTTTGTTTTTATATATATATATGTGTTGATTTTGATGTGATGATTCAAGTGGATGACTAAAATTAGTTGATTTAAAGACAGAAGCTTTTGCAACATAATTTCATGCCTAATCCATGTTAGATGCAGGAGGGGATGTTGATAAAATTAATCACTTGCAAACAAAACATCAAGTATTTCTTTCTTAACCTTTTGGACTCATTTTTCTAAATTAAACTTCGGGGCGGGTGAGAGTAATTCCATTTACAGCTTCAATTTCTTCAAGATCCAGCTGCTTTGGTTCGATGGTGTATTGTAGTTGTTTTACTCAAGTTTGGAGTAGGACTTGCAGGCTTTTGTTTGTTTTGCTGTTTTACTGTCTTGCTTTCGGGGAAGTTGCTTGCTGGTTGTTATTGGGCCAGGTTGGTTTTTTGTTAATATAGTTTTTACTTTGAAAAAAAAAAAAATAATAATAATAATAATTAAGGTTACTTTGTTTTTGGGTTAAAATCATGATAGGTTATTAACAACTTCAAATTTTTTTTTTTTTTTTTAAGATTTAAATGTAAACTTTCAAATAAATCTTGAGTAAGTTATTCTTATTCCGAGTTTGATTTGCAAATTTACTTGGTCAAACTCTTTCTTAATATTATTTAACTGAGTTTGAATTTAATACTATTCAATTCAATTATACTTATAATTGGAATTGATGAACAAAAAAAAAAAAATCCTTGCTGTATTCAACTCTTCCTTCACGTTTGGAGCAAACTCATCAAAATCCCTGCCATTGGCTGAAGCCTTGCTGTTATTTTTTTCTCTTTGAGTTGATTTTTAAAGTCTCCATGAAAACTAGTTCATGTTTGGCACACGACTTGACTGGCTGATTGAGAGTTGGGAGGGACCTGAAATTTGCAGACTTTTATTTGTCTTCTATTATTTTAGTTAACATTTGATTAATTATTGATCCTAATAGATCACTAACTTAAACAATAAAACCAATTATTAATTATTCATAATAATTTCTTATATAATTTAATAGTTGTAAATTTAAAAATATATATATAAGAAATGGCACAATTTTATTAGAGATAAAAATTTTACTTAATAAAATTGGAGATAAAGTGTTTTTTTAATTTGAAGGTTTTTTAATTTTTTCAATAATTAAAAAAATTATTAGATTTTTCAAATAAATTTAACAGGGAAAATGACTTTTTCAATTTGGAGGGGTTGGATTGTAATTGTATTTAACGTTGGGTGGGACCTAGTAATTTAGCCTTATATTTTTTATTTAACAGTACCCAAATAGTCAGATTGGGGCACGTGTTGACCAACTACTCAACTCCGTTACGAAAACAAGTATCACACCGTATAAATACGTACACATAAGCGTAAAGAAATAGATAATTCGGCAAGAGAAAGCACAAGCACAAGCCAAGCCAGCCTTAACCTCAACCCATCCGCCTCTTTCTCTGGACACAGGTCAAGCCATATTCTTCCTTCTCACCACCTTCTCTCCTTTACAAATCAACCCCACGAACGATCCTTTTCTTCGTCTTCTGCAAACACAGATTCTAAGTTTTTAAAATTTTCAAATACACCCCAACACTGTCACCCCTCTTGTTCTATAATGCCAGCTCAGAAGCGGTCCTACGATGACTCCTCCATTTCCCCTCCTGACGACGCTCTTGATTCCCCGCCACGTCACCACTCCAACAACAGCCACCACCACCACCATGCCGAAACTAGTGCTGCGGGGGCAGCTGCTTTCGCTGCCGCTGCTGCTGATGTGGATGGTA
Organism: Anacardium occidentale; assembly: GCA_026122585.1. NCBI lineage: Eukaryota > Viridiplantae > Streptophyta > Magnoliopsida > Sapindales > Anacardiaceae > Anacardium > Anacardium occidentale. The sequence goes on from JAJEJH010000172.1 coordinate 198,652, forward strand.
GCGGTACGTATTGTGTGATTATATTATTATTATTATTTATTATTATTCATATTTTTATTCTCCAGGGGAGGATGAAACGGTGACTCTGCGTAATTGTGAATTTGTGCTTGCATTTTGCTTCGGGTTTTGATCCTCGTTTTTGCTTTTATCTTTCTTGTTATCAGAATCTGATCGAAGCTCTTCGTCTGGTAACGAGGAAAAAGACGAGTGAGTTTGTTTCTTCGTGTGTTTGTTTCGTTGCCTTTACTCGTTTTCTGAGTTCGATTGCGCGATCTGCATGTTCTGTGTTTTTTTGTTTCTTGCATTTACGCCCACGCTCAAGGAACTCCAATATGGGTTTCGTGGGCTATAATTTGTGGCTCTATCATGTGCTCGCTTCTACTTGTTGACGGCGAGCAGAGCTTGGTTGTTGTGTATAGCGTAACAGTATGCCGCAAAGTTAGTTTTATGATTGGTTAGGTAGCTTCGACTTAGCGGTTAAATTTTGCATGGGGTGGTTGATTAGAAGTGTTGTTTTAGTGTAACGGTTGGGTTGCGTTTGAGGTGTTGGTAAGTCCTTGTACATCAATTTAAGCTTGGTTTGGTGAGGCATTTTACTAAGAGGAAGTTAATTATGTTGTTTTAGCCAATCGAGATGTCAAGGTGATAACGCTACTCATTATATCGATACATGGGCCACAGTGTTGGCTTCTGTGTCTCAAGATCTATTGGGTCGTTACTGTGGTGGATTTTGTTTTTCTCGAAAGCCGTAGTTGAGTTTAGTGGTAATGGATGCGTAGTGGGATCACGTTGATCACTAAGTGTGTTTTATTCTGTCATTGGGTTCATCGAATCTTGTCTAATTTACACACATGCAAATGAGTTTTAGAATGCATAATTATGTATGATAAGAAAACTGATAGTTACATTGGTGAACCTATAAGTTAATTGTCAGTCTCTGATACGCTAATATGCCTGTGTTTGTGTTTGTTTGCAGGTTTGTCCTAGTAAAGCTGTCTGATATACGCAAGGAAGTGCAATGTCCTATATGTCTGGGTAAGATTCTAGGATGCTTTGCTAACTATCTTTACTTTCTACATACTAATAAATTCTATATTGACACTATTTGACTCTGGTATATATTCTATGAAAACTTTTATATTTGGGTGTCCTCCTAGGCTTATATTTAAGTTTGTGTTCTTTTAAGACTCTTAGTATTCTATTAAGGAATGTAATTCAATAGATCTGGACACATGTATTAGTTTTGTAATAATGAATAAGAGCTTCTATCATAGTATTGAATCATTGAGATTATATATTGTTATATTTTCAAGGTTTCTGTTGCATACAAGTTACATAAATATGTTTTTTTCTGTCGCTCATCCCTTAATGGACCTTTTGTATTTGGTGACTCTTAAGAAACCAATTGAGTTTATTAGTTTCAATCATATAGAAGCATTTTAAGAGGTGTAAGCCTCAACTGTCAGATATGCTGGAGATCTCTGGACTGGTCACTGTTGATGTTGCCATTTTAATGAAAACCTTTAATTTAACTTGCAGTTCAGCTTGCTGGCTTGTAGCTCCACATTTGTTTGGTATAACAAGTAGTTTGTTTTATATCCCATCAAGCAGAGGAGATGATTAATTGAAACAAGAAAAGTTCCTAAATAGTTTTCCTCAAGGTTTGTTATAGAACAAGTTTGAATTGGTTTAAGATACCGATCAGTATTGGTCTTTGCAATAGCGTGTAGTTTCCTTGTCATAATTACTTACTGAATGTTATCTAACTCCTTGATTAGCAGATTATATTCTATCCACAAAACTTTACGTAGTCTTCATGTGGATTTATAGTATTTGCCAAATATTGTAGCTGATACAAAGTCATGGATTGTCCATAATCTCTAAATTATTCTAGGTATATAGCTTTTGACTTAGCTCATAGCAAATTATGAGCTAATATGTTAAACAAGGTTCTGAGTTGGTATTACCACAGATTAGTTATTTCAAACTTGAAAATTATTTTCTTCCTCTTACTCAACTTAACAGAGGGCATCATAATTATTATTACAACACTCTTTCTGATGTCGTCTGTAAAGCACCAATGTAGCCATTTAAATGATTGATCGATTTGAATGGTCATTAATTATCTATGGACACTGATTCATTTTTGTGATGGGAGTGCAGGCTATGAGCTTTTAAGTTCTTCAGCTAATTTGTAAAAATTATGTAACATGTTTTGTTCTTAGCCTTGATTCATAAGTGTGAATTTTAGAAAATTATTGATTTCCACTTTTCGTGTCTAGGGATCATTCGCAAAACACGGACGGTTATGGAATGTCTACATCGTTTCTGCAGGGAATGCATTGACAAAGCTATGAGAATGGGGTATGATCTAAGTATTTACCTTCTCTTTATTCATTTTCTGAAACACTGAATTTACATATCTCTGCCAGTTTTGTTTTGAAGTGATCTTACCTAGTCAGGTTCAAATGTGACCTGTAAGACTTAGAACTTTCTTTTATTGAACATGATAAAAGAAATTCACTGCAGGAACAACGAATGTCCTTCCTGCCGCACACATTGTGCTAGTCGTCGCTCTTTAAGAGATGATCTAAACTATGATGCCCTAATTGCAGCTTTGTATCCAGATATTGACAAATATGAGGAAGAGGTATAAATTAATTTATCTATTGCATTTCAAACTGTGAATTTGATCCTTATTCAGTTGAAACTCAAGCTTTCATCGTGAATATCTTGTTTAGGAATTGGCTTTCCAAGAAGAGGAGACAACTCGCAACAAACAGGTAAGATGGTTATGAGTTTATGCTTATAGGCAAAGGTATTGTTCTCCTGTTGTTCCTCTGAATGCTTGTGGAAGCTCAAAAGTGATGTGCATTTTATTTGTATGTTGTGATTTTGTGCTTAATTTTCTTTACATTGGGTTCTTCATGCATCCTCAAGGAATGGCAGTAATTTCTCTAAAGAAAGCAAAACTAGTGAATTGCTTAAGTGATTATTTGTCCTGTGCATTGATTGACTGATTGACATTTGAACTTCCAAAATCATCAAATCTCAATTTGAACAATGCAAGCCTTCATTTTTGTATGTAAACCCTTAGGTTAATTTTATGTGTAAAGCACAATGGAGTATCTTGTACCATAGCTCAACCATTTGGTTTTAGGTTTTTGGTTGTGCAATTATATAGGTGTCCCCTTTTGCTCTCATGTTATTGCTTGAAGCCATTCATTTCTTAGTTTCTTCAATTAGATCCAAGCTTCCATTGCACAAACTTTCCAGCGTCAAACAGAAGCTCTTAGCCGTAAACGGCCTGCTAAAGCCACAGCAGCTGCATTTATGAGGAGATCAAATGGTCGTTATCGAGATACTTCTCTGGGGAGGAGGAGAAACTATCGAACAACTGAACTTCAAGGATCTGATGATAATGAAGATACGAATGGAGATGCAGGCAACAATTCATCTTCTGCCGATGAACGCTCAACAGAAGTTAGACCAAAGAGAGCCAAGAGATGGGTTGGAGCTCGGTTTTCTCAATCTTCAGTTGCTGGTAGCGCTGATGGAGGTGGTGATGAACATGACTCTGAAGTCAATAGAGAAACCATGGGTGCATCTGCTGGACTCATTGGCCCTTCAGAAAGGCTTGCCTGGGGCAAAGGTGGCATGCGGTCTCACACACGACATGGCAGTGTGAGTGGTGGCAACGGTAAGAATGCTCGGAACAGCCGCCTCTCTAAAATAGCTGATTTTCTCCAGAACTCAGAGGAAAAAGATGACCAGGTAAGGTTGACTTTTTCTTGGTGGTAGTGTAATTAATATGATTAGAATTTTTTTATTATTGTTGCTTTATTGATGGCAGCTATTGACAACTGAATTCAGAACTACTTTTTTCATCAATAGGCATACTATTTGCAGCTTCTTTATGATTGCTGTGCATGAGATCATCAGTTTCAGGGTTTCTCACAGGTTCTCGTTTATTCTTTACCAACATGATTACTTCAATTACCACTCTGTTTATTTCAGATGGATATCCACCTCAGGCTTGTTTCTTTTGATGAACAAAGAATCCCAAGTTTGCAACGGCAATTCCTGTGCTGCAGTCCTACGTTGTCTGTGAGGCACTTACGTCAGGTAGTACTTCCATCTTTAGTTTTATTTTCAATTTAACAGCACTTTGTTTCAGATTTGAAATCATTTTGTCTTTACAACTGAAATTGAATTTTAATTGCCTGTTTGTGAAGCATATAGCTCTCAACACTGCATTGCAAGCCAATGAGATTGAAATATATTTGGTAAAAGAGTTGCATACCAAACTCGACTTTCCAACTTCTAACCCTAGTGTTATAGATCCGGGCAAAGATAAGCTGCAAGTTTTGAGTGAGCAAGAAACTCTGGCAGGGCTTAGAACACAAAATTTCAGCCAGGGGCAACTGGTGAGCTCTCTTCCAAATTAACTCCAATTCATAGATTTCTGCATTCAATTCAAAATTTCAACGTATCTACTGCAAAACATGCAAATATAGTAGTGTTATTCTGTCCTAGTCATTATTTCATGGTTGAAAACTAAAGCATTCCTTTTATCCATGCTTTTCTCAGCTGCTAGCATATCAGAAAAATTTGTCGATCTGAAAATCGGTGACAAACATTATCGCTGGACTTGTCATCAAGAAGTAGCTGTCAATGGTGTTTTTACAAAGCAGAAGAATTTAAAAAAAATATGCTTAAAACAGGGAACACAGGTAGGTTTCCATTTCTCTAAAATAATTAATGTTATTATAAGCAAGAGGAGGTTTTAGATAATCGAAGGTACACGTAGGGTGTATTAGAAGAAATCATTAGTGTTGTGTTGTCATCAAAGTGACTTCTTATTGTAAGTGATATAATATCATCATACACGATACGTCAACAGCACTTAAAACAAAACGACGAATGTTTACGTCAGTTGGTAGCACATCATCATCATCATCACTTCATCTTAGTGATGGTTCTTGCTACTTGTCTCGCCTGCAATCATCACAAAAATCCAAACTTCAGATTATTATATTTGATTTAAAGCAAACCCATATCAAAATACGTTGATCACAGTTAATTTCTCTATCGCTGCACAGAAAGCAAACAACCCACCAAACATAGATTTACGAGAACCACATAGATGACATGCATGCAATGCAAGATGAGATATTGGTTGTGTACGTACCAGTGGAAGAGTTGGGATGGACGGTCTTGTCGAGTACCTATTCACTCACCATCAGCACGTAAAACAAACTTAATATTTTGTTCAAGGGCTCAAGGCCAAGCTCAGGGTGAGGGCCTCCGAGCCGTCTTATCTAGCAACATTTTCGGTCTCTTTTAACTTGTTTTCTCTTTCTTGTAGATTGCTAATGTGGTTACCTCTCTGGCTTATATGGATACATAGATACCAATAATATATTTACTATGTACTTTCAAGTAGCCTTTGTTCTTGCCTAGCCTATGGTCCTATGGCCTAGGTGCTAAACGGAGAAAGTTGCCCAAAATATTTGTGGGCAAGGTGAATTATAAATTCAGGGTGTTGTTCGGAACTCCGGACCTACAGAATTCCTGAGCCTTGGGAAAATTCTTTGGAATTTGAACCTCTGAGGCTGTTGGATTTTACAGAGGTGGATTCACTGTTGATATTGTTATATTTGTAAATAAGATACAAGAATATCCCATTGCAGATGATTATCTCCTTTTCTAACTTCTTGATAAACTGATTCGGCTAAAGAGTCTGCAATTAATAACATAAAATGTTTCAGCAAAACTACAAATGAAATAAGCCAAATGCATTGTTGACAAACTTCCAGCATTAAAGGAATATTCCATTGAATTTTACCAATCACCTGTTCCCAATCTTAAGCCACTTGTTTCATCAGCTGTATTATTTTAGTTCGACTTCATTGGTAAGTCCCCCCACGCAGAAGCTGCTTGCATTGACGGAGACACCGTATAAAACAAAACATATGAAGAAAACACAATCCATTGATCACATTAACATTAACTTACCAGTATATAAGCTGTGGAACCTGGTAAATAAAATTTTGCAGCATCATCATCAATGGCCAACCTCCCTCGACACAAGATTTCAATCGATGCTGCAGCCGATAACAGTTTCATTGATTCACCTTCCTTTGATGATCTTGTTTGTATTCAAGATCAGAAATCAAAGTCTGTTTCTGCAAACCAAATTGACAAACAAGTTACTTTCACTTTCCCCATTCCCAACTCAGCTGCTCGTAACAGGAGTCCCCAGGATGATATGATTATCCCCAATACTCAGCTTCGACTGCAGGAACTTTTATGTCAAGCGAAGCAGTCAGAGACAAAGAACCAGCCCCGCTGCAAAGCAAATAAAACAGTGATAAACCAAGCTAAACAGGAGAGCTCTGCAAGGAGTTCATTTGGTCGAAAATTGTTTCGGTCAATTTTCTCACCATGCAGGGAGTGTCATGCTCGCCAGCCAACCACAGAAGATCATACCATCCAACGAAAAAAGTTTCAGTAAGTGGAAACTCTTCTTTTCATTTGTTCAATCACAAATGAATTTTCTAGTGATTCATTTGTCATGGAGTTGGTGTTTGTAGTAAGACTTAAATTCAGCCTATTGCAGTAAGCATAAACTATTTAAGCTTTCAGACAAGTTTCTTTCTCAAGTCCAGACACTTCAGCATTTATGAGAGCAGTAAAATGGTCACTGTTATACAGTTCTACAACACCATACAGAATCATTCACTAACACAAGATATTTTAATGGAGCAGATACTTCTTATAATGTTTCCAACTAAGTTGGGATATAAAACTTCTTCAGGTTTTAATCTCAGAGTCTCAATGTCTGTGTTACACATTAATTAACGGTTCAATGACTATAATTCTCCTTCCATCGGAGAATATCTACTGAGAAAATAAACCAAGGGAATATTTACACGTGTAGACAAAAACTTATACCTTCTTTTAGTCCTATTTTGAGGAATAATACTATAGTTTCTTGTCATTTTTGTTGGTCAAAAGCAAACATGTCCTTGTTCAAAGGATTGTCTATGGTAATTTTTTCTGCGGCAGGATCTCCCAGAATATCTTGAGTTTCACAGAAATTTATAAGAACTATATGTAACAGCTCAAGGTAAAACAGACCTAATGTTTCAACATAATCAACTCCATTCCACCAACCTTTACTGTGGGAGACACTGTCAATCTTTTCTGAATTGTTCATCCATGCAAGGTCGTAGCTCCAATTCACTTGAAGGTTGCATTATTCTCTTCATATTTCTATAGCAATTATAGCAAATTCAACAAAATATTGATAAGCAAACCATCCCATCAAGCATATTTTATCACAATGCAACAATCTCATATTCTTAGATACAGCCATCTTGGATGGAGATTATAGAAAAAATTTTAGGACCAAGCAGTTAATGTTAACAGTAAACTTCATCCATAAAACAACTCAAACCACAATTACAAATCATGAAATTGACAACCCAAAAAGATTGTATGCAAAATCGAACATCATAAATGTTCCATTTTCTAGCATTACTGTCAAACAACTCTTGAACCATAAATTTAGAGATATATAATTAAGAAAACACAAAACTCATATTGATATTTGGCGATTTGAGAACTTTGCCAACTACTAAGCAACCACTTAAGAAGTTCTAGTAGCTTGAAAGTCTGAAATTGGTGTCTCAAAGTCGAAAATTCACATCCAGCTTCATTCTAGCACGGAATGGATAGCACAACACAATACGGATGGGTGCACCAGCTTTGAAACAAAAGATAAAATCTTTTTATAGGAATCACAGTAGTACAAAGAAATTGAGTGACTATGAAAGACCATTACATTGTTAGGTCTAGTAGCAAAGTCTTCTTGGTGTACATAATTCCGGATGAAGAAAGATAATGCTTAACTGATTCCATTGTGACTGGAATTTGATGCGTAGTAAGGCATGAAGAACCTTGTCAACTGCCTTTTTTCTTTAATTTACTATCCTGTTATGTGCATCCTTGTTGAGCTTACCCTCTCGCCAAGTTGGTTACAATAATTCTTTAACAAAATCTACAAACTAGAACGCAAATGTCTGATTGCATTCGATTCCTTCTGCACATCCCTACTTGAAGTCTGCTTAAGATCCAATTTATTGCTTTGCCTCACCCTATTTGATATACTGTCAAGATCCATTTTATTATACATAATGGTAGTATGACATCAACTCTGTGAGATTCACCGTCTGACTTCGTGCATGATTACAAGATATAAAATTATATGAACCAACAGCAACTTAAAAACTAACAGATGAGATTGAAGGGCTCATAATCATATAAACTCCACAACATAAATTCAGACATTCTGATATACTTTGCAAGCTACATATCTTACCCATGACAATTCAAATAAATTGACCTACATATCATCGTAATAAAAGATTCAACAAATAATAGTAAAATTAACTAAAATTTCGATGAATCAGATGAATCGTCAACTTCATCTTCAGCTTCCATTATCTCAGGTGGTCATTGCTAACAGAAAGCGAGTACCTAGGTGGTAAGTGGGTATCATTGGAGTGCTAGCTACGCTACAAGTTTTTTAATCACACCATAATCTTGTTATGAATGGATTGAGAACAGGGGTTTAATTAACAAGTAAAACCATTTCTGCCACCCTGATATTGTAGATATAAACGGAGTCAATAAATTTTCTTTTTTTCTCCTTTTTGATGATGTTTTAAGAGTTTTTAATACCTTTGGCTCATGATATTTTCTGGGTTTATAAACAAAAAATAAAAAATTTAAAAGATCGGCTTTTTAATTCACCAAAAGGTTTACAAAGATACAACTGAGAGCTTACGGGTCATTGTCTGAATTTTAATTTTAAGTTGGATAAACACATTTTGTTAGAACTTGTCTTAATACAATACAATTGAAAGCACTGAATTTAGTTGATTAGGCCTAGCGTGGCCGCTAGTCCATTGCAAAAATTACATATAAAAATTCTGTTGTTGACAAAACAAGGTTATAAATAAAAGAGCGAATGCCCGATAATAAAAAACTATAGATGTAAATATTAATGTCCTTCCAACGTTAATCTTAATTGTCAAAATTGATGAAGGTGGAAATACGGAATTTCTAAATTTAAGGCTGAAAATGTTAACTCAGCAAAATTTGGGTGGAGAATAGTAGTTCTGTGTTAAAATATGGGCAAATTTAACAGGACAGCATTTATTCTGAAAATTATATCCCAATTTATCCCTCAACAGCGAAAGCCACTCAATTTGCTTAACTCGACGCGGACTGATCCCCGATGATTGCGCACCAATCCATGCCTTTAAACGTCAAGAGCACTACCCAAAACCCAGAGTCACCGTCCGATCATAAATTACATCACTCTAACTTGTCAAAGGCATTTACGTAAATTTACTTTTTCGCCGTGGAGTTTTGTTTGTTTCCCGTGAACTTTTGGCTGTTATCATCTACACCGCAAAAATTATGGTCACCTTTACGGAAGAGCGACGACGCGCATGTACCGTCTGATTCGGTGTCCATGGACATGTATAGCCTGAAAATTACATTCGCACTTGCTCTTTTCGCAAGGAGTCAACAACTAAACCAAGAAAATTAAACTAATTTATTAGAAAATGCAACTGTTACCTGCAGTAACGTCCCAGTCTTCACTCGCACTAAAGGCAAAGCAAGAGCAAAGATGGATAGACAGACTGTGAAATGAAGCTTTAGAGATTGGAGAGAAAAGAAAGCAAGTGAGCGAAGGAGTTCTTTAAGCTAAAATGACAAGATTTTATCTCGTCTGGCTTCTTGTTTTCTGTTCGGTTTTGGATTATTCTTCGGCTCGACCTGGTTAGTTTTACTCCATTCTACTTGTTTTTGTGAGACTGGTTTCAGATTGGAATTAGGTTTTTGCATGCGAGTTGAGCTCGCTGTTTGACTGATTGAGTGACGATTGATAACTGATAAATGAGTGTGTGTTTATGTGAAGTGATTTGATGCTCTCGGTTTTTTAATTGTAACTTTATCTTCTGAGAAGGTGTTTTGGCCTTTGTGTCTCTCGGAAGACATGTGAGGAGTAAAATTAATGTTGGAGATGGCAAAATTTCGAATTTAAAGTATTCTATTGTTTTGAAAATTTTTAACTGTGGTGTTTGGATCAGACGAAAGAGATATTTGAGTTTGGATCTGTTTGGTTTGCTGAAAAAATGTAGTTTCAAAGAAGGGTTGATATACATAACAAACGAAAGAAAGAAACTAGAAAAAAGTTTAACAAGCAACTCAACTGTGCTGAGCCTAATATGATTATGTGGTCATTGATATATTTGACCCGAGCTTGTAATTCTTTATGGCAAGACCATGGAAGCATGAGCCATAAAAAAAACAGTTTCTGAAAGATTAATGTATTCCTTCTTTCTTACAGCTTACCTGGATGCTTGGTGTTGTTAATCCTTTGTTTAAAGTCTATTTAATCAGACCTTTACAAAGAGTTGCAGACCGTAATGATTTTTTGGCAACTATTGAGTACTAAAATAAGAAAGAGACTTTATAATTTGCTCAGATATGTGCTTTTTTAAATTGAAGTCATAACTACTAAAGTAAATTTTATAGAAGTTGACAAAATGCCATATGGCATCTGAATTGTACCATTCTCATATTGGAGATTCTTCTTAGATCAACATGATAAGTGAGGTGTTAGGTTCATGGCCTCTTGGCCATTGGTGTATCTAACACCCCTGCATGCTGTTTGCAAATGTGGGATGAGGATGATTTAAGTCTTGATCTCAAACTTAGGCTAACAAAAGATAACTATACTGTTATGGTTTAAATATTTCTTCTTCACACTCTGTGTCATGTTTATAAACATGTTTTCTAATTGCAGCACCTTTTACCATGCGTATAAGCTGTGGAGCTCGTCAAAATGTCCGTTCTAAGCCTACAAATACACTGTGGTTTAAGGATTTTGCATATTCGGGAGGCATACCTGCTAATGCAACGTCTCCTCGTAAGATCACTCCTCCACTCGATACACTTCGTTATTTTCCTCGATCTGAAGGTCCTGAGAATTGCTACATAATTAACAGAGTGCCAAAGGGGCATTACAATGTGAGAATCTTCTTTGGATTGGTTAAACTGCCTAATTTTGACTCTGAACCTCTATTTGACATATCAGTTGAAGGCACCCAAATTTATTCCTTGAAATCAGGTTGGAAAGGCAATGATGACCAAGCATTTGCTGAAGCCCTTGTGTTTCTTACCGATGGCACTGTCTCTATATGCTTCCATAGCACCGGTCATGGAGACCCAGCAATCCTTGCGCTTGAAATTCTTCAAGTTGACAGTAAATCATATTACTTTGGTCCAGAGTGGGGTGAGGGAGTTATCCTCAGAACAGTTAAAAGACTGAGTTGTGGTAATGGGAAACCAAAGTTTGATGTAGATTATAATGGGGATCATTGGGGTGGGGATAGATTTTGGAGTCCTCTTCTAGCTTTTGGTCAGAGTTCTGATCAAATCAGATCTACTGAAACTAGCATTAAACAGAATGCAAAGTCACCGAACTATTATCCAGATGCTCTTTATCAAACTGCTCTTGTTAGTACTGATAGTCAGCCAAGTTTCACTTATATGATGGATGTGGATCCCAACAAAAACTATTCAGTTTGGTTACACTTTGCAGAGATTGATGATAAAGTCAAGACCACAGGGGAAAGGGTATTTGATGTCCTGATAAATGGTGATGTTGCATTTGAAGACGTAGATGTTGTAAAAATGAGTGGGGGTCAGTATACAGCACTTGTGCTTAACACAACTGTTGCTATTAATGGGAGGACTTTAACTATCAGTCTGCAGCCCAAGGGGGGAAGTCATGCCATAATCAATGCCATTGAGGTCTTTGAGGTTATGGTTGCTGAGTTGAAAACTTTGCCAGATGAAGGTATTTGGTCTGCTCAATATTGTTATATCACTAGATTTATTTTTGCTATTACATAACACTGATGCAGGAATGAGGTATGCTAAATATATGCATAAAGCTAATTATATGTGTCAGAATACGTAGGTGAGCTTGCTACATGAGCTGATTTACATGTCTTCTAGTTCATAGAATCATCATTGCTTAACTGGTTAACCTCTGTTAAGTGTAATCATTATTTTATTATTAATCAAAACAAATACTCGTTCCAGTCTCCACATTTTTTGTGAGGATTTTGCAATAGTCCTGTTTTTTTTTTTTCAAATCTATGTTAGCCTCCAACAACAATCTTGAGAGGACAAACCAAAAAAGGAAGGAAAGACTAATATGGTCTTGCCATGAAGGTGAAAAATCATCAGGAAAATTAAATCCACTAATACTGACACTTTGAAAAGTTCTCTGGTTGAACCTCTGAGATCTTGACATCCTTTCTTTCAAGAGGTCTATAAATTTACTGTTTAAGGAAAATTAACATTGCAACATCAATACAAGAGATATTAGTGGGTTTAAAGTTTAGCTTAACTCTTTTTACCCTTCAATCATTCAGCTGTTACCAGTTTCTCCCAGGTCAATTTTGTTATTTTTCTCGCAATGTTAAAACCATTATCTGAAGAAACACAATATTTTGATTATGTTCCTAATTGCTAATCTTCTGTAGACTTGGCTAAAAGGGACTTTTTGAGCATTCAAATGAGATAATCATTTTGTTTAGAGGGAGCACTTTAGGTAGGATTAGAACTGGTATAATGAACAAGGTGTTACTTCTTATATATATATTATTTCCAATATACTTTTGTTATCTTACTATTAAGCATGCATTTAAGATTTTTGTAGTGGGTCATACATTTTTTAATTTGCAAACATCTTAAAATTTTCCTGGATGGAGCCACCATCAAGAGTTTGTTACATAATTTAATTATAAATATCTTTAATTTGTAGTGTCATGCTTGTTTCTGTGGCTCTGACATGATTTCATGTTATGGCTGAGCAATGTTTTTTTAAAGAATAGGAATTTTTATGTGCTGCTTCTGATTTGTTCATCCTTTATTCTAGTAAGAGCTCTGCAGACATTAAAGAATTCATTGGGGCTTCCTCATAGGCTGGGTTGGAATGGTGATCCTTGTGTTCCCAAGCAACATCCATGGAGTGGAGCAGATTGTCAATTTGACAAAACTAGCAACAAATGGGTCATTGATGGACTGTAAGAGCTTTTTCGGAAAGTTTGTATTATATTTGTTATATTTCCTTTCACTTTTAATAGTTTGAGATCCTCTGCTGCCTTTCTTGTTATGTCATGGTTTCTGTTTATTTTTTATTACTATGCTTTTGATTTTGCCTCCTACTTATGTATCACTGGTTGTTTCTAAAGGTTTAGACTTCTATAATTGCATGCAAAAATCTTATTTTTCATGCTACTGAAAAAAAGTTTGACAAGTTTGCCATATTGGAAGTTGGAACTTAACCAGAGCATAAGTGCCATCTCATAATTTCTGATACTTTTCATTATTGCTCATTTAATTTGTTGTCCTCTATTTATGTGCAGCTCACATTTTGTTAGTTTTTAATTTGGGTGTATAAGATTTGGGTTTCTTTACTTATTGTGTACACAGATTTCACTTATTATTCTCTGTCAATGTCAGCCCCATTAAACTCTACATACTCTCTTTAATAACCCGTTTCTCTTCATTGTTTCTTTGTCATATTGTTCTTTCCATGGTGAAGATAAAATGGATTCTCTCTTTAAAGAATGTCAAAACCTTAATCCATGAAAAAAAAAAAAATTATGTTTTGAGAATTTAGGGGAGAAGGCCACAGTAATCTGTACGGAGAGAAGGAGCAATTGGGTACCCTCATTTGGTTGAACGGTTGTCACAATGGGAAGGAGAAGAAGAAAAATGATAAACTACTACACTTTTAAAATTCTTCTGCAAGATTACCCAAAAGAGTCATCATTTTTTCTTTAGTGAAGGCAGGCATTAAGCACCTATATGAGGAATCTATGATGAAGATTACCACTTTTAACCCAGAGATAGGAACCTAGGATCTACTTCTCTCATCTGCTTGAAGCCTCTCACACCATATGGGCACTAACATTAGATTAAGACTGAACTCTTGGGAGAGTTATTGCCTTGCAATTTGTTATTTCCCTTTAGTTTTATTCCCTGATGGTAGTAAAGAAGGGACATCTTGCAACTCTTTTCTAAAGTTGATCATTAGGGTTAAAAATGATTAGCATACAACCAATAGTAATGCAAATGTGGACTTGTGTAAATTAAAAATTGGCATTAATCAGGAATGCTAATCCTCAGATAGCTTTCATGTAGTTCTCAAATGTTTTCAGGAAAACGACAAAACCAGACCATATCTACATTTAAATTGTGTTCACACTGTGAACATGCCTTTTGTTGGCCTCTTTGAATTCCTGAAAGTAACATTGTTCCCATTCTTTACCTTTCTCTACGTCAAGGGCAAAATGGCAAACTCAAAGAAACATATATAGAGTTCACCAATTCATTTCCCAGCCAATGTTAAATACAGTTAACAAACACATTGACCTATGGAAGAAAACTGTCAGTTGTAAAACTAGAGGATAGGTCGGGTACTTGTGTTAGGCCTGAATAGTAGTGTTAGGTGGCTTACGCGGCTGCCTGTTCATTTTTTGGGGTGTTTTTCAATACAAATTAGCTTGTAACTTTTGATTTGTTGCAAGGAAAACAAGAAGAATATTCTTGCCGTTCTCAAAAAACATGGTATCAAAGCCCTTGGAAACCTGTTTGGTATGGCTTAATTGCCACCAATTTTTTTAATATGGCCAATATGCTTTCAGTCTTGTTTTGCTCAGTTAACCTTCATTGCCACCGGTATTTTCTTAGCATGCCTGCATTGTCGATACTATTGTCTTTTACATGACAGTGTGCCTTCATTGCCACTATTCATATCTTTCCAGCTTTCATTGCCACTGACCCAAGTCTTTCAGGCCTCAATGTTGAGTTCAACCGAATAAGTGTTCAAATTCTCAACAAGGAACTTCCATCTTTGAATGAAACCATATCCATTGTTCTGGCAGAGGAAAGTAGAAGAGAAGTCATGCTCCAACCCCAGTCCCTGTAAAGCTTAGTTTTGTTCACCAAAAACAACCATCTAGCACAGGAATCAGCATTGACATGACAAAATAATGATAGACCCATCCAAAGTCACTAGTCAGGATAGTTTGTCATCAGGAAGGCAAGCACACTCAGGAGTAGTGTTGGAAAGTCTATGGTAAACCCCAACAAAGAATGGGAGAACAGAGGAAGAAAACTAAAGAATCAAGGACAAGCACACTTTCCTGCTACTCAACTAGAGGAAGTAAAACCTTTAGAGCAAAGAGGACTCAACCCAAATGAATTTGAGAAATTAAGGGCTCTTCTAGGATCGCTAGAGAAACCATCAAGTACGTGTTCATTAGCACATTCAAGACCAGGATTTGAGGAGGACGATTCGACGTTCTGAGGAATGAGACAAGTCATACTGCCTTCTGACTCCTAGCAGCATTTCAAACAATTGTATCCAAGATGGGAATATAAAATATATATTCATCAACTCGAGGGGGAGTTTGGAAGAATAAGTGTCAATTGTAGAATTAGAGCATAGGTTGGCTACCTGTGTCTGGCCACTTCTGTAGCTGCCAGTTCATTCTGCAAAATGTTTTTCGTTATAAATTAGCTCGTAATTTTGGTTTGTTGTATGGAAAAAACAAGAAGAAAGTTCTTTCCTTTCTCAAAAACTAACATGATCTTTTAAATTTCTGTGGCATAATCATAAGAAATCTGAGTGTTTCTGAAATAAAATTTCAACTCTGCACAAAAGCCAACCATATTTGTGTATAAACTGAACTGTCATTATATTGGAAAAAGATGTTGGCATTCCTCACTTCTTTCACAAGTCTTCCTATCTGTACAAACTACCATTTGCAATGATTATCCTGAAATGCTTCTTATCTTATGCATAGAACTTCTTTTTTCCTTTGTATCTCTCATGAAACTCGGATAAAAGTCACCTAATTCACAGTGCGTAGCCATATACATCTTATGAAAAGTAGTTTTCTATCCTTGGTTTCATTTTTTTTTATAATCTGTTTATTTTGATAAGTTTTTGGAGTTTTTAGTGCTTACATTATTGAGAGGAATTCTCTGTTCTATTAAAGCAAAGATCCTTTTCACTCATACATATAAGTTGGTTATTGACTTGGTCAATTTTTCTTGTTTAGTATTTTCATGTTGTTTGGTCTATGCACTGGATTTTGTTTTTTCTTGATCTGGAGTTATTCAATTTATGTATTCACCATTGCTTTAAATTTTGAAATGTTAGTGTCTTCAATCACTGAAAAAGTACATTTTGGGTAATTAATGTTTTCTCTTCTGATGTCTTCAATCACTTATAAGTATATTGTTGTAATCAATGTTTTGGCTTCTATTTGATTAGGGACCTTGACACCCAAGGTCTGAGAGGTTTCTTGCCAAATGATGTATCCAGATTGCGTCATCTACAAAGCATGTAAGTTTATAGCTCCTCTTTGTTATATCAAATTGTGTTGTTGGTAGCTTCTATGCTGTAGCATATGTTCTTCACTATTATCAGAACTCTGAGGAAATGATGGCATAGATAGTTTAGGATGGTTTATATCATTGTTTCCTTTGCACCGGCTCTTGGATTTCTGCTTATTCTTCAATCCTACTGTAAGCTCATATATACAAACTTGGGTGTTTGTAGAAATTTGAGTGGAAACAGCATTCATGGAGCTATTCCATCCTCACTTGGAACAATAGCTGGCTTAGAAGTGCTGTAAGTGTGTCCTAAAGTTTTCTTTCTCTCATCATTGATTAGGTTTTGTTTTATATACTATTTATCCAACTATTAGCAAATGATATGTCCAAATTTCAGGGACCTCTCATACAATTTCTTAAATGGATCAATTCCTGAAAGCCTTGGGAAGCTGACATCATTACGTAGATTGTAAGATCTGTTAACCTAATATACATGAAGTCTTATGATACAATAGTGTTCTAACTGAAGTTGGTCTTGATGCCAGGGACCTCAATGGCAACTCTCTGTCTGGAAGAGTTCCAGCTGCATTAGGAGGAAGCCTTTTGCATCATAGATCTAGCTTCAAGTATGCTCGCACTCTTATATCTAGCATGTTAATAACTGTAATATAGATTTGCAAACTTAAGCTTCCCTCATTATATTGAGAATTACACGTTTTTTATCAAGTCACTGGAATACTAATCTTGGATGTTTGCAGCTTTACTGATAATGCAGGTCTATGTGGTATACCTGGCTTACCTACATGTGAGCCCCACCTTTCGACTGGGGCAAAGATCGGCATTGGATTTGGTGTTCTCATAACTGTCTTGCTCCTTCTTTTATGTTCAGTAATTTGCTGGAAAAGGCGGCAAAATATTCAACGAGCACAACAGATTGCCGGTAAATATTCATAATGAATATTTATATGAAAGCATCATTAGTTTAGAATATATAATTCCAATAAGCTTCTCAAATTAAAGTTTGTTTTACAATATAACACGAGATAGTAATCCTAATTAAGACCTCATACCCCTCTTTTCTCAACCACGAAAATTCTGTCAGACCTTGCAAGGTGCACAAATGCACTAGCATCCTTAAAGGTTTGATGTTTTTCTTTGACGCAATTTTATGACTCCTTCAACCTTTGTCTTTTCTGCAGCAAGAGGTGCTCCTTATGCAAAAGCAAGGACCCACTTATCACACGATATTCAGTTGGCAAAGCATCAGTATCATCATGGTGCTCGACATGCATCAGAGAATGGACCTATGCTATCATGAATTTAGATTTGACAATTACTGACCTGTAGTTCTCTTTATGTAAAGTGTGCTCCTCTTTCTGATTCCTGGATTCTGATCTGCTTCTCGACAACCATGTTAAAAACCAGCTTTAAATTTGGCTGTGCTGGCTCTCAAACTTGCGGAACTGCTTGATGTTCCAGTAAAAGTCTGTTCAGTTAATATAGTGAAACCCTACGAAGCACCTTTAATATAAGTGGTCAGGTCTCCTCTTGTGGCATCAATTCTGAAAAATGAGGTATCATATGCATCGCTTCAATTCTTATCCTCATTTTGGCAGAATGAACACTTTCACATTTTGAAGAAACAATGAATATAGAATACTTCCTAGCTTCACTTTTTCTTCTTCATTAAGGTGCTTGAAAGGAATGCCCATATGGTTGTTTTTGTTCCTGGCTCCATAACGTCAGAACTCAGAAGAAAAGTCTCTTTAAGAAGATAGAAGGTTTTGCCCAATTGCTCTCCTGATTTATTTTTTGGTTTTATTGGTACTTATCTCTGGTTAGGCTCTAACCTCATAGAATTATGGAAAAGATGTAATTGTACATCATGGATGAACCTTAGTATTTTGTTCTATATATATGTTCCCTCTCTACATTTCTGTATTTACACCTTTCCCTGAGGAATTCTAAGGTATAGATTGGTCCAATATTTTATGCCATCAATTGTTGGGCTCAGTAGCAACTATAATATGGAACAGTCCAAATAAGAAAAAATGTGGAACAAAAATCCATAGTGTAACACTACTGATTCCTGAGAGAAAGCAATTTGTGTCAGGAAAAAACCCTAATAATAAATAGAAGCAAGAGGGTTTCAAATAATTCTTAGATCAGATACAAAAATTTAGCACGAAAAAGGGCAGTACTCTACTCTATTAAGAGCGATTTTAGTTCTGAATTGACATACACGAGGAACAGAAAACCTGAGCTTTAGGATATGAGCCAGAGAGGCCCAAATAAGTTAAACACTAAAAAAAATGATACATAATCGCACCTGCACAAACGCACGTGCCATGATGTAAGCAATAAAAATAAAAAAAAAAGTATCCTAAATCATGAAAATAATACCTTCACGTGATTATGTGTCAGTGAGTTGCAGGTAGTCTTCTTTCTTCGGTCATTCACCTACATCACCCACCCGCCACAACCACAACCGACCGTACACTTTTTAACATGGACCACTCTCCCGCAAGAGCGAGTCAAACACGCCAAATCCCCCCCCGCCCATTCTTTAAGCCCACCACCTCAAACCCAACCCGGTCCTGTCTTCTGCAACTCAGACACCTCCTATGTACCCTCCACGTGGGGTCTCTGTAAACTTCATCAGCTAAAATCCATTCACTATCCGACACGCCACCCTCTGTTATCTGATCACTTAATCATATATACCTACGCCCCATTTCCATTGTTTTTAAAAAAAATTATTATTAAATGTTTAAAAAAAGGGCAGGCGCCGCTGAGAAGCGCCGTACAAGGAGCATAGGGCTTACGTTATCGCCGGCGCGGAACTCACATGACACCCTCCTCTTCTTCCTGCTCACACACGTTTATTCAGGCGGCGGTTTTCTGATTTATAATTTTTATTTTATTGTAGGGCCCACGTGTTTTGTTGCTGAACTTCTCGTTTGTATTGTCATCAAGAAATGGATACCGTTGATTCCGACTGTAAGGAATCAAAGGGTTGAGAATGGTCTGAGCGTTCTTTTTATTAGGGTCATGCCGTCCAACCGACGATTACGGGTGACTTAGTGGGTCCCTCTCACTTTTTTACATCTTCGGCTTCTCCCCTATCTCTTTTCTTGCTTTTTGTTGGGCTCTCAGAAGCTTAACACAGACACACATAAACACATACAGAAGCATAAAAACACACTCGCTCTCTCTTTGTTTCTGTTTATCTCAATGGCGTCGGCACGTGAAGGACACTATAGAGGGGTTCGAAAGAGACCGTGGGGAAGATACGCTGCCGAGATACGTGACCCGTGGAAGAAGACTAGGGTTTGGCTGGGTACATTTGACACACCGGAAGAAGCAGCACTGGCTTATGATGGTGCAGCCAGGTCTCTCCGTGGAGCCAAAGCCAAGACCAACTTCCCCGCGCCTGTCACTGGTGGTCTCCCACTCGATCTCAACCTTCCGTCTGATATTAATAATAATAATCACCATCATCGGTGGATCAGTACTCCTTCAACTCCATACCATCACCGTCATCAGCAACGCTTTGCTTTTGGTGAGTTTTTACAAACTGGGGTACTTAAAGAAATGAACTTTGATGGACAAACATCTGCTTCCGTTAAAGACGTCGACGCTGCCGTTTCTGGCAGCGCAACCACCATGCCTGAAAATGTCTCTACCGCGTCGTTGTTGGGGATTGTGAGACGTGGTCTGCCTATTGATTTGAATGAACCTCCACCGTTGTGGCTTTGAGCCTAGGCTTCCCGTTTAGGCATTTACGCCGTCTCTTTTGCGCTTCACTTTTATCCACTTTATCCTTTCTATTGACTACTTCTAGCAATCACCCTTTTTATTAATTAAATTTGTACTGCTTTTTTTCCTTTCTTAGAGGAATTAACGAGAAAAAGGATGAACAAAAAAAAAAAGAAAAAAAAAAAGGATGATCAGAATTAGTAGGGAGTCTGAGAACTCATTCATGTATATATATGCCTTTATTTTCCATCTCTATGAACATTTTGCCCTTTATTTTTATTTCTCATAATTCTGCTTTCGTGTTTTGATCTTCACCGATGGAACGTAATCGGCCGGTAAAATATTATCATTCCTTTTCTTTCTAATTTTCCGACAGCTTTGATTCCTTTGACCCACTGTCCAGATATATGGATTATGGATTGGCCAAACTAGAAAGTAACATACGCATTCTGAATTTTTAAGGTACAAAAGCGTTTTCTCACGCGCCGGCTACACACGCGCCGTTCTGTTGCCTGTATGTGCTGTCTGGAAAAAGTAGCATTGTTATGGGACAATGCGAAGCAAGCGTGTGTTTGGCTATCCTTTTTTAGTTTGATAGTCCAGAGATCTGTTTCTGATAAACTTGTCAGTGTACAAATTCTGCCCGGCATACTCCTACTCTCGGCCAAAGCGCGTGTAATCCCGTTTAGTAAATTACGAACCTTATTCGTGTAAGATACATATTTCAAACAAAATCCGTTTGTAAAATCGAAAAAACTATCGTCTTTGCGAGAAAGTGATGGAAATGGGCAGGAGAGGCGCGTAATTAATGAAAGTTTGAATAGGAAAGAAATGCCTCCGCCTGTAACTATTTTCTTGGAAGTTGTGGATTAAAATTTGTAGTGTAATGAAGTTATAAAGACTTTATAATTATGACATGACAGTCTCTTTCTCCGTCACTTTAGCGCCGCTGCCGTGCTGGGCGGTGCGGTCCTCCCCCTGCTTCTGCCCCTTTCCCACCTAGAGCGCCCTCAAATTTTAGCTTATGTTAGGCCAAACGACAATGTCCCACCCAAGGTTTCCTTAAATGACAAACTTCTACCTGAGAAAGTTAAAAACCCAACTATCCAACTTTCACGTGAAAGATCAAAATATCTTTTTTAAAATTTAATAATATTAATATTAAAAAAAATTTTAATATAAATAATATTAAAATCAAATTTAAAATAAAATATATTAAAATAATAATAATAAATAAATAAAATAAATAATTATAAAAGCAATCGTGATCGATGTTCACCCTATCAGGTGATAGAAAACTACTACTTAACTTTATTAAAGATTGGATTCGATTGTCATGATAGCAAAAAATATCAAATTTGGCTCCACAATAGCAAAGTCGACTAAATCTAATAGTTAAAAATCTGACGGAAGTGATTAGAGTTGGCAACCTTCACCATTAAAGAATGTCAAAAATTGTCGAAATACTTAACACTATCCATTTTTTGCCATTTTAGATGGTGGTTATCTCTACCAAATTTTTTGCTGTCAGATCTGATAGCCTCAACCATTGGAGAATATTGGAAACTGCCAAAATGCTTAACACCAATCATTTCTAGCCATTTTATATGGTGGCCGTCTCTACTAAACTTTTGGCGATCAAATTTGACTGCCTTTACCATCGTGGTGATCAAATACAACCACTAATAAAATCAGATAATCATTTTCGACCACTTAATAAGATTAAAGACGGTCACTGTCATCAGCGACGGTGTTTACTCTTTTAATTATTTATTTTATTTATTAAATTTTTATTATTATTTTATTTTAAAGTTATATTTGAATATTTTTATAAAATTTATTTTTAATTTTAATTCAAAAAGATAAAAATTTTCCTCTAATTTTTGTCAAAATATAAGTATTTAATTTTTAAAATCTTTATGAATAATAATTTATTATTAAACAAAATCTCGTGTTAATATGTTAGCTGGCCTGTATGTTATTATCTATTACTCTGTTCCCATCACATTCTAGTTTTCTTGATTGTCTAATTCTATGTAGAAACCCTCTACTTTTTCGTTGGTCAATGCTCCTTCCTCCTCTAGGACGGTGGCTTTGTTATTTTCTCAAATCCAGAACCGTTTTTTCCACCCAAGGTTTGTAAATGAATATACCATATTTTATGGACTTTTATTTAATTTTTCTTTTCTCCATTGTCTGTTTTTTTTCAAAAGTTTAGATAAATTATATTTTTTAAATTATTCAAAATATTAATATAAATTTCTAAAGAATTTTTAAAATTTTAAAAGTGTTTTTAATATTTAAAAATTTTAATGGTTTTCAAAATAATAGTCACAGGTATAAAGAAAACTTATTAAAATATATTTTGTTAATATTAATTAAAATTTAAACACTTTATTTTGAACTAGTAAAAATATATTTATAATTTAATAATTATATTAAGTCTTAAAGAAAATTTTATTATGAATAAATAATGGGTAAATTTGAATTTTTAAATTTAAATCAACTAATTTATCAAACTTTGGGTGGTAAGGAGTAATTTTCCAGATATGGCCCATGTAAACCGCAGTCTCTAAATTTTCAATTGTAATAATCCAAGAAAGGAGCTGAGCTGATTTTTATAGAAAGTGGAACTGGGCTCTTGACTCTGCCTTACCGCCGAGTCGTGTCAGCCGTCCACCATTCATCATGTTGATCCATGGTCATGTCATCACCACTTATCATACATGTGACCATTTATGAATTTTACTTCAAAACAAAATTTTATTCTTTCAGCCTGTTTGAAAGCGCCAGGCTGCGAAAACAATTTGTCAGAAGTGAAGGCGGAACACGCAAGGTCAGGACGGACTTCACTTCACCCAATTCCATCGTCATCAATCATCAGCATCAACTGCTCAACATCAGCAGCAGCATCACCACTGCTGCACCTGCAACTGCGCCAAAGCCGGCATCATTTCACCTCTTACAACGACCGATTTGACCGCCAGGTCCCCACCGTAACTGCACGTGGCGCACCCACATTGAATATTGTTTCCGGGCCCCCCCACGAGCGAATCCTGTCGGCAGGTGAGGCGTCAAGGCGCTCTAAACTAAAAAAATTGAGTTAAATACTTAAATGCTTTCCGGACAGAAAACTCCGTGGGCGGCGCCGTTTCGACGTCGTTTGTTGTACTACTGAATGGAACGGCGCCGTTTGTTGTAAGTAGAATCACGCACAGAAAATCAAGTGATTTTAATACAATGATGCATGATTGACGCCACACGCTATACATGATTTACACTTTTTGTCCTTTTTAAAATTTTAATTTTTTCAATGGTTTGATTGGGGTAAAACTGTAAAAGACAAGGTGGGACCTAAGTTAAAACATTTTACCATATGGTCCCAAAATAATTGAAGAAATTGTTAGGACGGCTGAAATTTGACTTTGGTTTTTCATTCAAGGACATGAATTTTACGAAATGTCAATTATTTAGTCTTGTATTTTTCCGCGTTGAAGTACGAATCACATGCTTCATTTTCAAAATTTTTATTGGCCTAATCTCTCTAGAGAGTCAATTTAAGGAAAAAAAACAATACTTAATCTTATTCATCATTTAAAGAACGTTTTAAATATTCATAAGATTTTTATTCCTTTTTCCAAAATTGACAAAGGGTTATTTTTTCTTTTTTTTCCCTGCATGCGTTTGGTTGGCGAGAAAGTGAAAGGCGTCGTCGAGTCCCCAGCGGCTAAGTTTGGAGACACATGATTTAGAACATGGGAAAATGGACATGATTTTCCCAATAAAAACATGGGCGGGGGGGCCTTGTCCCTTGCCTTGTTTGGGTAGAATTAACTTGCCAAAGAGAAAGCCGACTGGCCTTCCGAATGATTAACCTTCTGCATGCATGTACCGAAAGTGGTTTAACACAAAAATGGTGAATAACCCAGGCGAAAAAAAAAAAAAAGCACAGAGAAATTGAAATTCAGTGGAAGATATTCCAACAAATCAAAATTTATAAAAATGAAATAATATTCAAATGCTATATTCAAGGGAAGCACAGCAGTATCCCATCAGTTATATATGCCACTCAACAGCCTGGATCTCCTCTTTCGTCCACCACTCTAAATGATGGTAGCAATGCAGCCATTTGTCATTGCCTTTGTGAAGTTGAAAGCAGCTACTTTATGTATAAAATAATCAGTAATGTTTAATGACCTTTTCTTTGCCTATTTTTTTACGCAACAGAGGAAAGCAGGGTCCGTGTTCTTTCATCCTGTTACGACTTTTATGTTCGGAGTCCTCTTCCGTTTGCTTCTCCTGACAAATAGCTTTTCTCATAATTAAAAAGAGAAAAGCGGGGCGTCTCATTCTCATCTTTCTCTTATCTTGACCGAAAGACTACCCAACAAAAAGCCTTAAATATGAATATCAACAACCAGAAAGGAGACTTAGTTGAAGAGATAAAAGAAAGTGCTCGGGAAAAAACCTTGTCAGAGAAAGCACGATGAATATGGCAAAGTCCGGCATTTACAGAAGGCCATAGGACATATTCCTGACCAAGGTATTTTTCAACGACAAAATCCTATCATTTGATTTTTCCAAAATTCAATAATTCACTGCTTAATTATTTTTTATAATTTATAATAATTTTTTATAATTTTATTTTATTATCTTAATATTTTCATATTATTAACTTTTAAAAAAAAATTTATTCAAAAGATAAAAATATATTTTTGATCATTAAATATTTAATTATTATTTTTAATTAATAAATAAATGGTTAAATTTTTAAAAATTAATATACGAGATTTTATCTTTGAAAAAATATTTGATTCAAAATTTATTTGTTTAGATTTTTTTTTTTCCTTCAATTACGCCACTTACTTGCCACATCACAAATCCTATACATGAGTCCTTTATTCCATGATTATCTCTCTAATTGTAGCTGTTCCTAACAATAAATTAAAAGCTTTAATCATGTCATAACTATATGCCAAATTTGGAATATTTACACAAATGATCCCAAACATAGGTTTTCCATTATCGAATTGGTGGAATATGATTATTATAATATTATACTTTAATCTATGTCAGGCTAATGACCCAAACATGTTACATTATTATGTGACTGTTACATATTTATGCAATGTAATTATATGATATGGTCTTTATTCTTTTTTCTTTTATTCTTTTGGGGTTGGATACGTACAAACTGCTTTTAAAGATACGGAACAATATTTTATGTGAAATGACTTGACTCCTTCATTAGTGAATTCCACGTGTGCATTTTATTTTATGTCTTTTGACTCCTAATTTGTTCTCTTTGTTTTAAGATGACCAAATTTTAATTAATTATTATATTTGTTATTACCTAATTACCCTTTTATGAAAATAAAGCCCACGATCCTACGACGTCGTTGGAAATGGTTGTCAACACGAAGCTTGCCTCCTTTTGCAGCCGACCCTTCTGGAAATGTGTGGAGCAGCTAAAGTGCGCTGCTAAGTTACGCCAAGTATTTGAGGTTAAAACGAAGAAGTTGTCACCTCGGAAGGCAACAATACTCCACTCAAAAAGCTTACAGTAGAACAGCCGCCCCACGCACCCACCACCTGCTGGCTTTTTTCTTTTATTTTTTTTTTAATTTATAAAAATTAATTATTCGGCGGTCGGCGGACGCTTTTCTCTTCATGGAATATAAAATAAATAAATAAAATATTTATTTTCCTTGTCGTGTCACGAGGCATCACTTTCTCTCTCTGTGTAAAACTTAATCAAGTGGTGGTGGTGGACCGCGGGTCCCAGCGTATGACAGCTTTAGCGCAAACCGCCGGCGTAACTGTCTGTCTTAATCAGACACGTCACCTTTGTCATGCCTTCTCCGCGCCGTACTCCGAGTTTTTAATTATTATTTTTATTATTGCATGTCATTTTAAATCATGAACATGCCATCCCACCATCCATCCACACAGAGTAAAAGAATTTAAATAAATACTTAAAAAAGGTAAAATAAATAATAAAAATTGTAAAAAGTGGAAGCTGAGGGTGTGTTAGAATAGTGGAGGCCGTATTGCGTGTGTAAGAAACATAGAATGCGTGATTTATATTAAAATATAAGATTTTTGATTACGACTTTTAAAAAGGGAAAGCGAAAATCCTTGCATAGATATTGATGACCAAAGACCGGGACCCACCAAAAGCGGCAGCCGCGCTTCCCCACTTCCACTTCAAGCACCCGCGTACACGTGGTCCCCAGTTTTGTCTGCTTTCCCATCTTTTAATATCACATCACACACACGCACGCACACGCGCCCGCGCTAAATCTGATGGCCGTATAACACGAATCCACCTTGGTCTCCTGCTTCGAAGCCTCCTCTTTCCCTGCTCACGCGATTTTTATTTAGTAATTTTATAATACCAGAATGAGAGGGTAAAACCGTAAAAACATTTATTACAGCTGCAAGCTTATATTAAAAAAATAACGTCTTTTTCCTTTGTAAATATAACGTGGCCCGCCCTCAATGTGAGATATTATTTATTTGCCCGAATTCAAGGGATTTTATTTGGTTGATATGCGTTTTAATTGTTGGTTAAACTATACTTAATTAGCTGTAATCATGCATGCATCTGTTACTTAATCAATGCTGAGGATCCATTCCACGTCAAAGCCTTAAAAAAGAAATGAATTAATTGACTTATGCACCAATAAAAGGTAAGATCGGCGGTCGGCCAGATATCCTATTGTTCTATAATTAATGTTGATATTAATTTTTGGTGGTTGTAACAGTTGTTCAAAGTGAAATTGATTTTCTTCAATTAATTGGACTCCTTGATGTAAGACATTTCTCCTAAATTTAAAGCCCTTAAGTCACATTAATGAAGCTTCCCCGAATGTCCAAAGACTGTTTCTTGAGACTTGAAATTGACAATAATTATTATTCATGTCACTATCTTTTTCTATTTTTCTGCTAATTTGTCAAGTTAAATCTTGAGAGAAGATTAATGGTAATTTGGTTTTATTCATCGAATTCAATACGCCTACAAAGTAGGTGGGCATGGCATGCCCTATTTCATCTACCAGAAATCCAAAGCAGGAAACTTCAATACAGACCAAGCTACTTTTGAGATATAGCCGATTTGGGACACCTGTCCTTTGGCATTATTGAATTTTGGTTTCTTTGTTACGATATATAAATAGAATAAAACTACTACATACGTGGCAGCGAGTATGATCATTTGAAAAAGCACATCCAAAACTCTTGCGGTGTCCACACTGCACAACTGGCCGGAATATCTATTCCCAGGATTCCGGCGAAGCTCCATCGATGAGCTATGAATAAATAAATGTTTCATGAAAACAAATAAATAACACAGGAATATATAAGTATTGATTTAATTATTTTTTTCTCTTCTTTCAAGAAAGGAGGAGTACAGACAGATTAACTAGTTATGAACAACAAAGACGAGACTCAAGGCTTCTTTGCCGCAAAAAAGGTGGAGATCAGCTGGGTATTCACATCCGTGATCAAAATCACACGATACGCTGACAGTCAATTTTTTTGGGTTTTGTTTTTCTAGCCTAATATTTTTCCTCTGAAAAGGAAATAAAAAAATATAGTTTGCATGAAAAAAATTAACATAAAAGAAATTGTTTTAATGATCTCCGGTAAACGCGCCATACTCGGGGAAAAAATGTCAGGGGATTTCTTCTGGAGGAAAATTCAGATCGAAGCCAAGAACTTTCCGTGGCTTAACATCGTGATGATTTAAATCAACGATGGATGATGAATCGGAGTCACTTTGGACACTTCCGTTAGCAGCCGCCGCCACGGGAGCGTGGAAATTATAATTCTGATGCTGATCGTAGCTGAGGCGATGATACTGCTGATTCTTCATAGCAGCAATGGCACCAAGATAGAACGCCTGATTCGCAGTACCGAAGACACCACCCACAGGCTGAAACGGAAATCTAACGGCAGCGTTAAATCCACCACCCCCGCCTCCAGCACTGATATTTAGATCCAACGGCGAAGAATCAACCATCAGAGCCGGTTCCCGGCTCGATGACTCCACGGTACTACTCTGACTCGGACTCTGATTATTACAAATTTTCTTCGGTACATTCTCGCAAGGCAAGGGGAAGTTAGTTTTAGCTTTAGCGCCGCGAAATTCACGGGCGGCGGTATCATAAGCTCGAGCGGCTTCTTCAGCCGTGTCAAAAGTTCCAAGCCAAACACGGCTCTTCTTGCCGGGATCCCTAATCTCCGCAGCGTATCGGCCCCACGGCCTCTTCCTCACTCCCCGAAAATGCACCTCTTTAAGGTTCCCGCCGCTATTATTGGTTCCCGCCGTCTTATCTCTGGGAGCCATATCGTTAAATGTTTGTAAGTGTTCCGGTTTCTGTGTTGAGAGAGAAGTAACAAGGTGGGGACGCGAGGAAGAAAAGAGGAGGTGAGTTTGGTTTTATAGAGAAATCAGGAGAGAGAGAATCAAAGGGTAGGGCAAGCACAGTCAATGAAGGATTTGACTGAGGGCGGCTGATAAGAGAGACACTGTGTGGTGGGGCATTATGGTCATGTTAGTTCCCGAATTACGTGGCATGTGGGTTGTCGACAGAGCAAATAACCAGATATGCTGTACATCAATCAATTCAATTATCTAACGGCTGTAAACGCACAGTTGATTGCTTGCACCTGATTTCCCATTTCCCACGCTCCTTCCTTGCGCGTTCGTCTATACAATTAATTATAATTTTAATTAAGACCATAACAAAAAGGAGCGTGGCCGCGTGGGTTCGGAGAGAAAGTGGTAGAAAATTAGGCGGTTTGAACAAAGCTGTCGGCATGTTCTGCTACCTCGCCGCGTGACTTGGATAGTTTGTTGGATTTGAGTTTCCAGGAGAGAGAGCGTGGCGTGGTGGGTGGTGGCTGCTTGTTTTTTTAATCTTTCCATCTCTTTTCTGGCTTTCATTAAGGCCATGCCTTCATCCCCTTGAACCGCTCGCTTGAACCACCACGTGTCACCAATAAGAACCTGACACGAGTCATCTTTTCCTTGAGGCAAAGGGTAGAAAAACCGAACGCTAAAACTCACACCCCCAAAGTCTGCCACTGCCATCCACATGAGTGAGACCGGTATCAATCTCACCCGACAACTCTTACTTGCACTCCTACCCACATTCCTTGACTTACACGCACAGCAAATTTACTATTTAACCCCCTCTACACTGTTAATTAATAATCACAATTTAAATTTGGAATCATTTCATTTTGGATGACCTGTTGATTTTGAATGGGCAGGAGATGAAACTCATATTTGATTTGATAACTCGAATGGATAAAATACGTTTTGTATTAAATTATTACAACATGACAGTCAACCTCGGAATTAAGTGGATAATTTGTTTATTGATTTCCGTTTCAGAGATGGGTGGCAGCCTAATTAGAATTTTGATTATAACGTTGGCTGTTAATTGCTTAATTTATTGTAAAATAACAGCCTTTTTTTCTGACACAGCCGAAAGGGCCGTCAGCCGTGGATTATCATGCATGTATAAGGAAAGATATTCAGCAGAACACGTTTAATTTTTATATATAGATTTTATAATTATTGTTTGGCGGGTGGGTGTTGAGAAGATAAGATACAGAGAATCATTCCATAATATATGGCAATATCTTATCTAAACGCATCAACATGTGTAGCGATAAAGAATCTACGAATGAGGAAGAAAAGGCATTGTTATGTTTCCTCGAACAAACGCCGTAGATTTGGCTGCTGCACTGTGCAGAGCCCATATCCAGCTTTCACGTTGCATATGAGAAATATTAATAATCAATTCAGAATATTTTGGCAGCCGCAAACAGGGTCGGTGGGTCGGTGGTCCACCACCGCATGGCCTTAAGGCTGCGTGCGTCTCAGAAGATTCTGAGGGAAACAAAATTATAAAAATTAGCTTCAGCTTTAGGTCACAACATGAAACACGTTGACTAACAGGTGTCCCCCCTCCAACTTGTGGCTGCGGCCACCATTGCAACAGCTTGCTCCACCATTTCATCTGGCTTTCATTATCGTTTATATTGGGCGGCACCAGGACTAGTGAATGGGGTGGGTCGCTGCTGCATGATCAAATTCTGGACCGTCCAGCAGCACCGTCCAGGAGTCAATGCAGTCCACGGTGAGGAAACTGAATTGAAAGTCTTGTGGGGGCTCCTGCCTGAAGTAATTAAATTTGGCGTGTTGAATATCGGTTCAGTCTGACTGTTAAAGTTGATTGGACTTCATGTTGACATTCTTTGATGATAAAATATGCTGCAACCTTATTCAAACCCTAGACTCGTTCAATCTTTGCATTAATCAAATTTCAAAACAAAGCTTAGTTTCTTATGTTCACATAGACATTTCACTTTCTAATTCAACTTCCTTGCACCTTCTTGTCACATATAATTTTACTCATTCAACTCCCTTTGGCCTAGAAAGAATGCAAGCTCAATTCTTTCTTCTTATTAATTTCAAAATCTGATCGTATTTTTTATATCATTATATTATATGATATTATCGTTTGATTGATATCTGGGTAGGTCTTATTCAGAGGGAGCTTGACCGTGCATGAAATTGATAACGCCTACCACAATATTAACTTGGTCAAAATACAGAGTTTTAGAAATCAAAAATGAGCATTATAAGTTACGATTTGCTTTGAAATTAATATTTTGACTGTTTCCACAACCTTCAGTTCTATACTTTTCGCTGAGGCTTAAACCTAAACGAACTTAGATTTAGAAATTAGAAGCATTGACCAAGGTTGGTTTGAATATTTTTTCACAGCTGACCTACGTTGCTGCTGGCATCTTGAATTCTAATAATAAATTTATTTATTCAGAGTGATTACTCACGAAAATGTCGTCCAACAAATTTATCTTTTAATAATAGCGGCCCAAATTTGGACCCGGTCCAAGAAAACTGGCCCAACTGGCATCACAAATAAAAGTAATAAACAACTTTGATAATATTTTATTTTTAATTTGATAAAATAAATAATATAGAAATAATTTGATTATTACGTGCACTTTAGATATTAAATGATTATCGATGTAATTTTAAATTTGATATAATTTTAATCTTAGTTAAAAATTTAATTTAATATAATAAGATATTTAAGTAAAATAATGTCTCGGTGGCTAAAAAATTTAATATTATATAAAAATATAAATTATTAATTTAAATATAATACTTATTTATGGATACCAACTTAAAAAAATCACAAATTTAATTCATATTCGATAAACTTTAAGATAATTTACAATTTACAAAATATAAAAGCATTGTTATCAAATTTAGTGATATTCTAACAATTATGATTGAATGCCAAATGAGTTTATTTGAGTTTAAAAGTTGGTTCAATTTAAATTCATTTAGTTCAAATTTGAATTAAGTTTGAATCAAAGAAATTGACTCATTTTTTAACCAAATTAAATTTGAATTAGAGAGAGCTCGATTCGATCTAATTCACAAGCTAGGTGAAAAACTCGAATTAGTTTGAACTTGAATCGTAATTCAATTTGAAATATATCAAATAATTATTAAAATAATATCAATTTATCTATTATTTAATAAAATGAGATTGTTTTGTTAATGAGTTATGAATTCGAATGATAAATCCAAGAAATAGATTCAATTTATAAATTCTAATTAAAATTAAATTGAACTCAAGTTAAATAATTTTTAATCAAATCGAACTAAAATTACTTTAATTTTGATTTGATAAATTCAAATCAAATTATTTTTTATTTGAGGCAAACTTAAACTAAGAGATATTCAGTTTTAATTTAATTTGAATCCAGTTTTATTAACAACTAATTTACAAAAAAATTTGTATTATTTTTAAAATATCCACAAAAAAAAAAACCGTTTTTGGCGGGTGAAGTCCACTGTTTCAGTTGAGTATAAAGAGCAGGCAGTGTATCTTCTTCAACTGCATGCAACGCGTTGCCACGTGGCAAGAAGAAAAGACAGCCGCCGATGGCCTTTTAAAGTCTTCGTGTCTACATTAAGATTGTGAGAAAGTCAAAATCAATTAGCAGAAACGACAAAAGTTAAATATTTTGTAGAAACTTCCCAATCCAAGGACCACTTCAATGAGTCTTCTTCTTGTCTTAAGCCAAAACGCTCCTAAACCTCTAAAAAACCCACAACTCTTTCTCTTAAGTCGTCTCTTTTCATCGCCTTGTGTTAGTAAAAATCAATGGCAGCCTCGTATCGCTTGGACCCCCAGTCCGCGGCGGAGAGGGCTGTCTCGGTCATCGGATTCGGCTATGATTTGTGTTCTGATGTCCGATTAACGGCATGCAAACCTGGTCCTTCAGGCTCCAGGTTGATTGAAATGGATCAAAGCAGGACTCGAGACCTTGTTTTTCCTGGTGGGGTTGTTGTTAAAAACGTTTCCACCTCCATTAAGTGTGATAAAGGCGAGCGTACACGGTTTCGTTCTAATGTTTTGTCTTTCAATCAGGTGATTTTGAAAATTTTTTTCCCCTTTGTTTTATTGGAGATAAAGCTATGTGCGTGTTTTAAGTATTAGTAGCTTGAGATTTGAAATGGATGGTATAAGGTTTGAGGAATGATTTAGAAAGCCTGTGATTTTTAGTGATTAGTCGTAACTGGTAATATTTCTTTTGGGAACTAATTTTTGAACTCTTTTGTCTTCTTTTTAATTGACTAGTGTAGAGGAAGAAGGTAGAAACAACTTTTGTTATTTAAGATGGTTAATTGGCAATTTTTCTCTAAATTTTTATTATATTTGATCAGAACGTATTTCTTCTAACTTTTGTGTGTGTTCATTTTTAATTATTATAGATGTCAGAGAAATTCAATCAGGAGATGTCATTATCCGGTAAAATTCCTTCGGGTGTGTTCAATGCAATGTTCTTCTTTAATGGGTGCTGGCAGAAGGATGCATCTTCAGCAAAAAGTCTTGCTTATGATGGTTGGTTCATATCATTGTATAATGTTGAATTGGCAAGATCTCAGGTTGTATTGTCTGAGCGAGTGAAACAAGAAGTGCCTACTTCATGGGACCCTGCTGCCCTTGCTGAGTGAGTCCTTGAAACTGAAAGCAAAACGCTTAAGTGCTGCATTGTAATTCGAAACAAGTTTAGATTCTGCATACAATATAATGTTTAAAATGGTTTTCCAGGTTCATTGACAAGTATGGTACTCACATTGTTGTTGGGGTAAAGATGGGTGGTAAAGATGTAGTTCAAGTAAAGCAGTTACGAAATTCAAATCTTTTACCCTCTGAAGTGCTGAAATCTTTAAAGCAATTAGCTGATGAGAGATTTTCTGAAGATGCAAACTCTGCTGAAGTGTCAGGAAACATGAAGGTAAGAAATATAATCATGGCGACCACTATTGCAAAGTGGTAACATATTTTTTATTTTGTGTCTGTAAGATGCTTCAATGGGAGGTAAGAGGAACGTAGACATTAACAAGTTCCAAGACGTAGGAAAGTTGGCCACTAAATGAAGATCCATCAAACATGTGAAATTCTATTTCTTGAAGCTTTCAGCATCTAGGTTATTTGTCTACTTATTAGTTGAGGTCTTCATATAAATAAAAAACACACACTTTTATAACCTTAAAAGAAAAAAGTTCATTAACTCCAATCTTGGGGGATGGAACCACATTAGTCAACCCTTTAGGTTACTAAAACATATAATCTCAAGAATTAATCCTTTTTTTCAATCCTCTACTGGTACTCCTCATATGAGACTTCAGTGTGTTTCTAACTAGTGTGGTATGATGAATAATTTGTGGTCCTTATCTAAGCTATTTGATGCAATCCTAAAAGTTTCTTTGTATTTTTAGTCATTATGTCTATGAGATTTGCAAACTAAGATGTGAAAAAAAAAAAAATGAATAGGATGAAACATTATTTAAAAATCATATTATTGAACTTGCATTTACATTTTTGAGCTGTTGTTTTGTCTAAACTTCAAAGGCGTAATATATGAATGGTTGATTGTTACAATGATATGGAAGGTAATTGTTCTCAGTCAAGATTCTTGTTTTGCTTAGGACGAATATTCAAATTCTTGGAATCTCCATGGAACATATGCTTCCTCTATCAGGCCACCCATTGTCAGTCATTCCAAGAAAAATGTAAGTTTCTCATAGTTCTTTCACTCTCTTTTAACTGAAACAAAGAAAGGCATTATGCTTTGTGTAAATAAGATATGAAATTAATTGTGTATCTATTGTAGGATATGATGAGCATCCTCATTCGACGAGGAGGTGTTGATTTAAATCAGAGTCATAACCAATGGCTTTCAACTATATCACAGTCACCCAATGCCATATCAATGTCCTTTGTGCCCATAACATCAGTTTTGGCTGGTGCCCAAGGCAATGGATTTCTTACTCATGCTGTGAATTTGTATCTTCGATGTGAGTGTATATGAATCCTTACCTGTCAGTTTTGTCTCTCTATGTGCTTTCTGTTACGTTTCTAATTTAGATGCCTGATGATGTCACTTAGTAGCTGGTCTTAATTTACCTGCATCACGCGAATTGAGCCATAGGAATATGGCATCCAGGACAAATCACAAAGTGCTAAATATTAGAGCTTTGGCTTAGAAAAATAAAAGAGAAAAACATGTGCCCCATCAGTGATTTAGTCTCTGATAAATGTAATTCATGCAGATAAGCCACCAATTGAGGAACTCCAACAATTTCTAGAATTTCAATTACCTCGGCAATGGGCTCCAGTGTATGGTGATCTTCCTCTGGGTCTAAGGCATAGGAGACAAGCATCGCCATGCCTTCAGTTTACTTTTATGGGCCCCAAGCTTTATGTGAATACCATGCAGGTAACATCTGAAGTCAGCCATACAACTAATTGTAAATTTTGGAATGCATTGTGATAGCACCTTTTGCTTCCTTAATTGCGCAAAGAACCATTTTTTGTTTATTCTCTTGACTTGGAGAGTTTAGCGAGAAAAAGATCTTGGAGGATGTATATATAAATCTTACCCTGTAAATGCCTTGGATCAACTAGGGAGGAAAAGAAAACTTATATATTTTGGTGTTAAATATAGGTCTTCAATGCTTTGTGGTGTCGCATTATATTTATTTTCTTGAGTTTGAGATTTTGAAACTTGTTGTTTCAAGGCAGCAAAACCTCAGAGAGACTTTTCACTTGTCTTTTTTCTCACTTTGGTGGCATCTTTATCCTTTATATTATGAGGTTCCTTCTTCTCTGCCACTTTATACACAACTGAAAAAGATTTGGTCATTAAAAGTAATGTATTGTAAGTTTGAATTTAGTTGTTAAATTACCTGTCTCAATGGAAAGGCATTTAGAATACTACAATTGTACTCTATTTTGCCCAAGGTCTGAGATGTCTTGTACATCTGAATAGCTTTAAGATTTATGTTTTGGTTTTGTCAGTATGAGAATATTATCATTCTCTTTCTTCTTCTACAAATATGTAGCTGCCCTGGTTACTGAATTTTTTGATATGCAGGTTGATTCTGGAAAACGGCCAGTAACAGGAATCCGCTTATATTTGGAAGGTAAGAAGAGTGACCATCTAGCAATCCATCTTCAGCATCTCTCAGCTGTTCCTCAGACCCTGCAACTCACAGATGATCATATTTATGAGCAAATTGATGAGCCAATTGAACGAGGCTACTATGAACCGGTCAAAAGGAATATATTCTCACATGTGTGCACTGCTCCGGTACAGTACAATGGAGCCTGCTTTGATGACTGTGCTTCTATTGTGACAAAAGCCTGGTTTGAGGTTAAGCTTATTGGTATGAAAAAGGTGCTCTTCCTAAGGCTTGGATTCTCAATGGTGGCATCTGCAAAGATCCGGAGATCTGAATGGGATGGACCCTCAACCATGTCTAGAAAATCAGGAGTTTTCTCAATGTTGATCAGCCAAAAGCTCAGCACTGGATTGACTCAACCTGAGAAGCCACCAGAGAAAGTGGATTTGAATTCAGCTGTTTTCCCTGGTGGCCCTCCCAAAAAGGCACAAAAAATGTCAAACTTAGTTGATACAAAGGAAACAGTTAGGGGCCCTGAGGACCCGCCTGGATATTGGGTGGTTACTGGAGCTAAGCTCAGTGTAGAGGATGGTAGAATCTCAGTCAAAGGTAAGTTTTCCTTGTTGACCATAATGTCCGAGGACTCTATGTTGTTGATGTGAGAAGATTCGAGTAGGGAACCAAAAAAAATTGATTTGTTTCTGTATATATCATCATGTGCTTCATTTAATAACACATTCACTACATATCAATTGGCAGAAGCAAGCCTGGTGTGACAATGTTCATATATGCATATCTTCATGAAATGTATTCTTCCCATGCCCTTCGTGCACCTTTTTTTGACAATGAAGCAGTAGCCAATCAATTTTTTTACACCTCAGTATGCAGTCCCGAAACATTTCTCAAACAACAGTCAAGCTCATATTACTGTTATTGATCAATTCATGGCCATCTACGCGGACTTAGCTTGAGCTAAAGGATATTTTGCCGAGTGGATCCTCCAACCCCACCATGCCTGGCCCTTTACCTTCCTAAAATCTTGTTTTACATTAATTAAGAGAGAGAGAGATTTAATTTATAACAGGTCTTCAATATTCCTCTAGTGCATAGAGGTACTTAGTGCAGGAGTGCAAAGAATAATAGAAACTCCTCAAAAAACTACCAATAATCTTTACAAGAACATGAACCACCTCTAAAATGGTGAACCCTGTTTATGTCTCTCACCATAATTTCCCTTGAGACAATTTTTGAACACAGACCCGAAGAATTCTTTTTCACCCCTAATGGTAGCTCCTGGTGGAGTAGTAATCAACCCAAAAGCCACTGCAAGTTTCTCTCTGCGGTGGTATAGAAGTTGTTTCTTTTCACTTCATTCCACATCATGCTGATCAATCTCTACCATGGGAACATAGTGAGCTTTTGTTAAAAGCTCACTTAGCTAATCAAGCTTTGCATAGATTTCCTTACTTCTAGCATGACTTCTGTCTTCTACTATGAAGGTGTATATCTTGTCTTTCACTTCAATCCTAATTATCCCAAGCTCCTTCTTAACCTGTCTTTCATAAGTCCTCTAACCTTCTTTACATTTTCCCACATGCCAGCTGATGCATAAATGTTTGCAAGAAGGATGTAGGTGCTGGATTTCTCTGGTTCTAGAGCAAAAAGCATCTTAGCAGCATGTTGGCCAAGTTCAACATTTTTATGGATTCTTGCAGCACCAAGACGTGCCCCTAGACCAAGGCATTTGCTTGAAATGGCATTGTATTTATGAGATCCATTGCTCCTTTGCTTGAAATCCAGCACTAAGGATATAGGTGCCGGATTTCTCTGATTCCAGAGCAAAAAGCATCTCAATAGCATGTTGGTCAAGTTCAACATTCTTATGGATTCTTGTAGCACCAGGAAGTGCCCCCCAATCGGAGGCATTCACTTGAAATGGCGTTGTATTTACAAGCTTCATCCATTGCTTCATCTCACTGCTCAGCCAAGCAGATCATGCAAGCGTAATGCTCTTGCATCAGTCTAATTCCAAACAGCTTCTCGATGACTCAAAATACAGTTTGGCTTCAGTTACCAAACCTGCATGATTGCATGCACACTGGACACTAACTGATGTAATTTGGGGGTTTACTGCCCTTAAGCATCTGTTCAAATACTTGCAAAGCCTGTTTTCCATGCCCATGTTGAGCTAAACCTCCAATATTGCAGACCATGAGACTATTCCTCTCTCATATCTCAAAAAAAGCATTACCTGCATCATCTTGGCTCCTACAGTAGGAATACATGTTAACTAGAGAGTTTCCAGCAAAAATATCTGACATGAATCCATACTTTATAGTGTGAAAACGTACATGCTTCCATTGTTCATATGCTGATAGATTTGCACATGCATTCAGGAGAACTACAAACAAAGGAATCTGGCTTGATCCCCTCGTCAAGCATTTCCAAATACAGCTTTGAAGCCTTTTCACCTTGTCCATAGTGATCATAAGCTGAGTTCATTAATGTAAAAGCCACTAAATCTACAACCAGGGATTCTCTGAATAACTTTTCAGCATCTTCTATTTGACCACGTTTTTCATATGTATCAATAAGACTGTTTACAATGTAATTATCAGATTCAAACCTTGATTTAGTGCATGAACTTGTCTACAAACATTGATATCCTGAAAGCTAGCAGCGGACTTGAGAACTGCAGATAAGGCATCTCATTGAAACCTACTCTCTCCATGTACATCAAAGGAAAAAGTGATATAGTTTCTATGTTTTCTCCATTTTTGTGAAAGTACAGAGATCACAGCATTCAAAGCAAGC
Organism: Anacardium occidentale; assembly: GCA_026122585.1. Lineage (NCBI taxonomy): Eukaryota > Viridiplantae > Streptophyta > Magnoliopsida > Sapindales > Anacardiaceae > Anacardium > Anacardium occidentale. Next base: position 237,260 of record JAJEJH010000172.1, read on the forward strand.
AATTCCTTCTCTGACATCAAATTGCAGGCCATTCTTGCTTCAACCATCAAATCACATTTGGCACACATATCCACAAGTCCAAAACCTACAAAAGAAACATATTTTACATTCACCTTTAAAAAGCTGCAGTGCAACTGCTTGCTCTATTCCTTGAGCTCCATTCCAGCACAGGCTTTTCAATAAATAAACATATTTGGATATGTTCCAGAAAATTTCATTTGCCGAAACAATTTCAAAGCGTAGTCATGGTAATCATGAAGAATGCAACCGGCGGTCACACCATTCCAAGAAACAATATCAGGATGTGCAATTTCCCGAAAAACAGAAACAGCATCTTCAAGAATCCCTACTTTTGCATACATGTCAACAAGTGCATTTGCTGAGAATGGATCTGAATCATACCCAAGCTTCATCAAGAATTCTTGAATTTTCCTCCTCTTTCCACTATCCCCCAGATCAATGCAAGCATTTATCATACCTGACATACTAAACTCATTAGATCTCACTCCACTAAAAACCACTTCTTGAAATAATTCAACTTCTTCCTTGCAAAAATCACTCTGCATATAACAAGAAAACAAATCATTCCATGAGACAACACTTCTTTCTAGTATTGCATCAAAAAGTTTTCTCAAATCTACGAAGCCCCAAAGGTTAGCATACGTAAAAACCAAAATGTTGCAACAGACTTATCAAACTCAAAACCTGAAACCACCGCAACCCCATGAACCTGCTGCCCTACATTCAGGTCTTCTTTATAGTACAAGCCTTTAATAGACCAGGAATAGTGAACACATTACACTTAAGGCCCAGCAATACATCTCTTGGAAAGCAAAATTGCTTCCTCACCAAAATCCACTTTTTAGCATACGCAGATATCCAAGCAGACCAAGAAACTAAATCTGGTTCAAGACTTCTATAAGCCAGACTACGAGGATCCCCAGAAAATCAACATTTAGCACGCAAAATAATCAAAGGGTTTCTAATCTTTGTGACGTTAGATAATCCAAATTTGCTTAGTTGGGCATGGATTTTCATGCCTCGAGTTAAAGACTACGAAGTAATACATTGTGATAAGAGTTCAGAGAAAGGCTACTGAAGTGGGTGTGAAAGTGAAATTATTGTCCAGGGCTAAGCTTAAAGTGGTGGTTTATGGGTTTTCAATGAATAAACAGGAGGTTTTGGATGAATTTAAAATGAGTTTTAAGAGAAGAGGGGTTTTTAAAAGTTAGGTAAAGTCGTTACCAATAATATTTGTAGAGGGAATTTGAAAGGCTCAATGGCTTCATGGTCCGTTAGATCTTCAACCAGCTTTGGTGGCATTACATACACTTTGCTTTTTAAGCCTCAAGCGGTGTCGTTTTACTAGTCTTCCATAACATGGGGAAAAAAAAAAAATGTACAGTATGAATAAAAGACGATATTTGGATTAGGGTTTATATATGATTTGAAGGCAACATAAAATTTATAGATAAATTCCCTTTTTAGTAATTTTAATGAAAGGTAATATATTGTATCATTAATAAAATAAAGTAAAAGAATTCAACTGAGATTAATGGATGAAAGAAGATGGCTATAATTTTCATCTTAATAGCCTGGATAAAGTTGAGAGTGAATTTGCTCCAATTCTCGTGAAAGAAACAAATGAAATCATTACATTTTTGGGTCACAGTTTTCATTTATTCTCTTTTCTTTTTGAATAACTGATCCACCAAACAATCCAATTACCATCTTCATTTCACTTGACTCTGTCTATCTTGAATATAAGAACGTTTTCTTGTATATAAATATGTTGAAATCTTTTAATGGCTTGTATAAGTATAATTTTGTGTCAGTGAAAGGGATCTAAAAAATTGTCTCCCACAGAAAAGCAAGTTTTGGTGCATTATTGATTCATAAATTCTCACTTCCATACCATACATCTCAGTACTTATGGGGGAAATTCATAGACATAAATGAAAGGATTATTACAATATACATCAGTACGTACTAATTGGTTGGTCCTGGTCCTGGTCCTGGTCCTGGTCCTGCCTAAATTGATTCCACCATTTTATCTTGTTGCCTGTCCAGCAATAGAACGAGCTTTCTACAATTTGCTTTAAGATACCATCATCTGGCACTTACCCTTCTTCTCTACCAGCCAGCAAATCCCAGAAAACTGAAAAACAAATCAAATCAATCCCGCTTGTAAACCTTTTTCTTTCAACTAGTTAATCCCAACTTGAAAATTTTGCAGGCAGCCGTATATTTTTATTAACAATGAACTACATAAATAGCTAAAGCTTCTTTAGAGAATGAAAGTTTAAGGGAAGAATATGAACAATTAATTATTAATCAGAAGATGAAGAACAGTTAAATTTATTGGATCCCATGGGGAGATGGGCATACCTGAGAGAACGAACGGTGAGGTGCTGGGAAAGAAGATGGAAGAAAAAGTTGGCTCCGTGAAGGAACAGCACAACTCCTGTACAACCCAGCACAAATAACTCCACCATCATTGGATCACCTCAACCAACACAAAGATAAAGCCTTCAATATATAAGATTCGATGGGATCCCTGTGCCTGTTACTACTAACTTTGATGGGTCGGTGGTCTTGTTAGAAAAAGCTGTATATTGTATGTGGTTGGCGGAGAGCAGAATTAATATACTTGCTTGGACTTATTCTCCAAGAGCGAGAATAATTCAGCGTACTTTTATAGCGGGGCTCAGGTCAACATCATATACAATCTCTGGAAACTGTTATTCCAGATAACTGTTGAGAGCATGAAGATACCACCGCATGATTTTTGCAGGTTGATAGATATTGATGCAGCTGAGCTGTATGAGAATAGGAACTTGAATCTTGGCGTAAGTTGGATCGTGGACCGACCTTAATGGCTTGCGATGTTGCCTTTTATCTTCCATTCTCTTTTCTTTTGTTTTTATTATAGATTGGTGAAAAATTATCCACCCACTCACCGACCCGCCGTCACAACTACCTGAAGTCTTTAAAAAAGTGTTCAACAACTACTGGTTCTGTCTGACTGGCTTTTCATTTGTTTGGTACTGGCTTTATTTTCACTTCTCATAATGAACTACAAATATGAACTGACCCATACTTTGTACAGTTGAATAACACAGTTCCATTAGAAAAGATATTTCAGAAAATGTTGGCACAGGAAAACAACAGTTACCTTCGCTTTTTATGGGCAAGGGTTTATATGAATCATAATTAATGGAGGCCAAGTTAACTCCAACAATAACACACTGTTAATTAGCAAACTAAGATGAATGATAAATAACAAAGTAATAAGACATAACTTAAAGGAACAACTTTTTGTAATCACATGGGGTTCTGTTCAGAGAATTAGAGGCGAGTGCAACAACTAAAGCAGGTGGCAAAACTGTATAATATTTATGAGATCAATCACCAATTAATGCACAATCAAAAATAGGATTAAGAGGAATGAGAATAACAAGAAAAGACACTAATTAAATCAATAGCATTTTGATTTCAAAATGTTAATAAATTAATATATTATCTGAATGGATTGCATATTTTTTCTTCATTTGGTCCACTTCTGCAGGTACCAACCAGGGCATAAGTATCCATAATGAAGCTATGCTGGAAATTATGCATTCAGAAATTTTATCTATCAATACAACCAGCATAATTAAATAAAGTTTTCAATATGTTAGAAGAGCATTGTATCCCCAGAATGTTGTACATCTCAGGTTGAGAAGGAGCTGAAGATGGGAATATTAGCAGTAAGGCATGCATTGGGTTGTTAGACAACATAAAACCATCATAATCTTATATCACGATTTTCAACAACTTGTTCCATTATTTTTAAAACCAACTTACTGTCTCCCCTTAGTTGTTTAAAAGAGTTGTGAGCACAAGATCTTGCAGAAAACCAGCTCTTCCAGCAGCTTGCCTCATCCTTTTCTCTCTCTCTTCGTGGCTCAAAGAGGGATCAAAACTGTAAGAAAGAGAAAGGGAGAGCAAAACAGAGAGAAAGAGAGAGAGAGAGAGAGAGAGAGAGAGAGAATGGTTAAGTTTTAAATTCTAAGGATTGTCCTGAAAGGTGTTCAGGAATGAATTGAGCGTAAAATAAAGGGCCAATGCTTTTCATCATATGGGTTATGGCCTGACTAATTTATAATTTAACTAAATACTCTAGATTCTCAAGCAAATTCAGAACTAATGAGTGCTTGTATGCTATCTAAACATGAATGGCGTTAATTGCAAACCCAAAACCATGCACCCAAAAATTTTAAAATTTATAAACAAAACTTAAGTACATCAACAAAGGATGTAAGTTTCCTATCTCAATATATTTCTGAAATGATGCAAGAAAATGTTACCTATCAGTGCATGACCATTGAATAAGTCAATAACATAAAATTCTCACTGAAGTAAGCTTTCATCAAATGTTTGGTTACACAGATCCTTATTCATGGGCAAGAAGGTCGACTGGTTTCTATAGAGGTCAAAGGCAATCAAGGAGAGCTATGTGAGTATGTTGTGTCAATGGCATCCACAAAGAAATCACCATAGTTGTGCCACACTGACTCATATTAAATGGATCTTAAATCAAATGATTGAAAAAACTAAAAGAGGTTAAAATGCTCTTGATATCTTTGTTGCCTTGATTATTAGGGAGATGGGATGGATATCCTTGATGAACATCCTTGCAGATAGCAAGAACATAGGTTAAAAAGTAGTACCTCAATTTCCAGATATGTGTTGGTGCTGGATTCTTTGCAGCAGTGTCCTCAGCAGTTGCTACAACAGAGTTTGAAATTTCCTCTGCTTCAGATGAAGGAAAATTCAAAATAAGTGATGAAAGGAAAGGATCAGTAGCTGCATTAGACACATTAGCATTGTTTGACCGATATCCTCCACCCCCTAAAAGCACTTGAAGATGAGCTTCCCTGAGATCTCGGCCTAGAAGAGACAATGCTTGACTGCTAGGAATTGCAACTCTACGTAATCTACAACGTCTCTGTAAGTAATCTTCAGTTAAAGAGAACTTAAAGGGGACTTAAGTTTTGTCCACAAATATAATCAGACATTGTTACACATAATTATCAAAATCATAAAAAGGAAAAAAAAAAAAAAAAAAAACAAATTCATTAAGTTTCCATTTAAAGGATATCTTGATTAGGTGTCCATGTTGCAGAGTAATATGACTTAACATGTCCCTTGCAACTTTAACCGAGCAAATAGGACATACCTGCATGAGAAACATAGATATAATATAAGACTCTCTAACCATGAAACCATCAATCAGGACTAGAAAATGGAAAACATATAATCCTCCTTCAAGCATTAAGATTAACAAAGTTTAAGATGATCTCTTGCTTTTTGTCCCGCAAGATTGTTCTCATCTGAATTGACAGACTGAAAGCTACGTAGAAGAAAAGAAACCTAATTGTCATTAAGTTATATCAAGTATTAAAAAGAAAATGACACTTGAAGATGAATGATCTTCAATTCTATGCTTGCTGTCCTTTACACAAAAAAATATCAATAGTTATCTGATGCAAAAATGTAAACTCTCAATTTGAAAGCATCCCATCCAGTACTTTGAATTTATTACTTCTTTCTTGCGAAGCAACACCCATGAAGGTAAACTCTCAACAAGTCACCTGCTACCCTTGAGCTCATCCTAAACAGGCTTGTGCATAATACATATAAAGGGGCATGAAAAGACAGATGCTAGGCAGACTGTGATCTTATTATAGCTACATCAACCCCGACAATGAAGTAGGCAAAAAATAATAAATAATTACAATGTGCTAAGTCCATCCTGGAATCAGAAATTGTTTGCTCAGAGAGACATGCGCTTGCTGTAACATAGTGTTGGATTACTAATATGCGTATTGAGCAAGGTCATACCTAGATATTTTGCCAAGAAAAAATATAAACCCTCTATATCAAAGGGAAGTGCTCAAGAGTCAAAACTCTTAAGTGTCTATTGAAGAAGGACGGGACGCCTTATTGCATTCACAAGATACAAAATGGGTTACAATTGGTTTTCTTCTACATGAATCATTGAAGAATAAAAGACATACACTCGTCCGAAATCCGTTAATTGGTTTTCTTCTACATGAATCATTGAAGACTAAAAGACATACACTCATCCAAGATCCTTTTAGATCACTCTATGAAACAAACATCTAATAACTTTTGATGACTACATCGAAACTCATTTTCAAGGACAACTCCTCCATATAACTTGCATGCTTAAAGAGACCCACATATGCTATCTCAAATTAGATCTTCCCTATCACATGCATTTTTCAAGAGCCCTCTTTTTTAGCAGCTCGCAGTATTCTCATATATTCTGGAGCTCTTCAACTTTATTCATATTTTACATTACTTTTTATTATTTTATTCCACCAATAAGACATATGGGAAAGTCACAACTCAATTAGAACTCCAGAGGTTACATATCTTCCACATCAAAATACATGATTATCACAATTCTGCCAACGATAAGAAATTGTTCTCTGTCATTCATTTTCAAGTCCAGGCTCTGTTTCATTAAACAAATAAGGTACCAGAACACAACCTAATCTTATTTATGAATATGTTCTTTATTATCAAAGTATGATATAGTGATAGGAGCCTAATTACTAAAGTATATTATCGCAGGCCCAAGGAATTGGAGAGGAAAAACAGGCCATTGGCAATCCAAACAGAAACTTCAAGAAGTGTAAACCCAGCTCATGAAGAGAATAGAAAGTGGTCCTTAGCAAACAAAAGGAGTGCATCAAAGGAAGGACAAGTGGCAGCTAGGAATAGGAGAGAAGAGGAAATTCTGTTAGAAAATACAACATAAAAAGGCAGAGAAGGAAAGAGCTGGGCAGTTTTTCCTTGTTATCAATTTTCTGTTATTTTTATGAAATACTTTTTGTAAGGGTTTAGGTTAGGTTTAAGCTAACCCATGTTTTAATATTGTATTACTGGGTTTGCTGTGCTTTTGGCTAAAAAGTTTTAATCTGAACAATGTATTAGTCATGGTTGGAGTTAATACAATGAGTGATTGTACTCTTCTTTCTTTCTCCTCTGTTCATTGTTGGTTGCTCTTTGCTGTGTTGCTTGGCTGAAGTTAAGCAGTGTGGCGTAGAGAATTCATTGTATTTTTGTTTGTGTTGGCGGAGAGAATAGCCATAAAACAGGGGAGAGTCTGTCAAACATTCCCATAGAAGTGGCTACAGTAGGCTGGCAGTTTCCAGGCGTAAAAGCATTCTGCGGCAGCTAAACCAGAAAATCCATTTGCACCCAGCAACAAAGGAACCAGAACTGGTAGCTAAGTCAGAAATTCGCTCGCATTCAGCAGTGTCCGAATCAGGTTTTTATCATATAGCAAACTAAAATTTTGCTCTTCTCCACTACTCCATTATGCACAAATGAAAAACAACTATCATTTATCCCGGAAGAAGGAGAATGGAAAAAGAAAAAGGATTCTTAGCTAGGGCATATTATATATACCTATTAAAACAAATAATTGGTTCTAGTCTCACACTATAAACAGAAAATAAACCATTTCATAATAAAATCGGATAGAACAAACCGTAAAACACCCCCAAAACGAGAAAACAGAAACACATAAAAGACGAAAAAAAACAAAAAAAAAAAGAAGGCTATGAATCATAGGGTCAAACAAAATTTTACCACTATCAGTAACGCCCAACAAGATCAAACAAGTACAACTACTACTAAATCATGGAACTAAGTACATGTAACAAGTCTTAGAGATGAAACCTACACTGTTCTTGACCAAACACAGAGACACATGAAAATTGTCTTTTTACCTAAAGCAATATAAAACAAAACGCCTACCGTAACTTTTGACTCGCACGAGTGTTCATCTTCGAGATGCGAACAGAGCGACGCGATATCGAAATCCTCGTAACAATATGGACACGGAAAATCAGGCCGTACCTCATCTTCTACCTCAAAATCATCTATGCACAACCGATCTAAAATCATGAAAAAATTTATAATATTTAAAGACCAAAAAAATACAAAGATCCACATAGAAAGCTAAACGAACCCAGGTGCGAACTCTGATGATGCTGCTGCTGCAACGTGTATTGAAGCTTGGCAGCCGCCAGATGAGAGGTCCAGAAATCGGAGTCCATTGAAAGAACAGAAACCGAGCTACGCTGGTACTGAATATTATTTATTAAATAACAATTACAATTTTTATATATTCACCCAAAAAACAAACAAAATAACGAAAAACTTTTTCGAAAATCTCTTTTCGGCAGTGTTTGACTTATTCTTAGGATTTGCAGGACAATCTAAGCAAGCTTCAGACATGAGAGAGAGAGAGAGAGAAGGTGGGGTATATTCTTAAAATGAATATAATATTGCTGCAATGTTCATGGTAATTAAAAAAATAGAAGAATTAATTAAAGGTGGAGAAGAAAGGTTCAACTATGGAGGATTGAAACGTGGAGAGCGCGACAGGGATGCCTGTGGTAGAGCAGACAGCAGAGGATATGCCGGACTTCTTTCTTCGTTATTAACACACGTTCTTCTTCGTTGATTCCTTTACACGTGTCTTCTCCTTGTTTCTTTTATATGTATGCGCGTGTGTGGAGTACTTAAATCCTTTCCAGTATTATTGCACCATTATTTTCTATACCACAAGAACAAAATCATATAATAATTGGTAAAAATTATTAAAATATTTCTTTTTCAATTATAAAAAATAAATTTATTAGTAAATTTATCTCATTTTTTTAAATATTTAAGGCATATGACTTATATTTTATGCCTATTTAATAGGCATTATATTATTTTTTTAAAAAAAATCAAACAACAAAAAAATTGTGTTTAATAATAAAATTTTATACAAATTTTACTATTAATGAGTGTTGTAATGAATTTTGATAACTAACGATTTAAAAAATAATAAAATTTATTAACAAAATAATTTTTCTCATACTTAATTAAATTTAATATAAAAATTTAAGTGTTTAAGATTATATTTATGGCATTTTTTGTATTTATAATCATAATATAAAAAATTAAATGAGAAATCTTAATTTCAATTTATATCTTAATAATTTAAAAAATAGCAATTAGTTTTTTTAAAAATATAATAAGTGGAAGAGTAAAAATATACTATTGATGAATATGTTACAATATATTTTAAAAATATATATATGAATTTATTAATTTTTAAAATAAAAAGAAAAATTATATTTAATAAATTTTAAAAATAATATTTATATTACAAATATATTTTATCATAATATTTGAAAAAATTATAGAAATAATTTTTTTAATTAAAATTAAAAACTAATTTTTAATAAATAGATGAAATTTTAAATTGTCCGAATTTAATATATGAGAATTTTCTGTGAGAGAAAATATCGGGTGGGTCGGTTCCCTTTAATTGGTTTCAAATATTTATATTAAGCTATTAATTAATTATTCACGTTGGATATTATGAGACATACGGCGCGATTTAATCGCACGCGAAAATGCAGGCGAAGAACGATCGAATGTAGTTCCAGTTTCCTCCATTTCTTAATCGTCGTCCACAACTCCGACGAAACCAATCTAACAGTAGCTCAGGTTTAAACGAATGCGATGGACACGAGGATAAAAACCCAGAAAATGCCGCCAACACAACAACAACAGCAACAGCAACAGCAGCAGCAAGGAAACACAAAGGTTGTAGAGAAGAGAAAGCCCGTGTTTGTGAAAGTTGATCAACTGAAACCGGGAACCAATGGTCACAATCTTATGGTAAAAGTGTTGAAATCCGACGCCGTTGTGCCGAAGCGTCGCTCGGCTGCCTCTCCCAATCTCCGCCAAACTCCGATCGCTGAATGTCTTGTTGGTGATGACACTGCCACCATCCTCTTCACTGCTCGTAACGATCAAGGTCCGACTCTCTCAGAGTATCTCGCTACATTTCCATAATTTACAAGTGAATTTTATTTTTACTAATTTATTTTGTATAATTCATATTAAGTAAGAATTTATTTTGCCAAGATTTACCAATTTGATACGTGATTCAAGTGGGTGTATATATATTGAGCGCAGTTGACCTGATGAAACCAGAAACCACAATAATTCTCCGGAATGCAAAGACTGACATGTTCAAGGGGTCGATGAGGCTAGCAGTAGACAAATGGGGCCACATGGAAGTCACTGAACCTGCCAAATTTGTAGTTAAAGAAGACAACAATCTGTCACTTGCTGAGTATGAATTGGTGAACGCTGCTCAAGAATGATGGGAAATGAGCACTTTGATACGCCAGTACCACACTTGATGCTCTGTTTTAGCTCTGCATTCCACTCCATTAGATATTGCTGTTCAAAAATTTTCTTTCTTAGACATGTTATGGGGGGAAGCTTTTTCACAAGAGAATTAATGGCTAAATCATGAAAAACCTACTATGCTATTCATGAACCTTACAAATTTGAAGTAAAAGATCAGTATTTGATTAGGTTCCAAAACTATCCGAGCATAATTCTGTTAATCTTATTTCCTAATTACAGAGGTTGAATTTCTCTATGTTTTTTTTTTTTTTTTACTTTAAATTTTCTATGAAAGCATCATCATCGACATTCACTAGATATAAATATATCCCATTTTGCATGCCAATTCGCCTTTCATGTCTACCAAGCATGATTTAATCGATGCTCAAATGCAAATATTATAACTCTTACATTTGGGAAAGAACATCTGCTCAGAGTTATACAAAGTCTGATTTAATTGATGTAGTCTACGATAAATGCACTGCAACAATCATTAATCTACAATACAGACAACAAGAAAATTACAAACTCAGGAGAGAACTGTGGCACTACATAATTGCAACCTAACCAAAAATCAAAACATCTGATTACAGAAAAAATTAATGAAATGTTAGGACGGCAGAATAGGAGAACATGGATCATAAGAGGAAAGATTTTCTGTTCAAGCGATGATGGGAGAGTTATGATCTATGTTAAAATTTATATTGTTGGGTGCAAACTATAACACAATCTTATCTAACCTCTGTGTATCCATGTGCTAACCCAATTTCATTGCACCTGAGCGTAAGTGTCTTCCTAGGAAGTAGCTTCATTTGTTAATCATTCTCTTCTTAACTTCAACACTCTCATTCAACTTGAGATGAATTCTCTTAGCATCTCAAAGTTCTCTTTGCTAAAAGGAAGAATGTTAAAGGACATGTACAACAAATGTAGAATCGTAACTAAAGGTTATATGAATGGTACACTAAATTTCTAGCAAATAAAGCAACAAATCCAAATCTCGAGCACAAAATACAACTCTGAGCTATGGCAATAATCGAGAGACAACAGCATAGTTCCTACAAGAAAAAAATGCAAAATATAAAGCAAAGATACTTGCTGAGGATATATAATTATCATGATTATAAACACCACTCTAATACACAGCTATTTGATTCACAACAGTACTAAAAATGCACCCATTTTATAAAATTGTTCCTTCAAGTTCTTGAATAACAAAATTTTCTTTCAGTGCCTTGTTAAACATTTCTAACAAACACAGCACCATACTAAAGTGAAAAGAAAGTGCCAAACTTCAGGAATGACAGCATTTTGCAAGAACAAGTACCATTACCATCCATGAATAAATTCCTATGAACAAAAACCAGTTTGACGATTAAGACACCAGCAAACAGAAAGCCAAGTCTAGGTGATTTATGTAATTGAGTAAGAAATGATGAATTAGGCGATCTAAAGAAATAAACATTCAACAAGATTTTATTGGTTCTGCAACTGCATGAATGAAATTATAATGAATAGTGTTCAAACTCTTGTCTTTCTGCATCTTTATAGAACACAATCTTCCCACTTAACCTAATTGAGGTCACTCCACCTCTGTTGCTTGCTCTTCATCTACTCTTGTCTTGCTCAACAAAAGAAGAAAGGACATGCATTCTTTCATTGTATGCTAGAGATAGAGTGATGGGACTACTGAGCTTAGAATAGAAAAGATATTTATACATATACAATAAAGAGGCAGGAAGATTGTAAAATCTTTTGGCTTTTAACCTTAAGTAGTTCATGTTCAACTATGTCTGTTTCCCTTGCACCTAACTTCTGGAAACTTTCTTTCTCCAGTGTTAGCTTGGCTTCATTAGTAAACAACTTTTAAATTGTAAACAAGTTTCGTCAGGGAGGAGAATGATTAAAATGGTTCATTAACAACTTTTTGGTTGTGTATCCAAGATATGTCTCCTTGCCGGCCACATTCAATTTTTCCTCTTTGAGATTGGACACCTTCTTGATATGTCAATAAAACCTATAATTACCGACATGCAAATCAAGTTACCTCAAAATGAAAATCTGACTTCATATCAGTTTGCAATTTACAGATTCACATCATATTCCACTGCCAAACAAGACCTCATATAACTTTAACATTCACTATGTAACTAAAGATAACTCTCTTTACTGGTAACCAAAAAATAATAGAAATGCGCCCTTTCAGTCCAAGCATGGACTTCCCTCCATCAAGCAACAAATTTCACTGACTCAATATTAAGTAATGCCTCCCAGGACATCATGTAGCGTAAATTTGAATAAAAGTAAAACATACACACAATGAAAATTTCTAATGATACCCTCCTATTTTCAATCTATTACATGAGCTCAAAAGTAACCACTTAGCATGTAAAATCCAGCTCACCAAAGTTTACACACAAATGAAACTAAACTAGATGAAAAGAAAAAAGCAGTAAGAACTAGTCAATTTCAACCCCAAATAAACAAAAGCAATCGAATCTAACACAAAATCAATTAATCAGATCATCAAGCTCTAAATCACAAAAAAGGAAATGACAATTTAATGAACACGAGAAGAGTAATCACCTTCAGGGGTCCAACCGTAGCTTCGACCAGAAACGGAGAGCATTGAAGTAAGCAATGCAGAGGCAGTGGCAGTGTGAAACGGCAGCATCGTTTCGACGCAGCAGCTCATCTCCACTGGGGACCTTTTTTCGGACCCAAATTATAAATCTTGCATTAGCTTTAGCCTTAAGATAATGAAACAAAAACAAAAACAATAAATGAGTATATTTAACGTACTGAGCGAGAAATAGAAAGAGTATATAACCTGAAAATGCGATAAGAAAGGGGGCTCTTTGTGGATATCCGAAAGGCAGAGGTACTGGGTCTGACATTAGGTTTGAGCCCAGCCGTTAACTGGGCGGAGGCGGTGGCTCTGCAGGCAGCGATGGAACGCAGGACAGACCTAGCAGCGGCTACAGACATGGCTCTTCTGGGTTTTCTTAAGGAAGGCTTTTCCGCCGACCTGTACGCACTCGGACGCAAAGTACAGAGTCGCACCATTTCATGATCGTTTGATGTATAACGTGTCAAGTTATGCATTATTTAAAACCTTTTAATTAAAAAAAAAAACAAATAAATAGGTAATTTTAATTTTTTTTTTTTTTCTAATTACTGAGAAATCTTCCTGGGTACAAAATGGCATAAATCAGCCAGTTACAAAGAAAAACCTGCAGAGATTACAAGTAATCACCATGAGAACGTGGAGACACTGATTTGATCGCATTTGAATAGAGTGAGGTTGATCTATTGTCTGCTCTCCGTCTCTTGAAGTCTTCCGTTCATGATCTCAAGCCCAAATGGCCATCCCTTGGAGACCTCATGCTCTTCTAGTTCCTGTAAAATGGAAGTGGCAAACTGCATGATGAAACGGGAAAAGTCCATCATTGCCAAAGAAAACAACAATCTGAATTTGGAATTGTCCAAATAAAAAGGTCTTGAGACCATCCACACAGTAAAATGGCAGTGGCAAACTGCATGAGCAACGTTTTTGTTCCTTAATCTTAGGTCTTATATAGTCATTTTCACTCCAATTTTATGGATTTGAATTGAATTTGAATAAAGGTCAACTTAAATTTATCTTAAATATGATATAACTGATTTTAATTTGATCAATTGGTAAATAGTAATACTGGAAAAAGTTATATGAGTCATGGTGAGATTTATAAGCCTGGAACTCAAACCAAATCACCAAGTCAATTAAATTCTTTGGAGCTTAAATTAAATCCAGCTTTGATCGACAGTCAACTTATTGTTAGGACTGCAAAATTGTCAAAAGTCAAATGTCAAAAGTCGAAGAACTTAGAGGTAATCGAGGGCGAGCAGCATAAAGTTAAGGGGTCAAGCAAGCTAGTCCGTAAATCACGGAGAGAGACGAGACGACCGAGTTTAAATCCTCTTCCGCTCGTAATTATGTTTTAAATCTGATGACTTGGCAGTGGAGTGGGTGCCAGCGAGTGCCCAACCAATTCATCTCTTTCTCTGGATGAGCATGCCGACTTAGTGGATGTCCCCAGTCTATAATGGTCCAAGCTTCACTGATGTATTGACTTTGAATAACAAAATATCCACCCCATATCAGAATTTTGACAAGGGGCTAAACAAAAGAGGATGAATCTGGCTGGATCCCATCCCGTTTGTTTGTATCGTAGCTCAATGTTAGGCATGTGGCTCGATCCCGATCCAGTTTGCTTGAAAAATGCGTACTTCTAATTAGTTTTTTACTGATGCAAACATTAACATCCGTATACAATATACATTTTATTAGATTCATAAAGGAAAGGAAAGGAAGCTAAACAAAACATACATGTTTCTCATAGCTTTGCAGAAGCTAATTAATTAGACACCATTACTGGAATTGACCATACTTTAATTATGTGTAGACTACACCTCCTTCACGGATCCATCCATTAATCTTAAGGCTCATCAAACTCGTATTGGTTCTGGTTGTTATTCATGGAGTTATTGTACTCGTAAGTCTTCTCATTGCCGTAGCTATTGTAACCCCCGCTGTTGAACTCATTCTTTGAACCCTGGTTCTGATTCTGATAGTAATTATACTTTTCGTTCTGAACATCGTAATAAAACTTTCCACCGTCTAAATACCTTGTGTCACTCATTCCTAGCTTCTTATCATTGTTGTAGTTGTAATTGCTGTTACGGTTCCCCAAGCTGGTGTAGCCATTGTCCTGGTACTTCGAGCCGCCCATGTTGTCTGGCTGGGTCCAAAAACCTTTCTTGTTGTGGAAATCATAGTTGTTGTTACTGTTTCCACGGTAGTTGTTGTAGCTTTCTTGGTTCTGAGTCTGGGTAGTGTACGATGCAGAATATTCCGCGGCGGAGGTGATCGGAGTGGTGTAGGGTTCATAACTCCTGGTGGTGGGGGTGGTGGGAGTAGTGGTGGACTCATAACTTCCCCGTTCATTATTACCGGAGTTAGTGGTGGTGGGTGTGGTGTAGGGTTCATATTTTTGTGCAGCGGAGGTTGTAGGAGGGAACTGACCGGTTTCATGGCCATATAATCCGTAGCCGTTTCCAGTGTCCGGGATAAAACTCGGCTGTGCTTCATAGTTGAGCGTTGTCTTTTGATTAGTCTCGGGGACAAAGTTGGGTTCTTGCTGTTGTTTGTTCAAGTTTTGCTCTTGTGTGTTGGGAAGTGTTGTCTCCTGAGCATTGTTGTTGTTGTTGGAAGTGCTGCTGGGAACTTTGCCAAAGAACTGGCTCTCTCTGGCATGAGAGACCGAGAGCATCACCAGCAAGAGAAAAGAGAAGAGTTTGAGGGCCATGAGTGAAATTCTGCTGAAGCTAGCAAGGAAAACCAGTGCTCAGCCCATCTTTATATAGAATATATTGACCTTTGCCTCTCCCTGATACAATCTCTACCTTCCTAAACACTTTGACAAACAACTTTTCTTGTTTCTTTGTTAATCATATTATCTGACCCCGTTTCGGACTGCACTATGTGTATTTCACCCGCAAAACGACACCGAATTGCGTTTAGCAACGTGCTTGAGAGGCCATCATGTCAGTTTTGTTTGATTGTTACTGTCTTTTTCTTCCATTTTAAGCATACAAAACGTAATTAGCACTATTAATTAAACTCGATCAAAGACCATAATAGCCCTGAAGATACCGAAGAAAGCTTAGGGAAGAAGGTTAAAATAGGAAATTGAAAAGAATGGGAAGGCGGAGGGTAATAATCGTGGACTGAAGAATGGAATGGAGCTGGGTAGGGACATAAAAATAATGTCATTTAGTGCCTGTCTTGTATTATGATTTTGGCCAACAACAATAACATATTTACATATCTAACCTTTTACTTGCCCATATCACGCCATTAGCCCTGATCCCCGCTCAGCCCCACAATCATTCCCACCCATGTATGTTTCCACAATTTAGCCTACATTTTTCTCATAAGCACATTACATCATATACATCAACTCATTCCCTCTACCCAATCACATTGAATTTGTCCTGTCTCGATCAGGGATAAATTCAATTCGAATTTATTAGTTTTCAAATTTTAATTAATTATATTTGATTTAATTTAATTTAAATTTGAATTGAATTTGAGAAAACACATAATTTTAGCTAATACTTTACTGATATATAAAGTGATTTTACGGTTAGTATAATCATATTCATTATATTTCACATAAATTCTACCTTAAATTCACATCAATCTAAATAAAAACAATAAACAATGGAAATGCACAATTGCATTCCTGAATTATAATGAAATTCTTTTTAGATTTCGAAATTTTGGAGTGGAAATGAGTATAAACAGATGGGGTGCTAGGATTTTATATAAGGTTATGGATGAACTTAGACTGAGATGTTTTGGATTTTTTGGACTATATTAATGTGATATATATTGTTAGGATATGATGAATTTCCTTTTCGGTCGGTATTAATGGATTGCCATTGCCTTATGTGTTAAGCAACAGGATGAATGAAGTATATTTTATGATGAATTTTCAACTGCAGATTGCTAGCTACTTAAACAGACATCCGTCCAAATCCGCCGCTGATTTCATTTCTTTGTTGGATAAGAATATCAAACCTTGGTGAAGCTCCAAATGGGTTTCATAGAATTTCCAGGAAAGAGCATAATGGTTGTCCTTTTAGTAGCTGGTTTAAGCTAAGCAATGGAATTATTATGGAAGGAAGTTTAGAGCAGGAGTCAAGTCCCTATCTGTGATTGGATGTAGTCGGTGTTGTACCAGTAAAAGGAATGGGCCTGGGAAGAAAGTGTAAACCAAATAAATGAAGAACTAGTGATAGGGAGGAAGGGGCAGAGAAACCAATAATGATGCTTTTTGGTCGACGTTTGGGTTCAACCAATCTGCCAAAACTTTTTGCTTTTCTGCCGTGATTAGTGCAAAGGGCAATTTCAAAGTTTTTGTTTGGTTAGGCCGGCAGTTTCCCAGTCGCTTACACAATGTGGACAAAGCAAAAGTTGAAAACACAAAGTGAAGAGAAAATAATAGGACTTGTTTTTGACCAGGGGTAAGTCATTGTCTTCTTTGCATTTATGATTTATATGGGGAACAATTACCATCTACAAGAACACCCACTGATACAAAATTTTCAAACCTTAGTCTTCAAGGGATAGTTTGGCCTTGGCCTCCAAAGGATAGTTTGGTCAGGGGATTGACCTCCATGCATGAGCAAGGGTTAGAGTTCCCATGACACCTTATCAAGATAAAACTTTTTATTTTAGTCTATGAATATTACTATGTCAAATCACTCACTAATTGAATATCTGATTAGAAAAATATTCAAACTTTAAACTAGTGTAACTTATCAAACTAACAGAAACAAAAAATTAAAAGACCGTTATTATTATAAAACAGAGAACTTCTTCAAACTTTAAAAAAATTCCGATATTAAACACATAATTAAAATCTCTATATATATAATTTATTATATTCAATGTAACTATGACACCCTTTAGTCTTTAGGTATTTCTTTTCTCGTCTGTTGGTTTAAGTTAATTGTTGTGATATGACAAATTAAAAAAAACCATTTTTAATACTTATAAAATTTATTAGTATCCTCACTTTTAAATATTTTTGGAAATAGAGGATATAAAGGAAAAAATTATAATGAAGAAGTTGAAAAAATTCTTATCATGTTTAAAATTAAGAAAAAGGTATAAACAAAACCCTAATTAAGTTTAAATTGAAAAAAAAAAACAGATCCAAACAAAAACTCTAAGAAAAGTTGAATTTAAAATTAAATAGGGTACAAAGAGACTTATATATATATATAATAGAAGTGCATTAAGTAAAAGAGGTTTTTGATCAATTTAAATGTGTTTTTAGCTTTAGATTTTCATGATATAGGCAAAGAGCATACAAAATGACTTGACTTTGGCCATGAATTATTAATTCACCCTAATTTTGGAGATGGAAGGCTTCTGATATCATCAATTTTTGAGAGATAGAAACCAGGGCTTGTTGGGGATAATGCAAAGCCTGATTTAGCCACTTTTTAGAACCCAAGTGTGGATATAATTACAGTTGGAAATGAGTTGAAGGGCAGAAGTTCCCTTTCTAATTTAGCATGCAAAATAATTCATCCATGAAAATCGCAATTTAATACTAAAACCAGCCAAAATAGAGCTTGCAATTTGAGATACTTTACAACATATCAATCTAATTTACACAAACCATCTCAAGAATCCTCGATAGGAAATGGGTTCCAAAGCAAAAGAGATAACAACAAAAGATTAGGTAATAAAACAGAAATCAAAGGATTCACATCACTTCCAAGGCGTTTCCTTTTGAATCTCCTCCTAACATACTCTCTTTTCTGCGCATCACCCCACTGTGCTTCCTCTACGCCCTCAGCAAGGATCAAAGGTGGAGGCTGCTGATAGGGGCACTTGGACCTCCAGGAAGTGTGAGGAAGTCCAAATCTTGAGACCCTTCTGAGGAAAAGAGAGAAACTCCACCGAATAAGAAGAGGGAAGGTGGTGTGTTTGGTGCAGAGGATGGGAGGGTAATCCCAGTTGATGTAGCAAGGGACTTGAGTGGAGATGAAGAATTGTGAGTAAAGGGATGGTGAGGTTGTGGGGCTGGTTAAGATGTGGGTTAAAGCTACCAGTTTCTGTTCCCATGTCGTTTCATCCATTATCTCATTCTATGGGCTGATGTGAGGTTCAAAGGGCCTGAAAAGAGTACTAGAAATGTGTAGACAAAGCCATTTTTGCTGAAATCACCTTTCTGTCCACAGAAACTAGGAAATTTTGGCTTCAAACACCCACCTTTGATTTATTGCAATTTTCCCTTGCCTCCACACCTTTGGTTTGCTTAACACACAAGGATATTTCAATAAAATTATTCTTAATAACTTATACCAGTAACACTTCGATTACCCGGGCAAATATCATAAAGCTGTCATCTCCAAAAGTAGTACTAATACAGGGTGATTATATTCATCTGAGCCAATGGAACGTAAAAAGAAAGTTATGCTATGGGCAACTTTTTTAACAGTAACCAACTAACCAGATTTTCTTTTTACCTTCAACTGAAAGGAAAAGGACTCGTTTGGATTATAAATTTATCTTCATGAGATAGGAAGGTGGCTTTTTAAAGGAGGAAAAAAACTAGCTGAACTTTGATGAGAGCAGCATCCAAGCCGTCAATACTGGGAATGTGATTAAAGCAGATCCCTGGAATTTCAGAAATTTGTCACTGAGTGACTTGAAGAAATAAATAGAATGTGGTTGCATAACACAGAAATTAGTGGTCAAATGAGCGATATAAAAGGCATACCACAAAAAATACAAGTTCCTCATTGATGAGAGCAGCAGGCAGTTCATACTTTTCCGTTGCTTGTTTGATTAATACTTGCAACTGCAAAAAATAAATAAATAAATTCCAATCTAAGATCATGGAGGTTTCCAAGCAATGTTGAATATTGGGGCTGCTTTTTCTCAGACTTTCGTCATCCAGGCAATTTAGTTTCTGACAACATAGTGTAACTAGGAATTTGTTTCCGTCAGTAATTCTTAATCAATCATCAAAAAATACACAATCAATGTAATAAGGCAATTGAGCTGTTGTTCTGCTTGCATCACATTAAAAAAATTTTCTCTAGACAACTTCTTACCCCAATACAATGAAAAATGACACTCCATAATTAGTTAGAAGTGTATGGAGCTAATGTTCATCGTTTAGGGTAGACTGAAGCTACTATCAATGCAATATAATTATTCTTGTGGTAGAAGAGCAAAAGGAAATTGGTTATCTATACAACTCTGTCAACTCCGCATAGATGTTTATATATAAAATTCATTAGCACAAACAAAAAAGATACAAAAAGAAACATTGCTCAAGCCTTTATCCAGTACCATTCCTAATTATAGTCACTTATATGGTATAGGAAGTTTGGGAGCCTACTCTTATTCAATCTCATATAGATGCCTACAAACTAGCAGAATAAAAAAGGGATTAACTAACCCATCACTAGGAGAAAACTGAGAGGTTGCAATCATTCTACAAGAGTGAGAACTATCACTCACAAAGTGTCAATTCAGAACATTATTCTGCAAGCTTGCAATTCATATTTTTCATACTTGGGTGATTTACAGTTTTGGAGGGTCAACTATCAAATAAGGGAAAGAAGTGAAAGAATTGGTACCTTCATGATAAGATAATGACTTGACATAGAAACAAAATCGACTTTTTAAAGGAAAACAATTTGTTTAGAAAATTTCATCTTACCCAGGATCACTAAAAAATTAAAAATATTCAAATTATGGCAACAAAGGCAAAATTTCTATCCCAATGAACTACTTTTTGCACAATAAATGAGAAATCAATAGTACAAACCTCATGGTGAAACTTCTTAAAAGCCAAAAGGAATCTCTTAAATTGTTGTTCTGCATGAGAGACATAAGAACTCAAAGTAGACCCTCCACCAGAAAAATAGGAATTAAATATCCCAAACAGCATTGGCAGATGTTTTTCAGATAGGACACTGACAAACTGTCACATAAAGAAGTAGTTTGCTCAAGACTTAAATGAAATATTAGTATATGAAAATTAAGAATATGCTACCAATTATAAAAAACCTACAGAAACTACAACTGTCAATAGTTTTACTAATACTTTCAAAAAAATTAGAACTGAAATTAACAAGAGAGATAAAAATTTGCATAAATTTCTAACTAATAAAATTACCTTCAAGAGTGTTAATCTAGTAACCCTCAGTTTCCTCTGGATGTTTAGTGCTCCCATCTAGAATGAAACAATAACAATAATATTAATAATAATGGGCATCAACAGCTAACACAGAAGCCTTATATTTAAATCATTTAAAATTGAATATATAATTGAAATCATTGGAGGACTATTCTTCAGTCATATGGACAGCCCACTCAAGATGTTGGATTTGAATCCACTGTTCATTAACAATGTATGCCATCTAAAATCAAAGTAAACAAAAATTCATCAATGAGCATTTCAAATGGTCATAAAATACCATTCATGTCTACACCTCATTCAACCTCAAGCAAGACCATCAATATAAAAATAAACCAGCATAACAAGAAGCCCTCTCTGCAAAGCCCACAGCCATTACATTAAAAAAAAAAAAAAAAAAAAAAGGGTTGAACCTTTTCAGCTTGTGAAGTAACTTCTTTCAATCTATCCTCAGCATCCTGCGCTTTAGATTGTAAAATGTGAAGATCAAAATTGTTCTGTCTGGAAACAGACCACAGCAGTCGTACCTAGGCATCATAAAGCCTACTTTTCAAATTAGTTAAAAAAAAAAAAAAAAAACTACCACATGTGCTAAACTGTATTGGAAAACATAGAAACAGAAAGTATATGCCCATTATACATAACAATATCAACCTCTTCTTCCAATGCAGTAACTCTTCCCTCAACAGGCGATGAGTCATCCTGCAAACAGAAATTTATGACAGATCGTGCTACAGAACATGTTTGAGGACCTATTTATATGGAAACTAACAGTCAAATTAACAGTAAGAAAAGATTGATAAAGTGAATCTTAATTTAGAATTATAGCCCAATCCTTTACAATCTATGAGATTGAAATGGTCAAGAGAGCCTTCTCAAAGCAAGAAGCTCTTTTTTTTTTTTTCTCTTCTGAGAAAAGAATAATTTTTTAATTCTAAGGGAACTCGTTTACTCTATCCCTGAACTCTTGTTTCTAATTAGGATGAGAGTTTTAAAATGTCCAAAATTACTTTTAAGAAAATTCCAAATATCACAACCAAATAGACAACAAATTGCTTTTAAAAGCTCAAGTAAATAAAGTTCTACTTTAAAAAAAAAAAAAAAAAAATCCCTAATATTTGATGACCGAAGTTTTAAAACTAAATACGAAGCGTTTCGTAACCAGTCTATAAAAGGAAAAAAGAAGAGTAACAATTGAAAAATATGTAAATCTTGATACTGGAAAGGAGAGATTGCAGATATGCAATCTTAATCATCAATTAGGTCGTCGCGCTCCTTGAGATAATTACTCTTTCCATCGAGTTTCTGCAGGCTTTCTTCCAGAATAGATTCTGTTAAAACAACAATAGTCAATGACAATAAGCCTGTTTGGATTATGAAATTTAAGATGGCACTAAAAATTCGTAGAGAATATATCACCTAATCGAGCGATTTTGAGCTTCACCTCGACAATCTCGTGCTGTTGATTTTGAGAGGCGAGAGTGAAGAGTGATGATAAAATGACGGTCAAGAGAATCAGAAAAGCAGCCATTGTCTCAGTTCTCTCAACTTATTGAATTTGCGATTCGAATATAACTGGATTTTCGACGTGACGGAGGTGGTACTGGTGAGTACGCGGCAATTCATTCACCGGATGGCAGGTTGACACTCCAGCTACGAAGTCCGATGAAGAAAACCCGCCAAAGAAAAACGCTTTCATTGTTTTTGAGTTTATAATTCAAGACTTGGACCCCAACAAAGCCAGTTCGGGCTTGATGTTAGATTCCAACGAATCCGATTAAGTTGGGAGATTCTTCAAATTCGAATCAAGTCAATGAAAACTTATATCTTTAAATAACTTTTATCTTATTCAATTACTTTTATTTTTTTTAATAATTTTATTATTTTTTTCAATGATTTTTCTAATAAACTCATCATTAATTTGATAGAATAAATTCAAATTTAAACTAATTATTTTAAATTTTAAACCAGTTTAAATTAATTTTTGTTTGGATTTAAAACTATTCAAATTCATCCAAAATCAAAACGATCAATTTTGGGGGTTTCATAAGATAGTCACAAGAATGAGTGTTAGGTAAAAAGCTTTAAGTCCCCTAATATTTGATTAAAGAGCCAAATTGTCCTAAAAGTTTAAAAATCAAAAAAAATTTATCCTATTAAGTTTTATATGTTAATAACATAATGGTGATTTGATAAATATAATATATAAATTTATAATAGTGTTCAAACTCGATTGGGATATTTGTTAATTTAGACTTAATTTTTAGGGTATTATGTTTTTTTAAAGAATTATAAAACCATATCGAGTCTAATAAATATTTTGATTATAGAATCATAGTTCAATGGATTTAAATGGCTTATACTTGTTAACCATTGTTTTAAAATCTTGATTAGATTAATCAATTCAACTAATTTAATCAAGATATTAAGACAACAATGATTTCAAGTGATGATCTAATATCTTTAACTATTAAATTATGATTTAACGAAAAATGTTACACCAAATTGTGGATAAACAACTAAATCAATTGTGAGAATGAGTCATAAAAAATAATAAGATTGACATTGAAAAGAATTGGAAATGTCAAAATTGATATTAAAAAGAGTTGAAAATAATGAGATCGACATTGAAAGGAGTTGTCAAAGAGAATACGAACATAAAATGAGGTTAAATATGATAAGATCGATATATAAAGAGAGCTAAAAATAACGAAATCACCGATGAAAGGAATTGTTGGAGAAGAGATTATCTACAAAGGGAGAAGTTATGAAAGAAAAAGTTAGTTGTTTGAATTTTTAAAGTATGTATCTAAAGATTTTATTTTATAATTCACCTTTATTTTATATTTTTTTTATAAAATATCATA
Source organism: Anacardium occidentale (assembly GCA_026122585.1). NCBI lineage: Eukaryota > Viridiplantae > Streptophyta > Magnoliopsida > Sapindales > Anacardiaceae > Anacardium > Anacardium occidentale. Next base: position 261,180 of record JAJEJH010000172.1, read on the forward strand.
GTAGTTCGTATGTAAAATAAAAATGACAAATGGTCTAGCAAGTGTTCGACTTGAATCAGTCTTCTCATCAAATCAATGCTCGATCCAAGAACGAAAATTATGCTATAAGTTTTCCCCTTTAAGAGGATTAAAATGACATTTTACAAATTCCAATGCGCCGTAATTTTTCAGATTGTTTTTGGAGTTTACGTCTAACTTTGGGGACGTATATGAAATGTTCTTAAACTATGAATCCAAAACCTTAAAACAAACAAAAATAGAAGTTCCAAATATTAAAAAATAATTGCAGATAAAGAAAGTTTTTTTTTTTTTTCTTTTGGGATTTACAGAATCGTCCACAGTGGAATAGTCCTCACAGAGATAACTGGAAACTTCCACAGGCTTCTGGTTGCAGGTTCCAGACAAATTGTTCCCTTTATTTTCTCCTCTTATTGCTTTCTTCCTTGCCTTCCACCAAAATATTATAAACAAAGCAGACCAAAAACCATCTACGTCTTGCTGCCGAGCTCGAAATTTTAAGCTTTAGCCATAGCAATAAGTCGAGAAGACAAGTTTTATTATGGGTCTGGATTATTACAAGATTTTGCAGGTTGACAAGAATGCTACTGATGATGATCTGAAGAAGGCTTATAGAAAGCTTGCAATGAAGTGGCATCCCGATAAGAACCCAAATAACAAACAAGAAGCCGAAGCTAAATTCAAGCAGATCTCTGAAGCCTACGAGGTTAGCTCTTGATTTCTTTCTAATTAAATTATATTTCTAATTCAATTTTTGCACTTCTTGCTGATACTTTGGTGATATATCTGATATCAGAATTACTTTTTCTTGAATGGATTGTGTCAATCTTTATGTTTAGATTTGTGGGATAAATCTATAACTATAATTTTGGTCCATAGATTCAGTGAAGACTACTCCTTTTTCTTTTCATCAGTGATGCTGGGTATTTTTTGCTTAGAACAAAGTGGTAATTTGATTATTGTTTTGTGTAGGTTCTAAGTGATTCTCAGAAGAGAGCAGTGTATGATCAATATGGGGAAGAAGGTCTAAAAGGGCAAATGCCACAGCCAGGAGAAGGCTTCCCTGGTGGTGGAGCCACTTTCTTCCAAACGGGGGATGGTCCAACAATGTTCAGATTCAATCCCAGAAATGCCAATGACATTTTCGCAGAGTTTTTCGGGTTTTCAAGTCCATTTGGAGGTATGGGAGGAGGTGCAGGTGGCCCTGGAATGAGGAGTTTTGGTGGAATGTTTGGGGATGATGTGTTCAGTTCTTTTGGTGAGGGTCGGTCGACCATGAATCAGACTCTTCGAAAGGCTCCCCCAATCGAGAATAAACTGCCTTGTAGCCTTGAAGAGCTCTACAAGGGAACTACAAAGAGGATGAAAATATCCAGAGAAATTGCTGATGCAAGCGGGTAAGTTTGCTTCAGAAAGCATTCTGATGTGCATGATTACTTAGGCTTAGTTGGCAGATTGTTTCTATCATGAATATGATGACATTTTTACCAATTGAATCTTGTAATGCAGGAAGACCTTGCCAGTGGAGGAGATTCTAACCATTGATATAAAGCCTGGCTGGAAAAAGGGAACTAAAGTTACCTTCCCTGAGAAAGGAAACGAGCAACCAAATGTTATTCCGGCGGATCTGGTATTCATCATCGATGAGAAGCCTCACAGCACATTTACCCGGGAAGGCAATGATCTTCTTGTCACACAAAAGATATCTCTTGCGGAAGCACTCGCCGGCTACACAGTGAATATCACGACCTTGGATGGAAGGAGCCTCGCCATTCCAATCACCAATGTCATTCACCCCACCTATGAAGAGGTGGTACCGAAAGAAGGCATGCCCATGCCTAAAGAGCCCTCCAAGAGGGGAAACCTGAGAATTAAGTTCAACATCAGGTTTCCGACGAGATTAACCGCAGACCAGAAAACCGGCATCAAGAAACTTCTGGCTCCGTAAATTGCACTGCAGCAAATAATGCACATGTGATACCAAATATTTGATTTGTGAATATACCTTTTTGACAGATGGCTGTTATTTTACTGCTAGTTTTGTGTTGTATGGCCTTACCAATACGTTGGTTAAGAAATATAATAATACCTTTGTTCCTCGATTACATGAATTACGATGCCAATCTAATTAGTTACACGTATCTCTTCTCTTAGACTACCCCATTAACTGAAAGAAAGGGGCCAAACTGTTACTTCTGTTCTCTTATACACAAATTCAGATCGCTAGTGAAACTAAAATATCAAAAATATTTTGCAGCTTTTGTAGTATCAATCAATCACTATATTCTGAGACCGGAGAGTCCACGCCATCGCCATCAGCATCATCAATTCCCATGTGATCAGATGCTTCACTTATATCCATGTCTCCCTCTGAATCTTCATCTCCAACCACCTCTTCAATGCCGCGATCATCTCCGGAAACATCTACCTCCTCGTCACTTACTCCCATCATATCTCTGTTCCACCCATTAGGGCCACCATTAAAACCAATCTCCCAATTTCCTTGTTCATATTCTCCTGCTTGGGCATTGTCATCGGAGTCTACTGCTTCTGCACTGTTGCTATTCTCAGCATCCTCCACATTTATCATCACCTTTCCAGCACCCCAATCATCCTCAAAATTTCTCTGTGATTCTCGACTGGTAGTGGGGATAACCGTGTCACCCATTTGGTTCCATAATGTCTCATTCTCAGATCTCCTTTCTGCTCTCTTTCTAACTGTTCTAGGACGCCTTCCACCTACCCGACCATTTGTTTTTACTTCCTGCGGTACCCGCCGATTTAGATTCACATTTTCCCTTGCATTTCGCCTGCCAAGGTCACTACTCATACCAGGAGCTTTTCTCTGATACTTTCTACTCCAACCTTGGTCACGACTCCTTTTCCCACGCCTACTATTTTTACGTTTTCCAGTCAGATTATCATAATTCTCTTCTTTCATATGTCCATCTTGGTCCAGATATTTTAGGTCAACCGCTTGATTCTTGAGAGCTAAGTATCTAGCAGGCAGCTTCTGCATACACGGAAAATGAGTTAGAAGATAAGTTAAAACAAGTCAGATACAAAATCCACGAATCCTACAATCTTCTATAATCACACTAGAAATATCGATGACATTCAATGCTTAAGGTCTGTGCAGTGCTCAAGAAGCACACATTCTCAACATATATTTATACACGAACAAAATCAGAAATAGGAAAAGGAACAGAAAAAGGAACTCACCACATATTCTTTAACTTCCTTATCCTCTAAGGATTCGGCTTTCTCTGGCTTTACATACGCAATCGATGCATCAAGATCCAAAAGTCTAAGTGCGACAGCAGCAGTGGTTTTTGGTATCCACGGGAGAATAGGAACTGGCCCAGCATCAGCAGACAGAACAGAGGAGCCCAATAATTCTTTTGTTGTCTCAAAGTTAGATGATAAATACTGTCGCTTTATGCCACTCTCACATAAAGTCAACACCTACACCAGAGATTACAAGTAATCATTGCATCAGACCATAAACTCAAATGCTGGCCTACAAAATATTTGCAAGATGAGCAGACTTTATATCTGATTGAACCATAATGGAGATGAAAGCAAGATAATTACTTCAGTGGACCAGATATCCACCAAGGGAGCTAAAAACCATGGTAAGGGTAACAAATATATATAAAGCTAATACAGAATATCTCCTTTCTGAGAAACCAAACTAAACAAAATTGACCTGAAGTCACTTTTCAACTGAGATGTCCAAGATAAAAAGTCTAGAAACTCCTTTGAAACAGAAGCCTAAGAGAAGTGAGAAGTCTAAATCTATCCCATAGCTATAACAATTTTCATCCCCTTTCTTACCAAATAAGGGAACTAGATATTATTAACTCTGATTTGTGTTGACTTTTTTCCACATTAAGCTGAATTATTATTAGTGGTGGAAATTACAATGACAACAACAGAATGCATCACCATTAGGAGTAAAATTGGCATCTAAGAAATGAAACTTTGATTAGGCACAATTTTATCATACAGAAGAAGCAAGAAACTTGGACATACTACGAGAATATAGCCAACAAGTTCAGAAATTGAATACAACTTAAAACATGCAAACCTGCAGGACTTCTTCAGCAAATGATGAAACACTCAACTTGCTTCCTAAAGTCTTTTGATGTTCTTCCGTCCAAAATGATTCCCAAGCTTCTGAAGGTACACATGCCTGCCAATCAGTCAAGAAAGATTATGTACAGACCTAGCTGAACAACAATTGAAGACTCAAAAAACAGGATGTAAGGAAATGAAATTTCGCATCAATACATTAAAATGGTGTATGCCTCACCTCAACTACAGAAAACAGGATCTTGAGCAATCTAATTCCAAATGGAAGTGAAGAGTGAGAAATATGCATATCCCCTTGCCCTAAGTTGCTCTTATCTTCACATTGGCCAACGTGTTCAGAAAATTTAGAATTGTTATCAACTGCACCAAATGTCTGGTGGCAAGATGGGCAATGAATATCCTCAGGAAGATAAGAATCAAGACAAATATCACAAAGGGCCAGCAACTGTTTGCATCTTGGCTTCCCAAATTTTATGGCACATAGAGGTAGTGAATTATAGCATTCTTTCCACATCCACTGCTGAAATTCTTGGTACCTTTCCAAGGCAGCTTTCTTCTCAATCTCATTTCTCCCAAGCTCAATTATGAACGAAGATGATGTTTCTGTTGAGTCAAAATTTAAACCACAAACAGCACTACTAGGACTATCTGAACTAGCAAATTCAGAATCAATATCCATTTCAGTAGTTTCATTTTTAAACGTGGTCCCCCTTCGGCCTACAGTATTGGCATACTGCAGGTTCCTTCTAACATTTTCTTTGAAGGATGTCTCAATCTTTTGCAACATTATGCGCAGATGAGATTCTCTGATTCCTCGTGTATCCAAAGACGTCAATAGAGCATCAAAGGCCTACACAGGATAAATTAATACAGGATAGCATTAGACAGACGTGAAGCAAGAATCACAACAGCATTGAAACATTCTTTGCCAGAAAGTGAGTTGGTAAATACCAACATGTTTTTTTCACATGTCAACATTGACATTCAGCCAAAATAGGTTGTCAAGAGACAAATTAAAAAGAATAGAAGGTTAATCTTTAGAAAAGACCAAAACCTTAAAAAATTGGCCCCTTTTGAAATATTTGGAAACATACAGATAAAAATGAAAAAAAATCAGCTCATTTCAACATTTATTTTATGAGCTAGTACTGAAACAAATTTAATCGCACCATGTAATTATAAGGAATCCCAATCATGGATTTAACAGCAAATCCATAAAACATACATCCAGCAGACTTTTGAAATAGTTGCATAGAAATTACCTCTTCTGTATCAATAAGCCTCCACTTTCCATCATGCAACTCAACAAAGATTCTGCCAGAACAAGGATCATTTCTAGAAGCAGATGCAACAAACTGCCAGTATCTGTTGCGTCTTCGATCTTGACCCAGAGGCAAGGATCTGTAAACATACGTTTCTTCTGCTATGTGTGCAATATAAGCCTTCAATTGTGAGCGTGATCTTTTTGAAGTATATCCATGTTGCTGAGTTGCAAGGTTATCCAGACCTGTAGAGGGATCTTGAAAAGCTAAAGTCCTCTCAGTAGGAAAATCATTGACATTATTCTGAATACCTTGTGAACCAAGCAAGGGTTTTTGATCTTCTGCAAGGTTTGGAAATGCTTCATTTCTATTTTCAACAGCAACAGGCAATGGACTTTGGCTATCCTCAACTGCAAAACCACCTGGTTGTTTTTCCAATTTGCCTCCTGTAGAAGCTGTGACATCTAATTTACTCATAATCTCTTCTTTCAGGCGACTTTTATCTACTTGTGCCTCAGCCCACATTTGCTTTTTAAGAGCATTTGCTCCTTCCAAACGATCCTGAAGATCTCCCAATATCAAATTAGAAACACATAAAATGATGGTACTTAAAATAGTAATGATAATAGCAAGGAAACAACTCACAAACAAACAAATCAGATCAATTGCTATTGAAATGTAATTTACCTCAAGAACTACACGTATAGAGTTTCCTTCATTTGCTAAACCTATTAAGGCAACAAGGGCATTAAGACGCTCCTCAACACTGAGATGAGAGTAATCACCCTCTGTAAGTCCTTGAATCCATGATTCACCAGGTTTGCTTTCATCAATTTCAACATTTTCTTGATTGAGATTGCTAGCCCCAAAGTTTTCACCAGCAACATAGTGTGTAGTGGTAATTGGACAGCTTGCATCCTTGGAAGCATTCACTGGGAAAGATGCAAAATCATTGTCAACATCATTTTGCACATTTAATGCACCATCATTGCAAATATTGTCTTTCCCACTCCCCAAATGAGCATGTGCTTCATCATAACAGTCAACAATTTTGTTTGCAGTTGACAGAGTAGCCAAATCTTCGACTTCAGGATCCTCATCAACATCACAGTCTGAGTCATCATCTCTTTCAACATCATCAGCATCTTCTGCACCTAAAAACCCATTTTCAAATATCCGAACTTTTTTTCTTGCTGTTGCGAGTATTGCCTCAGCATCTGCAGGATCCTTCCTGAAAGGAGATCGTACACAATATGTTGAAGGAGCTATTCTTTCAAAAAGCTTTGAATCTCTCGTCAAAGCAACAGAAATTGATGCCTCTGGTGTCTTGCTGGTTGTTAGGTCTCGGAGTCCAGATTTCTTAGAGAAAAGAAGTTACTTCAGGGACGGCCCAAAGTACAAAAAGCTAAAACTAGATTTAACAAAGTCTAAACTCACCTGAATCTTGTCAGCAAGTTCTAGCACAGTTAATCCCTTGCTTCCCTCAAGTGAAAGAACATGGAAAGCAGCAAATTTGACAGTTCCAGGGGTCAATTTATGCCTAGATCTTCGTGGAAGTAAAAGACCTTTTTCTCGCATCCATGCAAATGCATTTTCAGCGGCTGAACCATTACGAATAGTAGAAACTATGTCATGACAACCTTTACCCTGAAATCACAGGTAGAAGCACAAGCTTATAAAAAAAACAATTACAAAGAAACTAATTAGATATACCAAATTGGTAAAGAAAACATTTGAGACATAAATATCTGATAATCTCCTAGAAATAAATCATAGTATATTTGTATTTGAGCTATTGCGCCATGTATAAATTCTTTCCTCCATTTCTACTTTATTTTGCTTATCAATCATGCCAATGGAGAAAGCTACAAAGTCTCTTTTTCCCTAAAAGTAACTTGTCCAAACCAGATAGACTAAAAGCAACCACAACTGGACTATCAGATTCTATATAGTCAGAGGACCAACCAATACTCTAAACCAAAAAGCAGATTGAAATATAGCTTTCCAACAATAATCAAAGTGACACAACACATTTGTTTAACATATTTCATAGTAGAAACTACTCCTTTGGGTTCATTTTAGCACCCTGCAAACACAAATTAAATGATATCCCTCAAGTTTGGAATAAGGTTGATCCCTAGACCTGTTGCTCCCCCAAAAGAGCTTAAACAACCAAGCTACCTTCTTGGAGACAATCAAAATGATCATAGTTATTTTCTTTTTGTTCTCGTATAGCCAGGTTCCAAGTGATCCTATAATACTTTAATACAGAAATGATGAACATGCAAAATTAAAAAAAATCAGTAAGTGCAAAAAGGGGAAATAGTGACCTCGTGGTTTTCACCCATGCCGGTCCATGAATTACTTCTTCTCTTCAACTCTGGCCCAAATCCAGCAGACAATGCTAACTGCCGAAATATTTCTGGCCAAGTTAATGGATTTAAGTGCTGCTGCCAATGGCATATATCAAAGCCCCACGAATATGCCTAATACAAAATGAAAAAATCAAACAAGTTTCCCAAAATATAAAAGACACTGGATGCATATTTGCAAGGCAGAGGTAGGTTACCCCTTCAACAATTCGTGGATGTCCACCTTCAGGATTAGCAGCACAACATTGACTTATTCCTGTTCCAGTAGGAGTCCTTGCAACATCTTCAATATCTTTTATTATGGATTTGAGGAGAGAAACGTGTATCTCACCCAACAACCTTGAATCCTGAGAGCAAAATAGCATGAATAAGAAAATATATTTTACATAAAAAAAGAAAATTAGATTGTGCAAAAAACTGAAGAAACAAAGCTCTAGAAACTCACACAATCATGAAAAGCTTGCACAAACTCATCCAAAGTAAAAGGCCATAGCCCAAGAACATCAGCAAAGGTGATAAAAAATCTCCAAACCTGAAATGACAAGAGTGTCAAAAGCTTAAATATAAAATAACTTAGTTGGCAAAAACTTTCACAGATATAGTGTATATCAGAAGGGTATCATGATATTGAAACATGAGAAATATGTAAACAGTAGAAATTCAACATATTTTATTATTTGAGTTAGTTTTGCCTAGGAGGGGTAAAACTGGGATCTACTCCATGTCCAACTATTACCACTACAGTTAAAGCTCAATGGAAAAATGCTACTTAAAGGTTTAACTTCTTTGATCAACTTAACCATAAACACATAAGAAACATAGGAGCCAGTAGAAATAGGAATAAGAAAGATTACTAAAATGCATCTCAAGGGTCCAAGCAGTAATGAGTTCGTAGTAGAAATATGAGAAGGAAAAAAAAAATAATATCAGGTCATACCATGAGAAGATTCCCAATATTCTCCTCTGAATCGCTCCATGGCTGAACCGCAAATGGTCGTTTGAGTTGCACAGATTTGGGTGGGAATACACTTAGAGAATCTAAAGCACAAAATATTACATTAAAGTTAAAATTAATAAAAAGGCAGAGAAAGATACTATCATATCTTATGCAAACGAAACTAAAAGAAACCATTTAACGTGTTTAACTACTAAAAGGAGAAGGATTTCCTGGCATAGTTAAGAAGATAAAACATCATTTTTTAATCAGTTTTTGGGCCCATAGCTTGAATATGCAAATTCAACATTCACTGTGAATTAGCAAAATTAACTGAGGGACTTATACACAGAATTTCAGCAGTAATGACATGTGCAATACTCAGGAAAGTTGGCCTACCGAAGTATTTAACTGCTAAAAGCTGCTTCCCAAAAAAACAAATTGTGAAAAGACATAAATTAAGAGATTGTGAGCTAGATCTTCAGCATTTTCTACTACATTAGTCAATCAAAAGGCAGCTCTGAAATTAAGTCTCTTTAGCAACTGTTCAGGGAAATGAGAAGAAAACTTTCTTAAATATTTAAAAGAGAAAAACACTTCAGTTCTAATAATCAAATTCCACTTCTTTGGCCAGCCCTTGTCTTCAGACATATTTTGGGATTTGATATGGTGCTTAAAATTTTATAATTTGTTGAGGCTGAGTTTTCCAAGTTTCTAGAAGTGATAGTAGAGACAAGTTAAACAGAAAAAAATAGAAGCAAGCAATCAGGTACATCTATAAATTACATCAATGGTACATAGAGAAATATATGGAGCAAATCATACCTCTGAATAAGTCAAGATTTTGCAAAGTATCAAGATCAAGATGAATTATTGAGGATAATCCCTTGCTTGCAGCAGCCAAATCCATGAGTTCCAATTGCTCATCCTCAATAAGATCCATAGACTCTTTTGCCATTTTGCGGGCAGTTGCCCTCTCAATGGCAACTTTACGTTTTGCTGCCTGTTTTTCTAAGCGAAGTTCTTCCTTTAACCTCCTCTTTTCAGCCTATAAAATAAAACCCCAAAGAAAAAGTGACTTTTATTGTCTATCCTTAAAATTAAGATGATATTAGTGAGAAAACAGAAACTATTAGCAGGCTCTCAAACATACTCTTAAGTATTCTTTCTGTAAAAACTTTTCCCTTCTCTCAATTTCACGTCTTTGTTCACGCAATGATCTCTCTTCTTCTCGCTGCTTCTCACGCATCAACCTTTCTTCTTCCTTCCGTCTTTCACGCTCATGCTTTTCCATTTCTTTCCTCATTCGTTCTTCACTCTAGTAGTACAATTTAGAGTATACAAGTATAAATAAAATTATTCTTTTCCTGGATGGAAAACATGGTTTATAAAATCAAACCTTCCGCCTTAGATTATCTTGTCTTTCAAGCTCTTTCCGTATCCGAATCTCATGTGCTTCAGCTTCCCTTGAAATTCTAGCTTCATCAATTTGCAAACTCTGAAATGGGGCAGATATAAAATCACTTAATCTAAAAAATAAAATATAAGAAAAAAAAGAAAGAGCATGTAAGTACACTATTGCATAGTGAAGACTGAAACTTTCCATTTATCATTAAGGAATACCTTGCGTTTCCTGTCCGTCCATAGCTCAGGATCATTATGGAAGGTTTGGCCATCAGACAATATATAAGGATCTTCAGTTCCAAAAATTGGGTTAGCAACAGACTGGGCAGGTAATTTATTGTTTGAAGAGGATTCCCTTTGTGGGAGAGATTCTTCACCCCCATTTGGTGATGAAAAAATGTGTCCCGGCTTCTCTTGCTGAGACAAAACACGAACACGAGATGCATGGCCTTGGACACCAGGAACTCTGGACAAAGGTTCATGTGCAAAAAAGAGTGTTCTAGCCCTAGCATCAACTGGTGAACCATTAAAATAAGGCTGGTCTTGAAGAGATTGATAGTCTTGGAGAACCCTTGTAGCCTGGTATTAAGTCCACAAAAATTCACTGAGTGAATATAAATAAATAGTGTAAAAATAAAAAAAAAATCACAAGAACCAGTACTGACTTGAAAATAATTAAATGAGATAAGAATATATTTATATAGTAGATTTATTGTAGCCTCAATTTCAGATATCTATAGATGCATAAGGAACAAGTATTCTTGCATTCAGGGAAAAAACAAAGATGAAAAAAAAGATAAAACAACCAAACCACATTCCCCGTCAGAAGTATTAGGAATAAACTGTGGTTTATAATCCCCATAATCAACACAATTTGCAGTGCAAACATGAAAGTGTAGCAAACCAAAGGTGGATTCAAAACTTGCCCCGAAAAACCACAATTGACAGTAAAAAAGGCTTATTAGACCTTGAACTGATATGCCCTTGTCCTAATAATTTCATCAGCACAAGATGGCTTCTAGTGTTTGAAGTGAAAAGAAACAAAACACTTGCCCCTAGATATAAGGTCAGAGAAATTGCAAATGAAAACAAAAAAGGCTTAGTTGCCAAAATAATAGTTGACCATGAAAAACCAACCTTAGAATCTAGAGGGACAGAGAAAAAAAATTAACTATCACTTGATTGCTACTAATTTAAAGAAAAATGTTTTCATGCCATAGTCCTACTCTTAGAACTCCGATGGACCTCGAGCATGTCAACCATATTGTGACATCCAGAACCATAAATATTAATAATGCATGCCAAATAAGAATTCAAGAAACTAACCTTGTTTGATTTGATCTCATGTCGCTCATAAATTTTGCTCTCATAAGAATGTCCAGACTGCTTCTGCTGATCAGCACTAGCTGCTTAACATGCAGTACAGGAAGTTAGCAGGAAAAGCATTTGCATAGTCAATACAATGAGAAAAACAGAGTGCAGCAACATATATCATTGGAACTACTGACTAAAAACACAGACAAAAGTAGACAACATCAAATGTCACCCAACAGTATTCCACATATCTTTCCAAAGTCATTAAATAAAGATAAACTTGCATTAACAATATTCAGCACGAGGCATAAAATTTCTAAAGCTAACAACTGAAATAAACGCTTACACTCATACCTATTGGCACTCCAAAAGCATCCGGTGGCAAGGGATCAAACTCCATTCCAAGGATTGGCCCATCCTCTCTCAATGGCTCCCCTAACTGCGCCTCCACGCAGGCAATTGCTCGAAGCTCTATTATTGACTGCTGTGACTCATAAGACCTCCTCACTATTGGTACATCGTCCATTAAAGCCCGAGAAGCCCCTGCTGCATTCCTCAGCTCTGCCATATACGGACTTGAGCCAGACCCAGAGCCAGATGCATAATCACTCCCAGGCTCAGTCCCAGCCCTAAACTCATCTATAGGAGATTCCGGCATTATGGCAGCCATATTTTTTCTCACTCTTTTGGGTGGATTCTCTTTTTCCTTTTTATCCTTCAATCTTCTGTGGCAAAACCACATCTGCAGTTGTCGATCAGACAAGCCTAATTTTTCAGATAGCTCAGCTCGCATTGCCTCTGATGGGTATGCCTCCACTAAATCATACAATCAACATAGCAAGAAAAAAACAAAATCAACAAATTGAGTTAACAATTTAACAAAAAGCCAACATAAACAGATCCAAATAAAAATCAACAAACTTAAGCAGACTAAAGCAAGAAATCAACTAATATTTATATATGCCAGCTTAAAACAAACACATATACATCTCTAACGATCAAATCAACAAGAAAGCACAAAAATCACAAATTGAACAAAGAAATCAAACAAAATTTCAACATACCCACATAAACATATACACCTATCCATCCCTACCGATCAAATCATCCACAAAAAAAAAACACATAAAAATAAACAAATTGAAGCAAACAAAACTGAAAACATAGAAATTGACAGAAAAACAAATTAAGGATGTGCACGGACAAGCATAGGCCTTCTCTAGGGTTTCGAGTTGAAAGGGAGTCTTCATCTGGCGCTTGGGCTTGATCTGTTGACCATCATTGGAAAGATTACCGGCAATTTTCTTACTTTCATTACTCTTATTTTGATTGTCGGCATCGGAATCGGCCTCCATTGAAGAAGCAGATCACGATTTTCAGACACAATCTAGGGTTTTCCTCGGCTAATACTACTTATTAAAAAATCACAAAAAACGACATATCGTGAGAGTGACGAAAAACGAAGAGGCGGAGAAGAAGTAACAAATAATAAAAACAATATGAATGTGAGATTAAAAAGAAGGGAAGACCAGAGAAGAAGAATAAACTTAAATTTTAATATTAATGTTATTAATGAGAAAACAAAGTGAAAATAGTAAAAAGCGAAATCAGGAACACAAGAATAGTCGTCGTAGTGGTCCTTCTTGACACTAATTACAACACATTCCATTTTTTATAAATAAAATTTTTATTTTTAATTTTGATTGTTTTTCTAAATCTTATTTGATTTTGTTGTTATTGAATTGAATTGCATGGTGTGTGGCGTGTGTGTCAAAATCGCTTTTGTTTTGTTTTTTTTTTTTTTAATTTTCAAAGAAAAAAAAGAAATCTGAACATTTTAATTGGCGGTTGAGTTTTGAGTTCTTCGGTGGTTTGCGCCTTTCGGATCTTCGGGTGCCATCATTGTGCTCAGGTTTCCAGTTTGTGGATTTCTGTGGGGCCCAATTCTATTGGGCTGGGCTTTTTTATGATTTAGGCTTATTCTTTTTGACCCTCAATCTATTTTAAAATAACATTTCCCCCTTTAGCCGTTAAATTTTAATCATCCATGGGCAATCTAGTCAATTCGCCTCACATATTGATAATTTGACAAAATTACCTTTTTGTAGTTAAAATTTATTAGCTGAATTTGAGAAATAGGGATAACCTAAATTATGGGTGAATACGAATTGAATTATATCCGAATAACCCTTGAATCAAGTTCAACTCAAATAAAAATGGTTAAACTTGAATTCAATTTTAGTTTATTGAATCAAAAATTAAAGATAATTCAAGTTTGATTTAAATAAAATTGGTCTAGTTTAAATTAATGGCTTAAATCCGTGGTTTAAACCTCTAACTCGAATTTACAACGTATTAACAAAACGATGTTGATTTACTTAACAATAAGTAAAACGGTATCATTTTTATAATGACTTGACGTAACACAAATAGAATCCAAATTAAGTTCAACCCAAATCAACCCAACACCAACTCACAAACTAAACCCAAGGCAAACTCTCTCTTAATTCAAGTTCAATTTGATTTAAAAAACAAATTAACATTTTCAACTCAAATTTGATTTAATTTCGAACTTAACCAATTTTCAGGTCCAAACAAGGTTGATTTAGGTCCCACCCCAACTAATTTAGCTTGGTTTCAGGTTTATTCATGAACTAGCTGCTGGAAAATGGTCTTTGTAGTTGGGGCTTAATAGGGATAATCTCAAACTCAAAGCAGTCTAAATTCACAATTTATCCCCCTGTTCCAGACGTGGCTGCCATCAAATGAATAGGTCTATGGTCTAATAGATCTGATGGAAGTGGGAAATGGAAGGATTCGCACAAATTAGACACTTTTGTCACCATTTCATGGAAAAAAAAATTATGGAATAGATCTGAAAGATGTATGGCGATTGGTTTAGTTTCAGAAGACTTTCTAACCATGCAATTCACAATTCACAAATCTCACTGTCACTTTCTGTTTCCAGAGCTTCTTCTAAACATACAAGCTGGTTTTGCGAGACAGCAAGTAATAAATTATTTCAGTCAACACGGGCTGATTGCAAATTAGCAATTGTTTTTACTTAGCATCAAAGAAAATTTATTAATAATAGTAATAATAACTTCACATTCACAGATGATGCTCAATTTATCATTTTTATCTTTGGAACAGTGGAACATGACTTTACATCCAAGATATCCTTCATCCCTTGCTTCTTATCATCCTATGCCGCTTTTGCTTGCTGAAAAAGGAAATATAACCCATATTATATAACAAAGATTCCAGATTGAGCATCAATATATGCAGAGGTGTGCATTCCTGGCAAAAAAGTTTATAAGCTGAACTCCTCTTAAAAAAAACATGTACTGGGATGGGAGGAGCTTGAATTTACAGGAAAGGGATGGCACCAATTAAAATAAAGTGAGAGAGAGAGAGCGAACATCGATTTTCCTTCCTTTTTTCTCAATTTTTTCTCCTTAGCAAAAAGTGCTGACTCTGTGAGATGGTTTTTTTTTATTTTTTTTGGGAAAGAGAAGGGATGAAGGGAGTCACAAGACATTGTCAAATTTTAAGTTGAAGGAATTAGAATCATCATCTTTAGGAAAGAAAATGACCATACAAATAAAGAATAATTTTTTGAGGGCGTTTCTAAATTTCAAGGATTAAATGACATTAGAATCTCTAGGAAAGGTGACGTCAGTTGGCCACAAACTATGAACTAAGTGCACTTTGCCCATCTCGATTATCTTCTAGCATATAGGTAATGTATGTGTCTCAAAATGAGGTGAGTAACTTACTCGTTTCTCTTCTTCCATCTTTGCCTTAATGAAAGAGTACGATGCCACTCCTGCGATAGCAATGACTGTTCCAATACCTGTTTGTGTTGTGATCTTGTTACCTGTAAGAAGCAAATTGTTAGATATTGTCTTTTTTCGGCAGGTCCAAACTTTACTTACACAAACTCACACACACACACACACATATAAAATATCATATCCGTTCCAGTGAATAAATCTAATAATATATAAACATGGTCCTTATGGAATTAATGTCAGGATGCCTTAACTTGCTCTCTCTTTCACCGTCAGATTTGTATTATGAAACATCATTTCAGTTCAACGGGATAAATCTAACACTTACATAAACATGGTCCTTATGAAATTACTATCAAGACATCTTGACTAGAGATTTACTCTCTCCCTCTCTCTCTATATATATTTATAAGATGAGACAATACTTACCAAAGGCCAATATTGAGAACCCAATGACAAACACACGTTTCAGCACATTGCCAACAGCATGAGTAAGAGGTGCAACCCGCTCTAAGGTGTTGGTAGCCAACTGAAAATTAAGAAGGTAGATGTAGTTTGTCATCCCAAACACCGTACTGTGATGTATTAACTAGAATGATGTACAGCATTAGGGAGACAATACTCAGCAGTAGGAGGAAAACTTATACGGCCAATTGAACAAGAACAATGAAACTAAAGGGTAGAAGCAAAACACAAATAGCTGATATTTAGTATACACAAAGCCATTATCAGAATGTTAAATGCACACCTGATTGTACAGGTGGTAAAACATGCCCACCCAAAAAAGATCTGAAATGAACTTGACTGTACCCACTTTTGCAATTGCATCAGCAAAACCATGGTTGACCAATTGAGGTCCCTCAACCTGTAAAAACCAACACAATGGAAACAAGGGGCTAAATACAACAGTATAATATACATATTTTAAAGTTGGGATCATGAAGGGCCTCAAGCTTCTTTACTCACAATAATGGCAGGTGGAATACAGACAATGAGTGCAATGATAGAAATGTAAGCGTATACATTAGTACTGTCCATATCAGTCTGCATAAAGAAGAAGCACTTAGTGTAAGAATAAACTTTTCTGAAACAAATAGCAGCTGAACATGAAGAATAACCAAGAGTTTCCTAGAAAGTCACCATGGCTTTCTTTGAATAGATACTCCTGTAAGTGAATGATATGTTGGATATCATAGCACTAATGAAGCCCGTCCAATTGAATGAAAGTTCAGTCATTGATGCCATCGACACACCTTGAATCATGAATCAGAGATAAAAGTATCATGATGTTCAAAGTCCAAGCACATAAAAGAGTTTATAAAAGTCGAGAAGCCATGGTATTGGAGAGAATAGAAGTTACCGATAACAACAGGAGCCAGAGACAGCCATAGAGTGAAGGGTATTGATTGTCCTAGAATGAACTGAGAAGCCGCAGCATTGAAGAAGGGCTCGAGAGCTGAAATGATATAAAACCAATACTGATAAATGAGTCATAATCAGATTTAGACGTGAACTGAAATGAAATGATGAAAAAGAAGTGGATAGAATTCAATGATTTTCCAACAAAAAAAAGAAACTGGCTTAATTCTTGTTGTCACCTTTGATAGTATGAGTAAATGAGACAGCAACAGCTGCGAAGGAGACATTGCTGGTGACATGGCCTAGTGCATGACACATGGCCACAGGGATCAACAGCTTCAAGAGTTTTGAATCAATAGGCTACACAGACAGTTCATAGAGTCAGCACGAACAAACAAATAATAGCAAAACATTGCTAATAAAGAGCACTCCTTGTCATTGGGCATGATATGAGGTTTATGGTTTTAACATGTCAGGCATTAAGAAAAAATGAAAATGATTAGTAGGTCGGGTATTCCTCATCCCCCAACCTATCTACAAGCTTCATCAATCTTTTCAGAGTAAATTACATCTTCTCACCCAAAGTTTGACCCAAAAACAAATTTTCACCACTTGTATAAATCACATTTTCCTATTCAAAATCAAATTCATACCATGCGACAATCTTCCATTTTGGAACCCCATCTGACACTGATTGCGATTGCCAAAAGCTCATCCTATATATGTCACCCTTTCCCACTCCATCCAATGTTAACTTCACCGCCGATTACTCCTTATCTACACTCAAACAAAAATCAAGCCTCTCATGATCTCCCCCATGACGTGCCTCAATCTCTCTCCAATCTCTGTTGCAGGGTCTTGTGGTTCAGGCGTCTTGGCAGCCTCCACATCATGGTGAGATTATAGGCAAGTGGCCACTATGGTTTCAGGACTGAATTGAGGTTTTCAAACTTGTATAAGGACTAAACTATCATATTTAAAACATTAAAATGAGATTTGTAAAAAGATTATTTTTTCATGTATTTAAAAAATTTTGGATGGTGAAGTCTATTTATAAGAGTTTGTTTTTAGGTGGAAAAGTGTGATTTATGCCATTATGGAGTGAAAAAGGTTTTTGTGCCAAACCTTGGGTGGGAAAATGTAGTTTACTCATATTTTAATTTCTAACCTCTGCCAGGCTCCAACGTTCAACAATTTACTTGCTCTGTAGCTCATTCTTTAACCAGATCTCTCACATACGTTCCACATTGACTCCCACATAGTTATTTGTTTGCTTATTCCTACTGATACAATCTTCACTTATCCCTCAGAGCATTATACTGCGACCATCTTCCGGAACATTTGTAAGGAATTTATAAATTAAACATAAGATCTATTACCCCTCAATGACTAATAAAAGAGAAGGGAGTCATAGACCAAAAATTTAATTAAAAAAAAAAATTCAAACCCACACAGATAATTAACAGTTCTCTGTGCTAGTCAAACTCGATATGGTTTTCTGGTCGACCTTTTATACAAAAGTGATAACATATCAAACACATGTAGCTAAGTGAAAATACTAATAAATACAATCATACTTTATAGATCCATCAAGCTCGATCTAATCCTTTAGTAAATAATTAACAAGCGATGTACAAGTACAAACAAAATCAATAGCATAAAGTAACTTGGATTAAAGAGATCCACTTACAGCGCGCTTGGGAAGGCCAACGGCCCAGCTGAATAAACAGTAAACAACTCCAACCAGCAAATGAATAACTGACACAAAGCTACACACAACACAATTTTCTTTGTAAAATACGCCAAATCACGAAATCGTTAAAGAAAATGTAACAGTCAACTTACTAAGGATATGGAAAGTAATTGTAAATCTTCTTGTTTAAAATGTTGAATATCACGTTCAAGAAGTACCTGCAAGAAAAGGATATTGGACTAATTTAGATCCGTTCGACGGTTAGAGCAGTTTTTAACGTCAACGAAGCGTAAGTATAGTGACTTACCACATGAAGAAGAAAAACCCGGTGACAAGAGCCGGGTACTTGTCAAAGAACCCGACCTTTGCTTCTCTGCAAGTATCATTTAAAAAGAAGGAGATTAGTCTCGAGTTAACACCGTCCAGTATACCGTTTCAGAACGGAGGAAACGGACCTCACCCGGCGGAATCGCCTGGCGAAGAAGCAGCGGCGAGGCAGGGCCTGAGAATATCCCTTTTCTCGGCGAACAAACCGGCTGGAGCATGCAAGCCCTCGAGGAGTAAAGCCGGTCGTAGCTGTCTCCCCCAGATCACATTACCGCCTTCACCAACAGCTCCGATTGGCTTGACGGAGACGAAGCTAACGTTGTGGTTGCCCTCCCGCAGCGGCTTTCGGAAGTTACAGACAGTGGCGATGGTGGTGGTGGCACGTGACAACACTAGTGACTCCATAATCCTGCCGTTGAGAGAGAGGGAGAACGAAATGCGTTCGCGAGTGCTAGATTGAGCTCTTAATGAAGACTTAATTAGTGGCCGCGAGTAAGAAATTAACCTGCGCTAAGATGATATCCTACGCTGGGAGAACACAACGACGGTTATTTTTAGCGGCAATTTTTTTTCTTCTTTTTTTTTTTTTAGCCTTTTATTGATGTTCCTAATCCCCTACGACGCACACTGTGTCACTATCCTACACCAACTGTTGCCATCACGTATAAAGTATTGATGAATGGGAAGATATTGAAATGGATGGTACGGAGGGGTTGAAAAGAGGGTGATACGGTGAGTCGAGGAGTAGCTGAGGAGGGTGAAATGTATTGATAAAAGTTGATATCGGTGGTGGATAATGTGAGGAGGAGGATATGTGGGGCCATCTTATCTCCAGTGTAGGGTGAAAGAGAGAGAGGTTGTCTGGTTCAATCGGGCCCCCTCTGGGCCTGTGCTGTAAATCCTTATCGTCTATCTTGTGATGGGAAAAAAATCTGTGAGGTGGATTTGAGGCTGGAGGCCTGACACATAGAGAGCCAGGAAAGGAATGAAGTTGACATTTCTTTCATATCAATTATGGTTTAATTTAGTATGAATGGTGCAACAAGAACAAACGACTACGGCGGCGTTTCACCAATAATTGTAATGATAAATCATTTTTGCCTAGATTTATGAAAGTGACAATTACGTCCCAATTTTTTAAAAAATTTTACAAAATGAGAGACTGTAATAGTAAATTATTGGTCTAATCTTATTAAAGCTTATCAATTTAAAGATCGAATTTCAAGTTAATAAATCATAAGAAGGTAATATATTGTTCGAAACAAATAAATTCAAAATATAAAATTTATTTATAAATAAATTTTATTAAAAATTCATTTACAAATAAATTTTATTAAAAATTCATTTACAAATAAATTTTATTAAAAATTCATTTACAAATAAATTTTATACAAAATTCATTTACAAATAAATTTTATACAAAATTCATTTACAAATAAATTTTTATGCTTGATATAATTATTTTATTTTAAACTCATTTAAAATATATACAAAATGTCATAATTTCAAAATTGCATTAATTTAAGATAATGAAATTTAAAATTATAACGTGAATATGATAATAATAATCAAGTAGATGTTAATCACCTAAAAAATTATATAATTCACACAAAATTGGGCTATATGATTTTCAATCGAACACAAAACCCATAATAAATTTGACACAATATTAAAGTTTAACTAAAATTTAAAATCAAATTTTACTAATACTTCAACAATTTTATATACAAAAAAATAATTTAGGGTTAAAAAGAATTAAAGTTAATTTTAATAAATCTTGAGATTAATTACTATTTTGAAAATAATTCAAGAGATTAATGCAAAAATCTTGTTGTAGAGAAGACAGTAAGTGACAGAAGATGCTGATGAAAGAGAGACATAAAGAAAGTTAAGGAGTTAACAAATTAAGGGGTATTTTTGACAATAAAAATTCATTTGATTAATTTTGTGAAATTTATTTATAATTTTCACCTATTTCGGTAGAATTTAATTTTATTATATTTAATTTTATAAAAGAAAAATCATAAAATTAAAGTAACTATTTTTTTAATTTTAAACACAGAAATTTATAATTACAAATAAATATTTATAATATATGAACGCATATCTTAGGTTTTTGAGACGTTAATAATGCAGTTTAAATATTACAATCTCACAACTTTTGATTAAAAAGGTCGTGTTTCTGTGGATTATATATTTTCTAACCAAAATGTCATATAAATAATTCGTATTATATTTAGTGTAATTTTAATTAAATTATAATCAGTTTTCTAAGCAGGGACCAATATTTTTATTTTTTATTTTTTAGCACTTTTGGAAGATGGTTTTTGTCTTAAAGGAACGTAATTTTTGAGAGGCCATTCAGGGGTCAAACATAATTTCCCTAAATATCGGGTGAGAAAGAATAATTTACTCATATTCCACTTATCAAATCTAAACCTTATTCAACTTGTTTTGTTAGTTAGAATTTGTTTGTTTAAAAAGGAAGACATAATAATTTCTTGTTTTCAAATAATTACCAAAAAGCCACAATAATCTCGGATAATTTTCCTTCATATTTTCATTATATTAAGTGCTTTCCACTATCTTTCCAATATCGCTTCTGTCCCAACATTTTCTATAAAGTTCCTGTCTCGAGGCTGCGAAAGTGGGACTGTGAGATGTCAGATATTAAGATAAGAGACTGGAGATGAGATGAAAGCGGGAAACAAGTCTGGGACCTGAGGAAAGTAAGCTACTATTCCTTCCCTTTAATCTATACAAATCTCTCGGTTTCAATGTTGCATGTGTTTATCTGTAGCGCACACCACCTGTTTGATGAAACGACTGAAAGAAGACGGCAATAACTTTTTTGTGAATCCGATTATGGTTTATTAATCTTGTTCTCTTGCGCGGCTTCATTTATTGATAGTTTTTTCTTTTTTCTTTTTAATTGTAGTAATGGGTGTTAAGTTTGGGTTTAAATGGTCGAAACAAATAACATCTGCCCAAGTAGTGCAGCTCATACGAGCTGAAAAGGATGTGAACAAGGCCCTTGTCATATTTGATTCGGCAACAGCTGAGTATGCTAACGGTTTCAAGCATGATGAAGCCACATTTGGTCTTATGATCTCTAGATTAGTATCTGCTAACCAGTTTAAGCAAGCTGAGGATCTTCTTGATAGAATGAAGAAAGAGAAATGTAATATCGAAGAACATATGTTGCTCTCTATTTGTAGAGGCTATGGTCGTGTTCACCGCCCGGCGGATGCCATCAGGGTTTTCCATAAGATGAAGGAATTTGAGTGTGAACCTACTGAAATATCTTACGTTACTGTGTTAGATGTTCTTGTTGAAGAGAATCAGTTAAAGAATGCATTTAGATTTTATAAGTATATGAAGGAAATAGGTATTCAGACTAGTGTTGCTTCCCTTAATGTTTTGATCAAAGCTCTATGTAAGAACAGTGGGACAATTGATGCAGCTATTAGAATATTTCGTGAGATGCCTAAGCGCCAGTGCACTCCAGATTCATATACGTATGGTACTTTGATCAATGGGTTGTGCAGATTGGGAAAGATAGATGAAGCAAACGAGCTTTTCAAAGAGATGGAGATGAAAGGGTGTTCACCAAGTGTTGTTACTTACACCTCTTTAATGCATGGTTTGTGCAAATGTGGGAAGGTAGATGAAGCTATGGGATTTTTTGAAGAGATGAGGAACAAAGGTATTGAGCCAAATGTGATTACTTATAGTTCTTTAATGGATGGACTGTGCAAGGGTGGATGTTCTTCACAAGCTATGGAGCTATTTGAGACGATGGTTAGCAAGCGTCATAGACCTAATGTGATAACATATAGTATTTTATTGAATGGTCTCTGTAAAGAGGGGAAACTTCGAGAAGCTGTGGAAATTCTTGATAGGATGAAGCTTCAAGGCTTGAAACCAGATGCAGGGTTATATGGAAAGATAATTACTGGTTTCTGTGATATCAGCAAGTTTCAAGAGGCTGCAAACTTCCTTGATGAGATGGTCCTTCAGGGGATTACACCAAATCAATTAACTTGGAGTCTCCATGCTAGGATTCATAACATGGTGGTTCAAGGCCTTTGTAAAAGTGGTGTGAATCGAGCATTTCAGGTGTATCTAAGTATGCGGACTAGGGGTATCTCAATCGAGGCTGGAACTTACAGCTCACTCATAACATGTTTTTGTGAGAAAGGTGACCTTCATAAAGCTGCTCGCATTGTTGAAGAAATGGTACTTGATGGATGTGTTCCAGATGAAGGAACATGGAGCATAGTGGTGAGTGGATTTTGGGATCGGCAGAAAGTGCGACAAGCTGCTAAAGCTGTACAGGTTGAGTTAATAAATAAATATTTTGAACATGAAGAAGACATCCAAAACCAAGATGCATGATTCCAAACTGTAAGGTGTTGTGTACTATAAGTTTTAACAAACTTTTTACCATATGAAATTTTAATATAATTCCTTACAGCACCATAAATTTCTCATAAAAAAGCCATCAATAATATTTTGGGTTGC
This sequence comes from Anacardium occidentale, assembly GCA_026122585.1. Lineage (NCBI taxonomy): Eukaryota > Viridiplantae > Streptophyta > Magnoliopsida > Sapindales > Anacardiaceae > Anacardium > Anacardium occidentale. Next base: position 284,276 of record JAJEJH010000172.1, read on the forward strand.
AAAACTTGGAAGTTTTTTATGCTTTTGTTTTTTTAAATTTAAAAGGTTGAGAATTTATGTGGGCAAAATGTCCAGTTCTTGTGTAGGTTGGAAGTTTGGAACAGAGGAATCTGTGTGATATCATAGAAAATAGAAATGCTGAAGTTTTTTTTCCACAATTGTTTCTGCATGTAATGAGAACAAGGGAAAGATGTTGCGTCATTTTACATTTTGTCTAACTGTCACTCTTTATAATCTATGACCATAATTTTCTTTGTCTTGTACTTTATGCCTCAATTACAATATTTTCACAATAACTTTAAGTTTGTCTTTATAATAATCTTTTGCAAAAATAAGAGTGTTCAGAAGTGTGATAGACTGATACTGGCCTATTGTTGCGTTAAAAAACTTTTTGTAGACTTTCATTATTGAACAATTTTATATGATTCAGGGTCTAAATTCATCAGCAATGCCTGTGTTCTATACTAAATATCTAGAACCAATTTCATTTTCGGGTTCCATAAATCTGCAATACCCCTAAAAATTGAATGGGAATTGGGTATAACTCTACTTCAATTATTTTCGTAGAAAGTCATTGAGGATGAAAAGCCTACACTTTTGGTCTTTTCCTTGTCTTTTTATTTTTCATTGGATATATATGGAATATATTTCTATCATAAAGTTGACTAAATATTATCAGAATTGGTAGATAGGGTACAAATTTTGCGTCAGTAATAACTTATAAAAGAGAATTACTACCTCTAATAATTTCTTTCAATATGTAACCTCTCCCTTTTTAATTTGTAATATAATCTTTACAACTTATGCTCAAACACTTCATGTAGATAAGCACTCACACACGCAGATATTCTTGCTGAGTTTCAATTGTAAGTATTGTCTCATTTGAATTACTTTTTTACTTCCATTTGATCATGTTTCTGTACTAGTTACATGCTAAAAGATAATAACCTTCTTGTTATCTATTAGAAAAGAACAAAACAGAAAAAAAAAAAATGAATATACAGGAATTCACAACTTATATGACTTTGAGAAGAATGTAACTGGCTTGCATATCAAACCAGTAAAGAGCAAACTTAGTTACTGGTCAGTGGAAAGCCAATTCCATGTCGCCGGGTAGGAAACAGAACGAACAACATGCTACAGATGACGCCAATCCCAACTGGCAATGCTGTGAGCATCTCCTGAGTCTCATCTGAAGGTGTTGGGTAGAAGCAATTTACAACATCCTGGTCAAACAGCGCAACAGCTGCAAATACCAGTATTGACATGAAGGCATGCATGAAATCTATAAAGTTTAGCTGGTATTTTTTACCAAATTCAGGTGGAAATGTAGCTGAGCCATCAATGATCCACAAGCCCCTTATTGTGGCAAATCCGTAGCAGATGTTTCCATTCTTATCTTTGAAGCTGTCTGTGAAGCTTAGTAAAAAGCATGATAAACCACATAGAGCTGCAAGCCCAGCAGTCATGGCCTGGCTGACTGAGTCACATTTACCTCCATTTGTGAATATGGGTGATAAAAGTTGGAATGCAAGAACACATCCTGTAGGTAAAAGATTGGCCAAATGAGCTGTGCTCTGAAACGTCTGGCTAATGGCATTTTGTATCATCGTTCTCCTTTCAATTTCGGGTAAGGTTATATTTTGCAAGAGAGGAAGTTTGTGTTCCTCATGATGATTAGAGTCACCTTCCACCCTAATCTCCATAGCCAAAACTTTAAAGAATTTGTTCTGTTCTCTTATACTTCAGCCTTCTATCTCTGTCTCAGTTTATTTTCATCAAACTTTGTCATGTTTATAAGTAGTGGAATGAAATGATGCATTTGGAGTGTAAGTAAAGGGAGGGAAGAGTGGCTTGAGTAGACTTGCAAGAAACAGAAACCGGAATGGTGATGAAGTGCTTTTTCTTTTTTTCCCAGAACCCCAAGATAAGGTCTCAAGTTTGCTTTCGACTACTAGCTAGAAAAACTTTGAAGGAATTGCCTAATGTTCATGAACCTCTCATAACCATTACAATCTAAGACTAAAGGTTGGCATTTTGAGATAGATAATGCAATGTGTGTTGTTTAATTCCTTTTGCTGTAACGACCAAGTTCTGATTTGGTGGGTTTTTGTTGCTTATGTGTTGTAATATGTGCATTATCCATTCGGTAAGGTTGCTTCATCCATAATATGTCTAATTCCAGACACAAGTTTTATCTTCAATTGGTCATATTACGCAACTTCCCTCAAAAGCATTGCTTTGGATTAGTGTCATGCCTTGCACGCCATATCCTGGTTGGCTGAGCTAGGAGAGCCACAGCGGCGAGCTAACTTCATAATTTGTTGTCTATGGTTCCAAACAGTATAAGATACAAGAGCCCTAAATCAGTAGCCTGTAGTATATCATATCATTTCTTCAAGGAACTGGAATGTTCATTTATGTTTGGTCAATTATCATTCATATATTAGAATTCAATAATACTAATAATTCCCAAATCAGATATTAGCATGATATAGAGTTGAATTTGAATAAGTCATTTCGGGATTGAGTTTGAGCACAATTTGAATTAACCTAAAATGAGTTTGAGCTTAAAAGTCGAGCTTAAACTTATAATGAGCTTAATTCGCTAAACTTATGAATCAATAAAAATCATTCAAATTGATTAAAATTATATTGTTTGGACCAAACAAAATAACGTTATTTTTATTAATATATTGAAACGACGTTATTTTGGGTATTTAAAATATTTGATGAGTCGAGCCAAACTCAAATTTGGTTTGGTTCGAATCCAACTCTAATATAATTTTAAGCCTCGGATTGGATTATTTGGTTCAACTAATCTAATCGAGACTCGTTGGCAACAATAGGCCTAGATGATAGTCCAATGACTTTAGCCATTGGACTTATTGAACCAAGTTCAATCGAAAAACCTACATTGAAACATGGGTAAATCATTAGCTTATGAAAAGAATAAATCGTTAAAAATAATAGATTGTTATTTAAAATGAATTATACAATGAAATCAATATTATAAATCACGAGATCGACATAAAAAAATGATGAAATCAATATTAGAATAGTTAAAAATGACAATTTCATCGCTATAAAGAGTTGTGAAAGACGAGATTAACAACTAAAGTATTTGTGTTGGTGGCTCGGGATAGGGTTTTTTTTTTGGCCAAATGACTATTTCCCACCCATAGTTTGAGGCGGGGACAAACTGCCACCCCCAAGGTTTCAAAAACCCAATCTCCCACTCTTGAAAGGATTTTTTATAATCTTTCTACTTAAAATAAGTAAACTACCCTTTTAAAAATTAAAAATTTATAATAAAATTATAAAATAATTTTAAATATAAATATTTTAAAAATATTTTTAATTTTTTAAAAATTGTTTAATATTTTATATTTATATAAAATTTATTTATTAATTTATAAAATTTTAATATTGAAAAGACAAAAATACCCCTACATTATTACTGTGCAGTATTATTTTTAATATTAAATTTGGCTTGGGGGAGGGAGTTTGGGCTTTTGAAACCTTGGGGGTGGCAGGTTCTCTCCACCTCAAACTATGGGTGGCAAATACCCTTTCGCCTTTTTTTTTTTCACCTCTCACTTTTTTTTTTTACTGTTTGAGAAAATCGTTTTGATCTCTTTACAATAAAAACAATAAAATTATCCCCAACTGTCTATCAATTTGACCCCCTAAACCCCCCAAAAAAAAAAACTGAGAAAACCAACTCCAAATATTTTCGGATGAAAAATTTGAGATTTTATTTGGAAAGCGGACTCTCTGCACATTATGACCATGAAGAAAAGATAAATAGAAGGTTAATTCGTATTGCCTTGAGTATTATTTATTCTAATTTGTTATCTTCCCTTTTATGGATCTTCGGGGCCGAATATATGATCCAGTCACCCATAGTGGTTACTGGATCCTAAGATTTAAAGCCCATGTCACAGGCGAGACATTGGCAGTTGAGAAAACCTCGATTTTGGGTGCCAAGGGCCCATCATGAGAACATAAACAGTAGGTGGACCCTCCGGGGTGGATCCGGATTGGATTATTGTTAAACTCAAACCTATCGAAATCAAGTTGAACAAAATTTTAGTTCATCGATCTTGTGGTCGACTTGAGATTAATGCTTTGTTGACATCCAAATCTCATTTCGAAGGCGATCTTTCTTCTTTTTCTCAAATATTTTTTACATTCTTCTCTTTTGATACTAATTACCAATCAAATAAACCAATTTATTTTTAAATAATTATTATAAATTTGAATCAAATTTAAACTGATACTTATTTGGCTCGAATTGCTCATCTCGAATGATGCCGATAACATGCACACATAGCTTCTCGACATAATGATATATACTGATACTGAAATGCTATATTCTCTGTATGTACCTGAACTTCAGCTCTGAAGCATTTGGCATTGTAGTAAAAAAATGTGGACTTCCCCTACACATTTGCTGCCACCATGCTCCCTCTGCCAAACACAATAATTTCCTGTTTCCATTTGGAGATATTTCGAGCCTATCAAATATTGATTCCTGTGTGCATGCTGCAAGCTCACCCAAATATAAACATGGTTTATATCAGTAAAATTATTGATACAGATGGATACATATTTTTAAGTAAATAATGTTTGGGCGGGTGTGTTTGATGTGATGTCTTCTATATCTATCGTTTTTATAATAAAACAATATATAATATTGATCATTTGATTAATTAGGAGTAAGTAAACTGACCATGTACATCACCAGGGTAGCTCATCATCTTTAACCAACAATATCTGCAGCAAAAAACAAAGTTTGGGAGGTTGCAAGTAAAAATACTAACAGTGACATCAAGTACTATACTTAATTATTCATTCCCATATCAAACAGAGATTTATGGGATATTCAAGGATCGGATCATATCAGCAGGCAACATAAATAAAATCAAGATCCCTGAAAGATGAAGCAAAGACAATGAGAATTTGGTTGAAATAGTTATGCAACTATTACTGTATTTGCAAATTAAGTGGGCATAGATCTTAACCCTTCCTGTGTCAGGCCATATGATTGCCCAATGGAGATCTTATAATATTTCCTGCTTGCATATGAAGATCTCACATCTGTAACTCCCATTCCCATGCCACTTTTTTACAAAATATAACCATCTTTGAACAGTCGTTTGCTTTTCACCTGAAATCCCTCAGAAGTCCATTTCGTAACAGTTGATCTTCTTGTTCTTGAAATGTCGAAAGATTCCTTTTCTTTCCTTTCTTTTTTATATATGTTTTCCTGGAAAGATTAGCGTTTATCATCTGGTCCAAATGGTTAGGTGGTTGTCTGCTAATCTTTGGTGGGAAGTTAGTTCTAAATCCTTTTTTTTTATGCATACAATTTTGAATAAACTACAAAATCAAAACAACTTAAAAAAAAAATTTGAAACCCTTTTAAAAGCCCATTATGTAATCATGAAAATTGCTGATTTTGATTTAAATTTTTGATTCTTTTATTTATTAAATTAGCCCCGTCTACCCACCCCCATTAAATGAAAATATTGCCTTCCATGTGCCTTTCATATGCTGGTGTTAGGAAATTGCCATGCAAGAACACTTGAAGAATCATTTACTTTGGCGCATCCCTATATATATAAATATATATATTTATGTATGCATGTATGTATATATCTTAAGATTAATATTCATTTTGTATTTTTTCAGAGATTGGTTTTCAAGAATATTAGAAAAAACAATAGAAACCAACCCTTACTTGTCACTTTTAACTATGTTTTCAAGATTGCACAGATAATAACAGTATCAGAATGGACCCCAACTGTTGTAATTTTGTCTGCATCCAATTCCAATAGCTCCAATTCCTTGATGAAAAAAATTATGAATGCCCATAAGGCATAGTAGAATAGAAACGTGGAATCAATTGACAATTTTCTGTCCAATCTCAACCATTATTTAACATTGTAATTACAGCAACATGTAGCTACAGAAAGACAAGATGTTGCCTTTTAACAAAGCCAATCATGAGAAAGAGTAAATTTAAAGTAGTGATGATGAAAATGAAAATGTGGAGAGAATTGCAATAAGAGTCAATGAGGCAGTCTTTTCATAGACAGCTCATGAAAGCTTAAGGCCTTATATTTGCACAAACAAGTATGTTGATATGTACAGTATGCACTCAGCATTATTCTGAGACGTTTTTTTTGGCCACTTTTCTCAAAATATAATGATTAAACGACTGAAACTTTGCTTCCAATTGGTTTTCCTTTCATTTCTTGTATAAACAGGATTGGTTGACTGACTGGCCTGGCCTTGATCTCAATCCAAGGTCTAGTTCAGAAATATATGTATATATGTTTATAATAGTTAATATACAACATAATCACTGATATTATAATGACCCTTGTCTCTTTCTTTTCATTTGTTCCATTTCCTTTCTTCCTTAATTTGCTTTTTCTGTGGTTTTTTCCAGCATTTCTGTGGCTTGTATAAGAAATAATGTAATGAAGTTGTATATGTTTGAATGTTTGTCACAGCAGTGTAGAAATTACAGGAAAAATTTCTCTTTCTAGCTAAGCCTATGCATAAAAAAGTGTCACGGGTATTGATTTTCAAATTTTCCAAGTTTCAACTTGGAACCAAGCCTAGACAGACAAAATGATGAATATATCAAATCAGTTTCTAATTTTCATGAATTTCCCTCATCATTTCTTCTCGTTGCTATATATTTTTCGAGTGAATTCCAGAATCTTTAGCTTAGAGAGAACATTTTTGTTATTTTTACTTGAAGATTCTTGACCCAGTTTTGTGGGAAAGAACATTCATGCCAGTTAGGACTAGATGATACAACCACAAGCGACAGATTTTTCCCGTCTATCAATCACTTCTTCTTGTACAACTTTGCTTCATTTCTTTGCAAAAATATTAAAAAGATGAATTCCTTTTTTTGAACTTGAGGCCCTACCAAAAAAGAGTGCTAAGACTTTGTGGCTTCGCTAATAAAGTCTCTCTTTGGATTAACACTATTCAATTTCTTAAATCAGTTCTCTCTCTGTGTGCGCGCTTTGGAGTTAGCTTTTCTTGTAAGCACATGAAATTTTGATTATTCAATGGAATTGGGTGAAAGGGTCCCTGACATTCCTTACCAACCCAAATGACAGCTAGTCATTAAGTTGTTAATCCAGGATTAAATAGTTAATTATCCAATCAACAATTTGATGTCATCAAGATTCTTAATCATCATCATCACCATCTCATCCAGACTTGATGTCTTAATCATTTTTAGAGATGACTAAATATTTGTTTGTCCTAGACGCAAGATCATTAATCAAGTTTACTCACTAAACAAGCCAAGGAAGCTGTGCAAATTTACTTATTTCAATAGTTTCACCTTTAGGAGTAAGAAGATGATTCAAACTCACTTTCCCAGAAATATATTTTGATTATTTTCTTTGCTTTATTGATTTCTGCATTGTGTTTTTATGTACATTCATCATCACATTTGAGATGGTGTTGGTTTCATATTGGACATGAGCTTGTGCTGAAAATGAGTTGGTTGAATGGAAAGGTGAGTCTTTTGTCAGTTTAAAGTAATGGCCATTTTCTCAGTAAAAGTCCAAAGCTACTCATCCCAAAGAAGTCCAAGGGAATTGGCAGAATGTAACATCTTTTCAATTGTTTATTTCCCAGCCAAAGCAGGCTTTAACTATTTTATTAAACTAGAAGATCAACATTCAAAATACAATAGAATAAACTAAAATCTTAACCAGTTCTAGCACCACTATATAATGATTCACAAGGACAGAAAATTGAAAAGGGGTTGTAGCAAAAGAAGAGAAAGCAAGAACTGAAGATATAAAAAGAAAAAGAGAAAAAGAGAGAAAGAAAGAAAGAATTTACACAACAGTCCAAGTTGCCAACTCTCTATATTTATTTATTTATTTATTTATTCTTGATTAAATCATTTTTATCCCAATTTATCCTGAAAGCAGTCTTCCCCTTTTGATTTTAGAAACACCCATATTACTCCTTTTGCTTTTTTTTGAAACTCAAGGTAGGGATGGATTTGAGCCGAGTCCAAACAGTGTTTATGGGAACTCAATTTGAATACATAAAATTCAATTCAAGTTAATGATTAAGTTGTCAGAATATATTATTAGGGAAGAAGAAGAATGAAAAATCGTTAAAAAAAATAAATATGTTAACGACTTTTTGATGACTCATAAGATTTGAACAAACTCGACTGAAACTCAAATTAAGGTTATTCTAACTCAAATTCGGTTTGTTTCAAATTAAACACCAAATTAAGATCAAATCAATTTAAATTAGATCTAACTCTATTTCAAATATTAAAAATTAGCCATAAAAATGTAATCTCATCCATTTATATTATTAGATCAGGTTTTTTGCCTCCATAATTTTTTTATATGAATTGAAAAGATTATTTTTTAATGGCTAGGATATAACTCTTGTGAAGAGAAAAGGTTGTAATGTGGATATCTCTGAAACTGAGGGGATTAAGTTCATTTCAGAATAGAATAAGGATCAAAAAATTGTTAGCCATTGGTTTGGTTTCCCCTCAAAAAGGGGTGTGAAAGATAGGAAAGGAAGATGAAGAAATGAAGCATACGATGACAACTATGATTAGGGTTGTTCCGAACAGACTCAAATGGGTTGGAGCCACCACTGCCTTTACTAATCTTTTTGTGCCTTTTATAAAATCTTATTTTAATGCCGTAGTTTTCATATCTTCCCTCAATGTTTGTAGAAGTAATTAAAAACACCCTGATTTTGACCCCACAAATCTTTGCTTGTGGGTTCCTTAAAATCTTGCAGACGACAAAATGTGGGCTGCCCTTATGGGTTAGCACAGCGGTCTTGGTGTTCTAAGGTTTTGTTTTTGTCATTTTTTATTGTAAAAAGAGTGGATCATGATTGAATTGAGAAGGGTCTTTTTTGGTTGGACCCATTTTTGAATGAAATATGAAATCATAATTGACTTATGAAGGATGGCTTTTGGGGCTTGATGGGAGAAAGGTCATGGCCTTGATAATGTTACATGCATGGATTTCAAAATCGAGTCGAAATAATCGATTTGATTTATTAGGCCGTCATCTATTAGAAAAAAATAATTACAATTAGTTAAAAAATAGATCAAATTGAATCAAACAATTCAAATAATTGAACTAGATAAAAACTTGAGTTAGACCCAATTAATAGAACTTGCATTTAAAATTTAATCCGTTAAATTTAATGATTGTTAAACTAGATAAAATTTAAATTTAAATGTGTATATTATCAAACTAAATTTAACGATTAATTATACAAAATTATTTTGAATGTTATTTTAAACAATTAATCAATCTGACAATTCATCATACAATTCAATCATTAATTAAAGGCCAAAGGACTTATTCCCACCCATATTAGTGAACAGTAACAATACAGGGGTATTTTTGTTATTTTAAGATTAAAATTTTATAAAACAATAAAATAAATTTTATATAAATAAAAAATTTTTAAAAATTAAAAAATATATTAAAAAATTAAAAAAAATAAACTAGTCATCGCCGCTGATGTCGGCGACGATGGTCATTGATAATTACACTAGGTGGTCGTTTCCAGCCACCTAGTTCTAGGGGAGGCTAGATCTGACCTTCTTGTTGGGTGGAGGCGGCCAGATCTGGCCATCGGAAACAGTCGAAAAATATCGGTATTGGTCCCAACAATTATTTTCGATCATTTTTTTTTACGGAGGAGGCCATACCACCGCCGGCATTGGCGACAGTGGCTAATTTATTTTTTAAAAAATTTTTAATATATTTTTTTAATTTTTTATATTTAAAAATTATTTTATAATTTTATTATAAATTTTTATTTGTTAAAGAGTATTTTAATCATTTCATTTAAAAAATTATAAAATATGTTTGAATTTTGGTTCAAGGGTAGGAATCTGGGTTTTTAAAAGTTAGAGGATGAGACTTTCTCCTCGCCTTAAACTATGGGTGGGAATAAGTCCTTCGGCCTTAATTAAATCGAGTCATCCTTTTCACTTAGATCGATATATATTTCAATTTTGAAAGCATGGGTTTTTAGGATTGAACTTTCTATTGAAAGGGATTCTAGGCTCTTGCTTCACTCTTAAATGCATGTATGGAGTAGCATAACATGAAACTAAGGTAGCTTAGTATATAATTTAATTTAAACATATAATAATTATGCCATTAATGGCTATACGAATTGTTCCTTCCATTATCTTCTCAAGCTCCCAAAGTCAAATTCAATAATTCATTAAAGCATTTAATAATTCAAGTGTAGCACTTTCATGGAGTCTCGTGATAGATGCTTCAAATAATTTTGACATAAAACAAGCACCTTTCATCCACCGGTTCCCAAATTATGTCACACCTTGACTCATCCAACATGGGTCTTTCTCAATAATTGTGCTACCTTTACTAATCATGGTAATAAATTGCTCTCTTAATTATGCATGTCCCAATTGGGGAAACTGGTGATGAAGTTCATTTGGAAAGTATTATATATTTTTTTTATCTTACAATCATCTCGATCTTCTCAAAGTTGGGATGGAGGCTTCAAGTGTATCTTGTCACTCCATAAAAGTATAATTTTGAGTATTTTTTATTTCTTTTTGCATACCTTATTTCGTTGAAGCATTTTTACAAACACTTTACATGCTGCCGGGTTTTACCAAATGGCCTCATCATTTGATTGGCTTCTCTTCATATGCTTGTGTCTGTGGCAAGGTAAAATTCACGCAATCGTAATAATAAAAGAAGCCCATTTACTTTCTCCTTCGACTCTGGTCACATCTCATTATGTCAATTATTTTACCAAACTTCTTCTGTTTGATCTTGGAGTTTTCTGAATTTTTATCGGATTGTAATTTTTAAAAGCCAAATTTATCTCCCTCACCTTGTCAATTACGGAATTTTTACGAAGTTGAAAAATTAATTGTCATTTTTACAATAATTAAAATTCGTAAATTAGTTAAATAATTTATTTAATAACATTTCTCTAATTCTATATAAATAAATAAAAAAAAACCATGTTTATTTTCTACAAATTAATGTGAGACCCATAAAGCTTAATTTAATGATAAGAGTTTTGATCATTTAAAATAGTGATCAGGATTCAAATTGTAGTAAAATCAATAATTTTTTATTTCTTCGATTTGTGGTTACAGATCTAAGCAGTCACAGACTTTCGAATTTAAACTATCCAATCAATTAAAATTAATTGATAAAAAAATTAAGGTGACATTCAAATGTTCGGAGTGAAAAGTGGGCCACTTTGGATCAAAATTAGCTGACTTTAGTGATGGAACTTGAATGCCACCTGTAATGGTGATGACCTGGCGTTGTACTTAGGTGGGACCGCGGGGTCGTTTTCCGTTCTGCAACCTCAATCGGCAGGGTTGGTGGATGAGAGTGTCTGAAATGATTGCCGTTAGGCACACCTTAATTTCATTATTTATTTTTGGGCCCCTCGCGTAAATTTCTTAATTTCTTTGTGACATAATTACCAAATTTCTGAAAGAACTTGTCCCACAAAATTTAATTTTCTGACTTGCCCACATAAAGACGCAATGGAATTAAAACTGGGAATTCTTGTTATTTACCAAACTCTATACGGGGTCAATAAATTACAATAACTTGTAAATGATATTTGGTGGAAGCCTTGATTCATTGAAACGTTCAAGGTAATAAATTTACCAACTAACAGAGGTAGAATCTTGAATTTTGGTTTTATTGTTGCAGAAGTTACTGTGGCAGTAACAAATTTTGACGGTGACTTCAGTGATTTAATTTAAAGCTCGGAAAATGCTTTCACTGGCCCACGTGCCGTCGCCTTTTTCGATTTTCATTACGAAGAAAACTCATGGTTAAAACGGAAGATTAATAAAAATAATCTCTCCCTCGCACTGTCAAAAATTACCCTTTATAAATACAAATGAAATATAAAGTTTAGGCTGAAAATTTTATTTATTAAAATTTTTTAGAATTTAAGTTGTTTCATATTTATTTTAGTCCGTGTTATAATTTTAAATTAAAATATTTTTACAATTTTTTAATAAATTTAAAAATCTGACAAATATACATTTATCGATAATTAATTTTCGAACCTGTTAGGTGTCAGACTTGAACGACAAAATAGACCAAATTTTTTATGCTTCAAAAATTTTATATTATTTACTTCTAACGACTTTTTTAATCAACTTTTTTAATTGATTTTAAAATATTTATTCTATGATAATCCACAAATAGATTTCTTTTAATCAAGTATCATACAAATTATTTTTATATTAGTCTAACTTCGTTTTATTTATTTTAATAGATCATCAATTTTCGTATTTCATTAAATGAAATTATTTTATAAGTTCATTGATGAAATTATAATTGCTAAATAAATTATTTTTTTTCTCTATAATTTTCTGGTAATTTTGAAAATTTGACAAATGTATTATTGTTCATAATAAAAATTTGAGTTTATCAAGTATTGGATTTACTTGGAAAATTTATCAAATACATTTTCTTTTTAAATATTTTAAAAACATATAAAATTTATATTATTATTTTGTTTTATAATGTTTTTTTCCCAAGTTTCATGGGTGGCAGGTTATTTAAAAAAAAAAAAAAACTGATTTTGGTCTGCTGAAAATGAAACAATGGATTTTGACAGTGATAAATCTACATCCAGAATTTGTTCCTTCTTTTATGATGAATATTGGTCAGAGATGAAGCCAGAATGCTCATGAGGTTGACCGAAATATATTTCTTTCCTGTAAGATTATGTTTCACCACGTGCTTAAAGAAGGGACAATTTTGGAAACTTAAAGCCTTTCTTAAATATTTTTGAAAAGGCCAAAGGACTTGTTCCCACCCATAGTTTGAGGTTTGGAACAAATTTTCACTTATTAACTTTTAATAATTCAGAATCCCACTTTTCAATTAAAATTTAAATATTTTTTTTATAAATTTTTAAGTGAAATGACTAAAATACTTTTTAATAAAATAAAAATTTATAATAAAATTATAAAATAATTTTTAAAAAATTTAAAAAATTTTAAAATTTATTTTAAAATTTAAAAAAATTTTAAGCAGTCACCACTGCCGATGCTGGCAACAGTGGCCACTGATAACGAAACCAGGTGGCTGTCTCCGGCCACCTGGTTTCAGAGGAGGCCAGATCTGGCCTCCTCCGCTAGATCTGACTATCGGAAACAGTCGTTGGACCAATACCGGTCATTTTCGGTGGCTAGATCTAGCGAAGGAGGCCAAATCTAGCCTCCCCCTCCAAAATTGAAGGTAGCCAGATTGTGCCACCTCCACCGAACTGACCTTCCCTAGAATCCGGTGGCTGTCTCCGACCACTTGATTCCGTTGGACCAATTCCGTTATATTTAAAAGAAAATTTTAAATATAAAATTTGAATATTAAAAAGATAAAAATATACTTGAATTATTACTGTTTACTATTATATTTAATATTAAATTTGATTGATAGGTGAAATTTTGAGTTTTTAAAAATTAATGGATGAGAATTTGTCCCTGCCTCAAACTATAGGTGGGAACAAGTCCTTTGGCCTTTTGAAAAATAATATCTTAATCATCATAAAAATAGACAAATATTTGGTAAGATAAATTATGGAGAGCATCACTTATACATAACAACATAGACTAAACAATATATATATTAGTGCACAAATTATATAAATATAAATTATGTATAGTAAATTAATTTCAGATATTATATTATTTTTTACATTTACCAATTGATATCATATGGTTAGGTGGACATGGTAAAAAGATAAATTTTTATGTAACAACTTTTGTCTTTTCATATTTAACAATCTTTTTTTTTATTATTAAGATTGTATGCCATTTCAAACTGGGTTTTAATTATTTTCTAATTTGTTTAACCAAATCCCTGCTCTTACGGATAAGTCGGTCAACCTTTGACCCGCGATTCAAAATTTTTAACCGTCATGCAAGAGAAAGACTCCCTCGTGCCATGCGTGACCCCAGTCAGCAATTCTTGTGTATCGTGATTCACAGAACACAAGTTCATTGCTGTCTCAAAGTCATAAATTGCTCCAGCACAACATCGACCGTCGGATTTACTTTTCTCGAGATCCTTGTCTTCAACTCTATGATAAGATCGACGTGATTGTAGTCGTTCTCTTAATTAATCTATTTTTTTTTTATAATTTCATTTTTTTTTACCAGCAGAATGATTGTTGGATCATAATAGGCGTAGATGAGGTTGAGCACACATTAACATTTCTCCTCATTATGTCTGTAGTGTCTCAAGTACACGTTATCAGCTCCTCTCTTCAAATATGTTCATGCCAGAACTCAAGCCACAGTCCTTACACATTCCTTCACCCACAACACAACAATGAACTTTCTTCTTCTTCTTCTTCTGCTTCTGGTTCTCTTCTTGTTTTCTCCTTTTCTGGCTCTTTCTCTAAACCAAGAAGGACTCTACCTGCAGCACGTTAAGGCGGGGCTTTCTGACCCGGACTCTTCGCTTTCCTCGTGGGACAACTCGCGTGATCATACACCCTGTTCGTGGTTCGGCGTTACCTGCGACTCGCGCACTCACTCAGTCACCTCCATTGACCTTTCCAACGCCAACATTGCCGGTCCTTTTCCGTCTCTGTTATGCCGTCTTCAGAACCTCACTTTCCTTTCACTCTACAACAACTCCATCAATGACACTCTTCCTGAGGACATTTCCACGTGTCAAAGCCTTGAACACCTTGACCTTGCCCAGAATTTACTCACCGGTACACTTCCTCACACATTGGCTTATCTTCCGAACTTGAAATATCTCGATTTTACGGGAAATAATTTTTCGGGAGAAATTCCTGAAAGTTTCGGCAGCTTTCAAAAACTTGAGGTTTTTTCTCTCGTTTATAATCTTATGGATGGGACCATCCCGCCATTTTTGGGAAATATTGCTTCCCTCAAAATGCTGAATTTGTCTTACAACCCGTTTTTGCCGAGTCGGATTCCGCCGGAGTTTGGTAATTTAACGAATTTGGAGATTCTTTGGCTTACCGAGTGCAACTTAGTGGGCGAGATTCCCGACTCTCTGGGTCAACTCGGAAAGCTCGTTGATTTGGACCTGGCTTTAAACAATTTAGGTGGTAACATTCCGAGTTCACTCACTGAGTTGACTAGCATAGTTCAAATTGAGCTGTACAACAACTCATTGACCGGAAATTTACCCGCGGGATGGTCTAAATTGACCAATCTGAGACTCTTAGACGCCTCAATGAACGACTTGACTGGGCCAATTCCCGACGAGTTGACTCGGTTACCGCTCGAAAGCCTCAATCTATACGAGAACCGGTTCGAAGGGAACCTGCCAGCCAGCATCGCGGACTCACCGAATTTGTACGAACTCAGACTGTTTGGAAACCAACTCACTGGCGACTTACCCCAAGATCTCGGGAAAAAATCGCCACTCAAATGGCTGGACTTGTCGAGCAACCGATTCAGCGGCGAAATTCCAGCGGGTTTATGCGAAAAAGGCGAGCTGGAGGAGTTGCTAATGATATACAACAAGTTCTCTGGTCAAATACCGGAAAGTTTAGGTGAATGCCGGAGCTTGACACGTATCCGGCTAGGTTCCAATCGGTTATCTGGTGAGGTGCCTTCGCATTTCTGGGGACTTCCTCACGTGTACTTGCTTGAGCTCGCTGACAATTCTTTCTCTGGAGAAATTTCTAAATCGATTGCGGGAGCAGCCAATCTCTCGCTTTTGATTATAAATAGAAATAATTTTAGTGGGTCAATGCCTGAAGAGATTGGTTTCTTGAAAAACCTTAACGTGCTTTCTGGCAGTCAGAATAAGTTTAGTGGGTCCCTGCCTGAGAGTGTTACAAATCTTGGTGAGTTGGGAACTCTTGAGCTTGATCATAATGATTTATCAGGGGAGTTACCAGCTAGGGTTCATTCATGGAAGAAATTAAACGAACTTAATTTAGCTAATAATGGGTTTGAAGGGAAGATTCCTGATGATATTGGAAGTTTGTCAGTGCTAAATTATCTTGATTTGTCAAATAATCGACTTTCTGGGGAGATCCCTATTGGGTTACAGAATTTGAAGCTAAATCAGCTTAATCTTTCCAACAACAGGCTTTCTGGGGAGCTCCCGCCGATGTTTGCAAAAGACAACTATAGGAGTAGCTTCCTTGGTAATCCTGGTTTATGTGGCGATTTGGAGGGTTTATGTGATGGTAGTGTTGAGGAAAAGAATAGCGGTTATGCGTGGTTGCTAAGGTCTATTTTTATACTTGCTGTCTTAGTGTTTGTTTTTGGTTTAGTTTGGTTTTACTTGAAGTACAGGAGATTCAAAAATGCAAGAACTATTGATAAGTCAAAATGGACATTGATGTCATTCCATAAACTGGGTTTCAGTGAGTATGAGATTTTAGATGGGCTTGATGAAGATAATGTGATAGGAACTGGATCTTCTGGGAAAGTGTATAAGGTTGTGCTTAGCAATGGAGAGGCTGTTGCCGTGAAGAAGCTCTGGATAGGAGTTAGGAAAGAGTGTGAATGTGGAGGCGATATTGAGAAGGGCCAGGAACAAGGTCAAGTTCATGAAGATGGGTTTCAAGCTGAGGTTGAGACTTTGGGGAAGATTAGGCACAAGAACATTGTTAAGCTCTGGTGCTGCTGTACAACCAGGGATTGCAAGCTTTTGGTGTATGAATACATGCCAAATGGTAGCTTGGGTGATTTGCTGCATAGCAGTAAGGGTGGGTTGTTGGATTGGCCAACAAGGTACAAGATAATTGTTGGTGCAGCTGAGGGGCTTTCCTATTTGCATCATGATTGTGTTCCTCCAATTGTGCATAGAGATGTTAAGTCTAACAATATCTTGTTGGATGGAGACTTTGGTGCGCGAGTTGCTGATTTTGGCGTAGCTAAGGTGATTGATTCAAGTGGAAAGCCCAAATCAATGTCTGTCATTGCTGGTTCTTGTGGTTACATTGCACCAGGTTAGTGAGTGAATTTCTGGGTTAAATACTTTAATCTTCATGTCTTGAATTGGAATTGTGCATTATTTTTTAAGATATCTTCTTGTGCTAACATTTTTTTCAATGATTATCAGTGATCACCAAATTATATTTGTGACAGACATCTGCCACTTGTTCTGATACAAAAATTCTGCCAGTTAAATTTGATAGCACTGTTGATACGAATTATATAATTTCCACAATCTATCTTCCTGTATGTCTGCTTTTGTAGTGATCATATACTCTCTTTAAGTTTTTATTCTCTGTAGAGGAATGCATTTTCTTTATCCAGATGTGCTCTGCTCCTTGCAAATTATGTTGTTAGGATTTTCTGAGTTAAATTTAAAGCAATTCATTCTGTGTACATCTGTCGCAGAGTATGCCTACACACTTCGTGTGAATGAGAAGAGTGACATATACAGTTTTGGAGTTGTCCTTCTTGAGTTAGTCACGGGGAAAAGCCCGGTTGATCCTGAGTTTGGGGAGAAGGATTTGGTTAAGTGGGTTTGCACCACTTTGGATCAGAAAGGAGTGGAGCACGTGCTCGATCCCAAACTGGATTCTTGTTTTAAGGAAGAAATATGCAAGGTCCTCAACATTGGACTCCTTTGCACTAGCCCCTTGCCCATCAATCGTCCGGCAATGAGGAGGGTGGTGAAGATGCTGCAAGAAGTGGGCGGAGACAGCCAGCCCAGAACTGCTAAAAAGGATGGGAAATTGTCACCTTATTATTATGAGGATTCCTCAGATCAGGGAAGTGTAGCTTGAGAACTTTTTCTCTAGGTCTTGTTTGAAAAGCATGGTTGTTTTAGGAGTGACAAACTCCTATGTTTTTTGTTCTTAAGCTAACTTCCCAATTTTCATTCCCACTTGGATTTGCTTTATCCAGTGCGGAGGAAACAGAGAAAGAAAAGAAAAAAAAAAAAAAAAGGAAAAAGAAAAATGGGAATCGCTAAGCTGTTGATGTACACTGTATAGTTATTAACCCTGAGGTTTAATCCCACTGCAGCTTGCCTTGGGAGTGATGTCTACAGAGTGTCTAGTGATGGTGATTTATCTCTGAGAATACTCAGGTGCATATTGACAGTGGCCTTAATCAGCAACAAATATAGTAAAAGTGCTACTACTTTTTATTAATTAGGCATGAATGAAAGGTCGCCAGTGGAATCTCGAAAATGATACCTGTGCAGCTTTGTTGTGATATTCCAGGCTAATGCTTTGACTCAACTCTGCCGTGAGATTTTTGCCGAATACCTTATCGCAGAGATGTCTATTGCTCAGTTATTGAGGCAGTTAATTTGGGTTGGTCCTGGTGTGTGCCCTTTTAATTAATGTGAAAACGACTAGGATTTTATATTTTTGGTAATCTGAAAGGGCCTTGAAGTTTAGAAATTGTTATTGGGGGCTCTGATTTATTTTTTTGTCATTAATTTATTTCCGAGTTTCTTGAACATTTAAAAACACAAGCCTTTGAACACGACTGATATCATAGATTCTAAAAACCAACATCAAAATTAAACCTTCTTCTTAGCAACAAAGAGGCACCAGCCATTCTTAACATTAACAGTCATGATAACTAATCGAAAAGTATCTTTTCTTTAACGTCGATCTTTTGGGCTTTTATGAAAGCCCGAGAGTCGCCTAAAACAACATTTAAATTGTAGAGCTGAAAAATAGAGTAGTCACTGCTCCTTATTAATGGCTTTATCCAAGTTTCGACTGCAAAGGCTATGGCATTTATGGGAGGAGGAGCATTGGATTGCAGGCAAGTGTCAGTGCATTTGCTTGAGTCACGAGTGATGCATGTTTGAAGCTTGAATGCAGGCTCATCTCTGGACCTAACACTATCAATGAAAAGTACTGCCAATCATTAATTGTCCCTGGCGACATCTTCCGGGTGTATTCTATTTGGAACTTGTTTTCAATCCTTACCAACTGCAGAGCTGAAATTATCAGTTCATAGAAGACCCACCAGGAAAGGGCAAAAAGAAATTTGCACGAATGTGTAAATTGTAATAGAAAACAGTACTGCATGCATGAGCATCTCTGCATCCGTATGCACCTGGGCATGTGTCCTTGCATTAGGTAATCTACGTAAGATTAATGATCTAATATTAATTATTAATTATTTTAAATTTTAAAAATATAAATAAATTATAATCTAATAAATATTTTGATCGAATTTATTATGATCAATTTAATGTATAGTCCAATATATTTTATATTGTAATAATTTGGTTGATATAATTGGTATGAACTCATAAATAAGTTATTGAACTTTAAATGAAAATACTCAATAAATCTATTATAAATGTATGATTAGGTCATTTGTTTCAATACTTTTGATAATATGCTTTTCCATTAAAATTTTATTTCTTTTTGGGTATTCAAAAACAGGAAAATTCAACTTCCTGAAGATTGATAATCAGTCTTTATTTAAGTGTATGTCTTAATTCCTTTTAAATTAATAATTATAGTTCAAATATGTATGTCTAAATTCCTTAAGAACTTTTTATAGTATTCTATAATTGAATGTGAATTGTATATATGTTATTGGATGAATTTATTCCTACTATATATTCTATTACCAATATATTTATAAAAGATCAAAAGCAAAGCTGAATTCACCGGAAAGATTAACATGAATGACAAATTAGTAATGGAAGATTTACGTGAAGTCAGCTTGTACTAAACAAGTACAATTCACGTAAAATCTATTTGGTCTGCTTCCCATTTTCCAGATATTAAAGGTTCCCCCGAACTTGAAACCTCCTCGTCTTGTTTTCTGTTGCTTGACTAAGAAAAATTAGTTTTAGATAGAACAAAAGTCAAATTTTGGAAGGGCTTGAATAAAATATATATCTATTAATTTACCAGATAGGGGTCTTGAATAAAAGTCGTTTAAACTAAAAATTTGATAACACCCGAAAAATATAGTATTTAGTAGCTTCTCAGCTGAGATTTTTATAGATTTTTAAAAAGTTATATGAATGTTATGATCGTTTTTAAAAATTATAGAATTAAATTTAATGAAACAGGTTTAACCCACAATTTTAAGGTCCAGATAAACATTTGAGACCCAAGCCTCAATTTTTTTTTTTTTTTTTTCAAATCCAGCTTTAAACAAATCCGAACGGGTTGACCCTTTAGTTGTTATAACTAAACAATTATTATACTAATAATTGAAAAATTATTTCTAATTTTTACTTTTCATATCCCTTGAATACGTCAATGCCTCAATGGTCTTTGTTTGTGTTCGTAAAATACAAATAAGTAGAATGGAAAGGTGAACTTGAACAAATCAACTGCTACAGATGTCTTATTCAATATTTTATGTTCACCTTTTCAATAAAATTAATCAATCAAACATATATATTCTCAAATGCCAAAAAAGATACATATATTCATTTGTTTTGCTGAATCCATGGAAGCCTGTAGATGCATGTAGGGTGAAGATTTTAACCAGTGAAGGTAGAGCCCAGGTGAAGATTATGATAGGGATGGATGTAGCTGATGGTGAAGTTTTGCCCTTCCTTTTTGTTTAATCTTCTATTCTCATCTTAAAAAAATGGATTTATCTTGTTGTTAATAGGCTCTTAAAACAGGAAAATCTATCACTACGAAAACAATGGGTAAATGTATTGAGCCAGCCGTAAGAGATTTTTTGATTAATGAAAATTATTGAGCCTATTTTCTTGGAAAAGTTGACAGTTTAACCTTAAACCTCCTAATATTATTGTTAGAAAAACTCGCTTAAATCTTAGTTGAACATCAAATAGATCAATCGACTTAACCTTTTTGATCGAAATACTTTCACTTAGTTCAAACTGTGTTTTCAGGTTGATTTTTTCGTTGAATTCAGACTTGTCAATCACGTTTAAACTCATATAACTTTTCTTTATGATCATCTGCATGAGCCTGACAAATCAAAATGATATTTACAAAAATCGATTCCCATTTGGCAACTTTCCATTTGGGTTCCTACGTTTTATCTCCATGGCTAATATATAACTTGTAATATTATGCCGACCCCATTTTGTAAAAGGTGGAACTTGAGGCAGCCAACCAGGAACTTTAGCAGAAGTAAACTGAAGAATAGAATTCGACTTTCTCACCAAATATGTCTTACTATTCAAAGCCTACACGTGTACGTTTTTAGATACTGTCTCTTTATTCTCTTGCTTTTCCCTTTCAATCCTCCTCAAAGTCTTCAGTCACGTAAATTTTTGTTTGCCCCTTTAAACACTCTTCAATTTTGTGGACTAAGACCTCTTCTTCCATAGATATCCTTCTCTTTACAGGAAGTCATCAAATATTTCCCAAATTAATCACCAAGTTTATATCAGGAAACCTCTTAAACATGAACCTTATTGAGCATATTGTTTATGACTTCTTCTTGGGTCTTCTTTCGGTCTTCATCGTCATTCTAGGGATTGTTCTCTTTTTCAGTTGCAGAAAAAAACCTGTAGAATCTGAAGAATCGCTTCCCATCAGAGTTTCTGCCTCCTCATATCCACTAACAGATGTTGATGCCGTCACGGATGGCTTCAACAGTCGAAGAATAATCGGCCATGGTCGCCTCGGAACCGTTTATTCAGCAGTTTTATCAACCGGAGACTTAGTTGCCGTGAAGAGAATACATCCCCGGCATGTTCTAAGCAATGCTGGATTCGGTTTCTCGTCCATAATCAAAACAATCTCTCAAGCACGGCACCCTAATATAGTCCCAATTTTAGGGTTTTCGCAGGCGCCCGGAGAGAGAATTATTGTAATGGAATTCGTTGGTATGGGGGGTTTAGAATTTTATTTGCATAACGATAACGATGGGGCTTCTCTTTTGGATTGGAGACGGCGTTTGATGATTGCAGCGGGAGCAGCAAGAGGGCTTGAGTATTTACACGAAGGGATGGCGCCAAATGTAATACACGGTTGCATGAAGGCTTCAAATATACTATTAGATTTTAAATTTTGTCCTAGGATTTCTGATTATGGGCTCTCTTTTATGGCTTCCCAAGAGAAGAGAGGACTGGTAGGATATGTAGACGACGAGTACTGGGGTGAGAGAGGCGGCGGAGCGGCCAAAGAGAACGATGTTTATGGATTTGGTGTGGTTCTGTTGGAGCTGTTGAGTGGGAGAAGATGTGAAGAAGGGTTACTTGTTAAATGGGCATTGCCTCTGATTAAGGCAATGAGATTAAGCGAACTTTTAGACCCTCGACTTGTATTTCCTTCTGATGTTAAACCTCTGGCTAGATTGGCTAAAGTTGCTTCAGCTTGTGTTGGTAATTCGAGAAAGAGTAGGCCTTCAATCGTCCAAGTGGCTACCATTTTGAACCACCTGGATGATAGTCAGCCAATTCTTTGATTCATTTTATATTAGTATATTACCATTTCTCAAATGCGATTGTCAATTTTGAACCAAGATATGAAGCTGAGTTGTTTCGAGCCGCATGAAGAAAACCAGAGATACAGAAGTCTACATTTTTTGACTAAGGAAAAATCTTCTTTGTGGACGGTGTTGAATTGTATGCAGAGATGGGCCTAATTAATGTTGAAATTGAAAGGTGCGGTCTCTTTGGCATTTGAAGAGGACCCATTTGCTTGACAAATTTTCTTCATCTTCTGGGTTGTCATTGCTTAATCATTTTGTATAAATTTCTGAATGTAAATCAGTATTATGTATAAACTCTTTTCATATGATTATAAGTTGTTACATTTTCCCTAACGTCCATTAAGGGATGACATCAATTCCTTTGAAAATTATTTGTGTGATCTATTATTCTCCAGTGGGCCTTCCTTAAAAGTATAATGTTCTGAATGTAATGTTTTAAAATTTTCTCTCTAAATTCTCCATATTTCGTTGTCGGTTTGCTTTACGATTTTTATAAATTTTAGGTTTGTGGATTATAATAGGCCAAACGACTTTTTTCCACTTAAGACTTTTCTAATCGACAAATTTTTATTTAAAAATTTTAAAAAATTAAATACTTATCCACCATCGGATTTGACCGTTTTGATGACAGAGATAGTTGAAAGTGGCTTTTAATTATCTCCACCATTAGAAATAGTCGAAAACGGTTGACGTGCTTAAAATTAATCATTTTTAATCATTCTCGATAATAAAAACAGTTAAATCTATCTAACTTCACCATCAAAGTAATCAGATTTTGCCATTAATTGAATCGGATGACTATTTTCTATCATTTGATTAAGTTTACGGTGGCACCATCATCAATAGCGATGACTTTTTTTTTTCATTTTTAAATTATTATTATTATAATATATATTAAAATTAATTTTAATATTAATATCATTTATTTTTTAGTGAAAGATGTTTGAGTTATTTCATAAAAAATGTTAATAATATTAAAAAGAATTTAGTTTATAAATGAATATTTGATTTTTTCAAAATTTTTAAATAAAAGGTTGTCATTTAGAAAAACCAAACCTTGGGTGAGAAAACGTTGTTTGGCCATTATAAAAAGTCCCACCACCCCCCCCCCCCCAAAGGACAAAAATATATATAAACAAATTCGGGTGCGAGACTGCATTTTTCCTGTAACAGATTTCAGCAATATCTTGAATTTAATTTTTATTATTGTTCAACATTTTAATTTTGTGGATAAATGTTTCGTCATAGTATTATCACGGATGATCAGGTTGAAGTCTATTGATTCTTGAGGCTTGAGCCTCTGTATCTCTTTGCCAAACACACAATATTGAGCCCAAGACATTTGATTATTTACTGCGCCAAATATATTAACAATGAGAAGTGTTGTTCGTTAATCCCATTTTAGGGACATAATTATGATTAAATATTACAATAATATAAAAAGAGTTGCATCTTTAATTTTATAATTAATCTCCATTCCTCTTTCTTTATTTTTATTTTTTACTGCCATTAAGTAGTCTTCTATTATAGGTGGTTCATTTATGGCTATTTGATAAGCAAACTCTGTTAATTTACATAGACAGTGGTTCAAATAGATTAAACAATCCCGTTATTATCCCTTTTAGCGAGAGTAATTAGAAGTGTGCGTGGATTAGATAAAAAAAATATTTTTAACGTGATTTGATTTATTGTTTAAAAACTTATATTTATAATTATGTTATTACTGAATCTAAAAAAAGTATTCCAAAAAAGTGTGAACGGAATTTTAAAAATGACGTGTCTTGAAAACGAATTGATTTTGGAAAGTCGTCTCGTCTAAGAAAGATAACTTTGATATATATTAGGGTAAAGATTATTTGATTTTAAGTGTCGAATATTAGCCATACAAAACTAAACTTCAGAATTTTGGTACCGAAATCGGTTGATGGGAGAAGAAAGTTGTTTAACTTTCTTCGAAAGTCTCTTTCATTTTCTTGCTTCACTTTTACGTGTAGTTGACTTTGATTAGAAAAGCATGAAATGGTGGTTGAAAGAGATATATACATTTTTATGAAATTTCATATTTTGATTTTCAAACAATATAACCCAAAAAGAGAAAACAATGAATTTGATCTCAACGAAACCCATTTATATCAAATTATTAGTTGAAATTTGTATGAAGTTCGTTTGTTTTTTTTTTTTTTAAATAACTGATAAGAATAAAAACTAATAAATGTTTTGTATTATCAAATTCAAAATTTGTTCGTATAATTTTCTTTAAAAATAATAGAAAAAGAGAAAAAAGTTTAAATGTTTGTATGATGAGATTGTTAAGAATTAAACCCTTGCAAAAAAACAATCATTTATTTCCTAATTTACGATAAAAAAGTGTTTATCGATGATCATCTTTTTTAATAAAAGTTAATGAAGTTTATGTAGATAATTTTATAAAAATTTCAAAACGGAGTTTAGAATAGAATAGCTTTCCAAAATATTATCATATAAAATCGATTATTGTATCCCTGATGAATAAAATTAAATGGAAAATAACTATCTAATACATCGCTATACAACACCCAACAAAACGATATGTGATCTATTCAAAACTGAATAAAAAAATTAAAATTGATAGTATATGATAAATGTAAAATTGACAAAACCAATTTTACTTTAATGTCAAATATACTTAGTATATAAATTGGGTTAGATAAGTCTGAGGTTCGACTATTTGATCCAAAAATTTTAGTTTCAGACTGAACAAAATTTGGGTCTCGAATAGACTTAGACAAAAAATTGTTCAATAAATTATCAAGTTTAAATTTTATCAAAAGTTGATCAAATTCAAAGTCTGATAGGTTTAAATATTCATTACGGAAAATAGTGTATTTAATATCTTTTCAAGTTTATATGAGATATTATGAGAGTGTTTTTGCAGGATTTTAAATTTGTATAAGACGTTTGAGGCCTAAAAAACTTTAATGAATTAAATCTGAACAAAAAAATTTTGAGGCTCTGATCAGATAAACTTGAGGGCTATGTTCAAAACTTCTTATGATGTAAAGTTATTGTTGGCATATCCATCTTTCTTCTTCATTTTCCGCAACTTATTCTAACTCAGATCGAACCACACACAATTTAACACGAGGATGGTTCTAGCCTCACTATTGGTAAAGATGTTGAAAATGGTCTTATGAGATTTTCGTGAGGTCGGCTTTAACCTTCCTTTGTTACTTTAAGGTCATAAATGACCTTACATGGTTATTATGAGATTAGTCTACTATCATGTAATAACCATGAGGTTGGATTTGGCCAGAAGTGACCATTGTAGGTTGGATTAGGGTGTTTACAAGTTATCTTTGTTGTTATTTTTTAAAAGTTTATTTTAATACAACATTTCAATAATTGAAAATTTACGAAGTTCAGCATTTTATTTGTTAAACTTATGTTTGAAAGGCTAATGTATTTATAATTGTCGATTTTTTTTAAAAATAATTAATAATAATGATGTATTATTATATAATTGTATATTTTAAATCGAATATAGAATAATACATCATAATTGTTACTAAAAAATTACCGAAAATGGAGTTAGGGATAATTTACTTATTGACTGAAGAAGCTTTTGTTCCATAATTACGTGTAACAATTATTTTTTGATGTTTTAAAAAAACGTAAAAATTTTAAAAATAAAAAGTTTACAAAATATTTTCATAAAATCTAACAAAGAAAAATTGATTAATTATTTAAAGTAATTAATGTTTAAAATTATATAAATTTCAGACAATCCTACTTGAGAAAATTTTGATGGTTGAAAGAAATCAAAAACGGCGTAATCACATGGACGAACATTCTAGAAGACTGATTAAGCTAAAAAACGCGGAGGAGGAGAAATGAAAGGCTTATCCATACGCGGAAACAACATGGAAAAGTCTAAACTTGAAATTAATAATGCTCATGAAGAAGCTTCTTTCATACGTTTCCCGTTGCGTAGCTCCTTTGAGAAGCTGAAGATGATGAATATAATATTGTGTTTTTATCCATAAAATGTCTGCTTCTATGTTTGTTCGAAGGCAAATGTTGTCTAATAAGACTACAAAAATGTATCCGAAAATTATTTGACAAACTGTAGCTTGTCGTTTATTCTGAAAGTCACATCATGTGCTTGCATGCTAAGCAAACAGGACGTATTCTGATTGTTGAGTTGTTTGAACAAACAAAACAGTAAAAACTTAGGGTTCTACAACGGTGCTAGGTTATTCTTACTGTATTAATATTGGCCTTCTCCAATGATCCACTATAGTTTTCTTTCACATTGTCAACTCTATGCCGAGTCTATAATAATCAAAATTATCAATAGTTGATGGACGGATCTCCAGTTTTCATATTTAGATAACACGGGAATTTACATGAAGTAAGAAGTTTAAAAGAGTCCAGTCGTAAGAATGAAGATGATACAATTAAGTCTATTTAAGTGGGAAATAAAGTAGTAAGAATGGGAATTCTACCTGCCTATGCATGGCAGTTGCTGGTAATTATTGAGGAAATTATGTTGCAAGCTGAATGGAACAACATCTCTTGAAAATTAATCTGTCTGTACATAAGATATTCAACGAACAAATTAATGAACAGAGGACACCAAAAAACACGCACAAGGCAAGAAATAACAATAAAAAAAAGTGGAGATGATTGCTTGAGATTAGAAGTCTACGTAAAGAAAAGTATTAAAATCTATACAAGTTTGGTCTAATAACTCAATGTTATTTTCACATTCGTTGGTTATATATATCGTATATTATACATGTGAATTGAACATATTTTTTACTTCTACATATCTTTAAGGGCACTCTAGGTTGACACTGGAGCTAAAGACCCAAACTACTTCTCTTTCTCATAGGTGAAACGTCCTAAAATAGAATCGGGTTTGCCCCATCTCCACTCTACCTGGCCCTAGATTTATTAATTAATAGAACTTATTTTTCTGTTATTTTTCGTTAACTTTGCTAAACAAGTTTTTTTAAATGCAATTCTCCTAAGTCTTAAGCTGAGATGACTACAGCTATAAAGGCAAAGTACATTCCCCAACTTGAAGACCAAGCAACCTGTATTTATTTATACAAGTCCTATTCTCTTAACCTTTATTTATCTCTTTATCACTCCATTTCTTTCTCTTTCTATTTCTTTCAGATACTGGAGCTTGGAGCTAGATTTTCCAAAACGGAGTGAATAAAAAGTGTTGAAGGAATCTTATTCTTTGCCGAACATCAAGAATATTAAGTGGGTAATTACCAGAACGTGCTTTAAAGAGACAAGTGTGCAAGCTAGCTTAGCTTTACTTGCTTTCTTTTTTCTTTGTGATGATTATTTTTATTATCCTCAATTTTGTTAGATTCTTTGTATTTTGACGAAGTGGAGGAAACAAGAGGAAAAATAGCTTCTTCTGATGGGCATCAGAAGAAGTCGAGAAAAATCATGACATGGTGCAATGAGTTGGAAGAGGAAGAAAGATCAGTTATTCAGATTACTACTACGCCCGAAGAAAACAGTAGCAGTTTTATCGCCATACAATCCGATGAAGCTAATACTATAACTTGCCCTGCTTGTGGCTACACAATACAATATCAAGATCAGGTTTTTATGTGCTAATTTTTTTGTTAATTAATTTAATTAAACGATTTTTTAAATCATAATTTATAAATGAACTACAATATTATAGGCGGGAATTCATGATTTGCCGGGGCTACCAGCAGGGGTGAAGTTCGATCCAACGGATAATGAGATTCTGGAACATTTAGAGGCCAAAGTTTTGTCTGATTCTCACAAAATTCATCCTCTTATCGATGAATTTATTCCAACGATAGAGGGAGAGAATGGAATTTGTTATACTCATCCAGAGAGGCTACCAGGTAAGTACATTATTATTATGTTCACTTTAACAAGTTTCATGAGGTTATGATCTCTATGTGATTTTACCTTAAACAAATTATTTGAAACTTCGTAACCGACCTTAATTTGTCTATTAAAAAGGGAGATAGGTTAGAAGTAGATCTAGCTTATTTAATTTTTCTTCAATAAGTGCATGTATAATCTTTCTCCACTGCTACTTAATTAACTAAATTATTATGACTAATTATCCTTCTGGCTCATCGAGAAGAAACTTAAAAGCTGGCACATGGGTGTTCTCTACTTGTTCCCAAATAACTTGTTAATTTAAGTCAAAGAGTCTTAATTCTGATAATTAATGATCTACGACTAATTGGCAAGAAATTGACCATATTAATCATTTGTATTTTAGTTTTTTTCTTGATATCTTTAGCTTAATAAATTATACAACTAAACTTTGTGTCAGCAGAGGCCTATAAGATCCTTGATGTGCATTAATCATGGATACTAATTTGTATATTTATTATGCCGACTTATTATATGATTGGTTGATTTTGAATTTAAACTAAATTAATACTCAATCACATAATATATATTATCATTAGGACACATATTAGTTTTCTTTGTTATTGCATATACTCTTAGGCTTTACAACTTTGTTAGTCCCCTTCATGAAGCTAGAATAATTTCACTGGTTTCTTGTATATGTGCGCAAACCAATAAATGGCATACCATACTCGTATAGTGAAGGTTTTGTAGCTATAGACATCCCCAAGCAACGAAAAATCTTTAGGGACTTATTATATCTAAAAAATCTTAAGGACTTAAGGCTTGATGAATAGGTAATACTATTGCTTTTTATTGGCATTAATTTTGACTAGTATTGTCATCTGAAAGCTGTTGGATGATGTAAACGGGAAATTTCTTGCACTGAGAAAATGTATATGCGCATGCAGGACTAAAATTTAGTTAGTGTGTTGATTATCAAAAGACAATAATTTTTTAAAGAAATTCTTAAATTTTTGTTGACGAAAGGTTGAACTATAATTAAGCTTGTCAGTTAAGGAAAGCCATCATATATTTGTCCATCTATGAACTAAAAGAGAACAAAGGCTATGCTGCTTCTTTTTGTACTTAGTTTTTTTCTCTATTTATATCTGAATCAGTTTCTTATTTTCTAGGGAAATAGTACTTTTTCTTAAAGGCTCTGAAAATGCATCTCACTTTTTGTGTAAATTTTAATGACAAATTAGGATTAAGCAAAGATGGCCAAATCCGTCACTTCTTTCATCGTCCATCAAAGGCATACACCACTGGAACTAGAAAACGAAGGAAGGTACACACCGACGAAGATGGGAGCGAGACAAGGTGGCACAAAACTGGCAAAACTAGGGCAGTTTTTGTTGATGGAACAGTGAAAGGATTTAAAAAGATTTTAGTTCTCTACACCAACTATGGGAGACAAAGAAAGCCTGAAAAGACAAACTGGGTGATGCACCAATACCATCTAGGGAACAATGAAGAAGAGAAAGATGGAGAGTTAGTGGTTTCAAAAATTTTCTACCAAACTCAACCTAGACAATGTGGTTCAAGCATTAAAGATTCAATAGTTGACACAAAAGTAAAAGAACTACGAGGGCATATTTCTTTACCAAGGAGTTCAAATGTCATTGAATATTACAACCCACCAGCTTATATTTCATATGATCATCAAGGGAGCTTCCACAATAGAGAAAGCCCACCTCAGCTGATTCCCAACTTGGTGGCTCAAGGTGGTGGGTCTTCGTATATTCGATTAGCCGCAGATGCAAGCAAAGGAAACCTTGAAAGGAAATAGAGAGAAATTAGTAGGTAGCAGTGAGAAGGACTTGCTTGGTTGTTGTTGCTATGCTGTTGTGCAACAGTGAGAATGAGATGAGGACCAGTATAATTAGATTGATAATTAGACTAGGCAAATGGGCATAAAGTCATCAATGTCTACTTGTGTTAATTATATATAACTATGTTACAAATGCCTTGCTCGCTTTGGAAGATTCGGCCTCAAACTCTTCTGACAGATTTTAGTCAGAGATTGAAGTTAGCCAACAGGTGCAATCTCAAATGAAAGTGTCTCTGTATGAGTTTATGTTAGAGGTGTACAAAGATTATTAATCTTGTTTTTATTTAGTTGATAATTAGGAAGACTTAGAGATTATATATCATTTTGTATTATGATCATACGTCGTTATTTGAGAAACTTATTATAAACTGATGTATGAGCTACCAATTTTTTTTACTCGCTAGAAATAATACAGTTTGGAGATTTTATGGGAAAAAACCAGAATAATTATTGAAAGAATTTATTTATCAAGTCCATTAGTTAGGATATCTTTTTATTTATCTTATCATAGACTCAGAAATCTCATCCAACTTTTTGGTATTTAGGTTTTACATTTTTTATTCCTATTTATAACCTTATTGCACACGCCAGGAACTAGTAACATTACTATTGAAGTCTTCGTGCGTGGTGCGTGGTGATGCCAAGACAAATTCGTGAAAAATCTCAAGTATGCGATTCATTTATAGCATGCTTTTAGTAAAATATTGCACTAAAACAATAATATTATATATTAGACAAAAACTTGTGATGCAAGGATGGATTTGCTAGGTCAAACACTGTTTGAAGCCGCCCTTGAGTTGATACCTTAATGCACAAGTTTCCTTTACTTTTTCCTTCCCTTCTTAACTCTGTGTGTTGACATGAGCAGCAGAAAACGGAGACTTTTAAGTAAATTAACTCAACTTGCGGTATATATAATATCAGTAAGGAATATGTGTGCTTTTAGAACCACAATGAAGGGTGGAGAATATCTGGTCTTCTGTTGATTGAATTTTACGTATGAAGGCTATAGGCCAAACTAATTTAGGGTTAAGAGAAGCTGGCCTCCATAGTGGCTCGGCAAAACTTAACGAGGATGTCTTCATATATATAATGCTGGCATTGGCGGTATTCATACTTTAAATGGGAAAAATGTGAATAGCCTTAAACTTTGTTTGAAAGCAAAATAAAAGTCTTCTCGTTCTGCAATTTTCTAAGCTTCTAGCAGTATTTGCCTTGAAGGCTTCGGCATTTTCTTTTCAGTTTCAAGCGAGAAAAATTTTATTAAAAATTATCTGTTTTTAATGTTTACTGGCCTAGACGGTGTGAATTTGTTGGTTTCTGCGTATTCTTTAAACTTAACATTGAAGGATAAAGAATTAAAACGTCACAAGTGAAATATTATAATTTCCCTCTTAATATTTAAACATCAATATATAATTATCCTAACTTATATATTTATCAATTATTTTTTAATATTTAAAATTAATAAATAAAACTCTAAAAGATAAATTTATAATTTAAAACTTTTAAAATTTTATTAATATTTTATTTAAATTATTGATTTTAGTTTAATAATAATTAAGAAAGGTAAAACTGTTTACAAACCATTTAAGGCTCAACTTATTTCCACCCCTAATTTCAACTAACAAAACATGGGTGGCTAAAGACCAAAATGCCCCTAAGCCAATTATTTCGCCGATTCTTTGACATCTAACACCATAAATACCAATTAGGTTGCGGAAAGAGTTTAATTTTTGAAAGATTTGGATGCTATATTGAGGTAAGATCTTCAATCTACACTAAATATTGTATGTTTTTCTTTGTTTGTGTTTGTTGTGGTGGAGATAATTAAAAAATTAAGGCAATAATAATGTGGTTTTGTCTCAGTAAGGTTCATCCAATCATAATCGTAAACTCTTTAAATTCGATGACGTAGTTTTACCATCATCGTCTTTTATTTAATTCCATTAAATAGTCTTTTTTTTTTTCATTTACCTCTTATTGGTTGTTACTTTTTTTTGTAATTTATTAATGATTAAGGAAACCTAATTGATGTTGTACATTACAAATATTGGTTAAAGGTGTAAGAGGATGATAATATCATTAGGACAAAGATAAATTTTTTGTAAACTAGAAGACAATTAGGTGCTCTCGTAGCTTAGGTTGACGACACTTGTGATCTTGTTTTAAGTGTCGACAATTGGGCTTGCAATGAGAGAGACATAAGGGGAAGAGGTGCTAAGTATGATTATGAGTAGAACTGGACTCCAATTGATAATTTAGGTGGTGATCCTTTGATGTCCATGTTGAGACCTAAGTTAACTTTTGAAGAAAGGAAGAGGTAAAAGTTAATATATCACTCAAAAGTGAGATGGAGAAGAAGATTCATGTGTGTTATTTGAGTTCAAACTTGATTTGGTTGATAAGGAATCGAACTTGAACTTAACGAGCTTCACAGATACGAGTTTG
The DNA here is from genome assembly GCA_026122585.1 of Anacardium occidentale. Taxonomy (NCBI): domain Eukaryota; kingdom Viridiplantae; phylum Streptophyta; class Magnoliopsida; order Sapindales; family Anacardiaceae; genus Anacardium; species Anacardium occidentale. Next base: position 316,897 of record JAJEJH010000172.1, read on the forward strand.
AGCTCGATGAAATTTGTACATATGAGTTTGAGTTTAAGGTCAATGAGTTTTATACATATGAGTTTGAACTTGAGCTTGACGAGTTTCATATGTATGAGTTTGTGCTCGAGTTCAAGGTTTAATAAGCCAAGTCAAACTTTTTTTTGGGAGCCTCTTATTAAGCTTTTTAATGAACTCCCTTATAAGCTTTTCAAAAAATGTTAATAAAACGACTTGTTTTGATGTGGATTGATAAAAAATAATGTTGTCTTAGTCAATTTGAATATAATTTTTCAAGCTTGTAAGCTTAACAAATTAAACCCCTTAAAGCTTAAACTCGATCTTAAGTAAGTTTGACTTAAATCTAATTCTAGTGTTATCGACTGATGGTAGAATGATCATGAATTTGTGGTGTGATTTCGACAACAATGAAAGAGTGAGCCAAGTAATTTGAATTTAGAAAAATGATCAACTACTGAGATGGGAGTGTAATGGCCGATTTTGTCTTTTATCTGCTTTGACTTGCATTTGATTTAAAGCTAAATTCAAGCCAAACTTTGTATTCAAGTTCTATTTGAATTGGTTTAAAACAAACTATCATAACTCAAACTATTGCTTCGCAAATTTTCAAACTTGAACCAATTAAGCTGAACTCTAATGTGGTTTGCAAATTCAAATTGAATTTTTTAATAATAAATTATTAATAAATTTACGTTTTTAATAAGTTATAATAAATATATTTATGTTTTCAATAAATTATAATAAATATATTTGTATTTTTGATAAGTTTTAAAAAGTTATAATCAATATATTTATTAGAAATAAATAAATTTGATTATAATAATGAATTAAATTCGAACTTAATTCTTCGTATCGAATTTGAATTTAAATTTTATATATATAAAAATTTGTAAAATTTTTTAAATCAAATTAAACTTAAATAAATCTAAATTCGAATTAAATTTGATTCAAATTTAACTTTAATTTATCTTGTGGATCATATTCTCCCACAAAGTCAGTTACGGGTCAAAGCATCCAAACACTAGAAACATTTTTCCCTTTCGACTCCCAGCCGAGCCATCCCTAAATTTCAAACCCATGATCCTGACCTCGTGATTATCATTACAAACTTAAAAATAATAACAACATAATAAATGAATTTACATGACACATCCAACGACGTCGTTCCTCTTATCTACTTCCTTAGGCGTGCAACTATTTTGCTGTAATTTTTCAAAAGAACCACTCTTTCTTGCTGGCTAACTTAAACATTTCAATCCAGAATACTTGCTTTCAACACCTCACTGCAACATAGAACCTTTGAATCCCCATGGGTTTTTCAGAAACAGCTGATTTTTCGCGGAACTTCGGTGTCTTAGTCAGAGCTCAAGGCCCTGTAAGTTCCCATACATTCTTAACATATGCTTTTTTTTTTTTAATCTTTTTAACTAGTCCCTGAGTGATCTAATTCTTTTTCTTCCATTGAATTTTAGGACCCAAAAGGTGTAAAGATGCGAAGACACGCTTTTCATCAATACAAGTCAGTTTTTCAATTTTTTTATCTGATTTTAATTAATTGATTCATTTTTTGTTTGAGTTGACTCTTTATTGGTGTCTTAATGTGTTTTAGTTCCGGAAAAACCACACTTTCAGCTTCTGGGATGATACTGCCCAATAACATCTACGATGCTGACGCGGCTGAACGTAACTGGGGAGTCAATGGATTGGTTCTGACTGATGCTTCTGTTGTTGAGCCATTTTTGTCTGTGCAACAAAGAGAGAAGAATGTTTTTCAGGTGCAAGCTCTGTCGTTTTGGTTCTAGGTCACGTTTGCTTGATAATATTGATTGGTTTTAGTATAAATATAGCTGCTTATGTTTATTGCAGGGCCGGCCAGATTTGATTTCGGGTGCTGAGGTTGATGTGATGTTGGAGGTATAAGATGAAATAGAACTGTTTTATTTAGTGGAAGTTGTTAATTTTTTTTTTTAAGTAGATTTATAGGCTAATTTTTGTTTTATTTAGGTTACGTTTGCTTGCCAATGTTGATTGGTTAGAAATATTATGTGTTAGTTGTTTTAATTTATAGGGCATGTTAAGATTGGAGATGGAATGTGAAGGTCTGGATATTGGAGTCCCTGGATGGGTTAGTGCGCAAGTTATAATGTTGGTAAGTATTCAAAGTGCCTACATATTGTTTGTTGAGTTTAATGTTCAAGAGTCTCGTAAATTGGTACTAAAATTGTTTGTTGGTTTGATATCAACGGGACTTATATTTTCTCATGTTTATTTAGCAATAATGAAGTTTCGAAACATTGTGAGATTAATTGTACTTTATATCTTAGAGTCTGTGGAAGTTGCCTTCAGGTCGATGATAATTCTGAAGTTTCAAGCTGTAAAATTCCTGATATTGTAATGCTGAATTATACCTTTTACATTCAGTGATGCTCCCAATATTTGTAATGAGCCCAAGTTGATTATGACTTTCTATCTTGGCTTCCGTTTCTATGTGGAATATGACTAAGCCATATGAACAACAATATTTACAGGAATTATAAGTAATCTTATGCTACCATAAGTTATCATGTGCTTGTAGTTCAACTACATTATCAAATTAAATGCTTGTAATTATCTGTGGCACTGGAGATGATAATTAATGATGTGGTGAACATTTTGTTGTTGTTCCTTAAATTTGTTGCACTTGTCAATATATAAGGAGTGTAACATGCTTTTTGTGCTGGGGATCAATGCAATGTGAAGGTTGAGATTCCTGTATCTTCCCTTGCTCTTCAATCACTTATGGAAGCATCTTCTGGCTCATCAGAGCATGGATGGCATATTGGTTGGTCCCTGGCCTCATATGATAATGGTTCTCAGCCCTTGATAAATGCTATTCAGACTCAGGTCAGTACTTTATAAGGTTGTTCAATTTACTCTGTACGTATCTATGTTAGATTAATTTTTGGAATTTTTGTCTTGAATATAACTTTGTATTTGTATTTTAGATTAAAATTGATATGAACAAGAATAGACATCTACCAAATTATATACATATAAAGATTTAAAGACTTTTGCCAGAAGCTATCTAACATGGTCGGCTTGCTGTACAGATGTATCTTCCCCAATATATATATATATATATATATTCTGGATTCTAAACAGTTGAGTGATGCTTAATTAAGTAGAAAGGTTGAGAAGTGCTTGTTTTTATATGTCTGCCACTTTTGTTAGGCCTGTTGCTTGCATCTGAAACCAACTAGGTATGCATGAGAATGTATGGTTGGTTAGCTCTGGATTTCAGATATTAATTTTCTATATTCCTGTTTGAAGCCTTAGACTGAAGCTAGCTGCATTGAGTCGTTGAGTGGTTAATTGTCAAACATTCTGTGTTTTCTTCTCTTCAAATTGTTACTGCATATTCCTCACTTATGGGTCCATGTCTTTACAAGATGATTTGGTTTGAACAAATAATTGAATGGTGCTTTCTTTATCTAATTCATTTAGAACATTTTCTTTGAGTCGCTGTTGTTTTTTGAGAACAAAGGAACATGGGTTCCTGTTTGCACATTACCTTTGCATTTCATTTTGGTTATTCTAATAGCATGTTGTGGTGATTTTAACAAAACTTTTCAGGTTGAGCATGATAGCAAACCATTAGTTGAGAGTGGCAGGCATCTGCCATTTGTGGAATCAAGTGATCAAAGTCTTATGGGCAAGTCAACTACAAGAATTGCTATCCTTGGAGTTTCCTCATACTTGAAGGTACATTTTGCTGTTAGTTTTCTTTCTTGTTAATGTGATTTGGGATACTTAGTTATAACAAATGAAATCCCACAAGATCTTTCATCTTCTTCTATCTATCTATCTATCTATCTATCTATATGTGTGTGGATACATACACACACATATATTAATATTGAAAGTTTTTATGAATTAGGATCTACCCAACATTACCATATTGCCCTCAATTAAAAGGGGCGATTTCCTTCTGGCTGTGGGCTCTCCTTTTGGCATCCTCTCACCTATGCATTTCTTTAATAGGTAGGGTTTCTTCAGCATAAGTTTCTATATTTTGGCTTGGTTCTTGAAAATGTCCCATCGTGAAGCACTTTTCTATAAATATGAGAAGAAATGCTTTGATTTCTATTATTTAATTCTTTAGCTATTTGAACCAGTATATCTATGGGATCTGTTGCTAACTGCTATCCTCCTGGATCATCCACCTACTCATTTCTGATGGCAGACATTCGGTGTCTTCCAGGTGTGAGCATTTCTCTGTTATGTTTTTGTGGTCATTTGTTGCCATTCAGAAGGTGGTCCAGTTTTTGTGGTCATTTGAACCAGTTGATCTTGTGTTTCACTAAATCTATCAGGGACAGAAGGTGGTCCAGTTTTTGGTGAACGTGCACAGTTGGTTGGTATCTTGGTCAGGCCATTGAAGCAAATGAACAGTGGTGCTGAAATTCAGGTAATCTGCAAAGATCCATCTCATCTATTGTTGATTATCTCATGGTTATTACATCATACACAATTGTAGTCTTGGGTAACAGCTGGTGATTCCGTGGGAAGCCATTGCAACTGCTTGCAGTGACTTGCTGCTGAAGGAGCCCCAAAAAGCAGAAAAAGAGTTCCATATTAACAAAGGAAAATTAAATTCTGTAGGGAACTCGTTATTTTATAGCAGCCATGGCTCCAATGGGTCGTTCTATGAGCGTCGTGATTCTTGTTACCCATCTCCACTAGCAGTTCAGAAGGCAGTGGCGTCTGTTTGTCTTATTACAACTGATGATGGTGTTTGGGCATCTGGTGTTCTGCTTAATGATCAAGGCCTGATACTGACAAATGCTCACTTGTTAGAACCATGGAGATTTGGGAAAACAACTGTTAGTGGTGAGAGAAATGGAAATCAATCAAGGGGATTTGTCTTTGCACCTCAAGAGCTTGCATCAAGGGCGCCAAAGTTTGTGGATTCTTCTGTTCATGAAAGTAGACCTTATAAGTTGAGTTCATTTTACAAAGGCCATAGGAACATACGTGTCCGCCTGGACCACATGGAGCCTTGGATTTGGTGTGATGCTAAAGTAGTATATGTTTGTAAGGGACCTTTGGATGTTGCACTATTGCAGCTTGAATATGTTCCAGATCAGGTTTGCCCTATAGTTGCAGATTTTGCACATCCATCTATAGGATCGACTGCATATGTCATTGGACATGGATTATTTGGACCAAGATGTGGTAAGGCGTAACTTTTCATTTGTATGAGTCTTGTCTGCTTTCTTGTGTATGTGATCGATTAAGATAGGCAACCATAGGTTATTTCATGTATAGCATGCCATCCTGACACCTAGAAAATTCTTAACTATGAATTCATGATGTGGTTCATGAGATTCTCTTTTTTGGTCTAAAGGCTATACTGTTCTATAAATTTTTAATCTTCTATCATTACGATACATTGTGAATCCAAATTTATAAATTTTCAGAATTAGCGACTCCAGCCACATTATTCTCACTTGTGTACGTACTGTTTAATATGTGATATTTCCTAATGCGACAGAGTAAAAGGACTCATTCTATACTGATAATAAGTTTCCTTATCTTATTTTTTCTGTAATTTTTGTCAGAGTAAAAAGTCAAAAAGTATTTGTTAGATCCCAAATATTTTCTTTAAATTTATTGCACTTTTTACTTTGAATCTTGCAGGCCTTACCACTTCTGTTTGTTGTGGGGTGGTAGCAAAAGTTGTCAAAGTAAAGTCACCACCTTATTGTCAATCTATTCTTCAAGGGGATTCAGGGTGTCCAGTAATGCTTGAAACAACTGCTGCTGTTCATCCAGGTGGTAGTGGTGGTGCAGTTGTCAATTTGGATGGTCATATGATCGGACTTGTTACAAGGTACCATGAATTAGATTGTAAAAGATGAATTTATATAGGTTGCCAATTTGTTTCACTCAGTTAACATTATGGTTGTCATGACTTTCAGACTATCTTTTGATTCGTTCCTACTCCCATCCATTTAATCACTGATGTGAAGTTTTTGTAAAGAGATGTCAAACTACATTTTTAAAGAGCTTTCACAATCCTCAATCTGAAATCCCTGCTGTTTGCCCACAGATTTGACTTGAAGTTATCTTGTCAAATAAAAATTATAATAATTAGTGAAATACCTGAATTTATATTGGTCAAATTGTTTTCCTTGGTTAATTTTAAAAAGATTTATTTGTTGGTCCTTTCAGTGCTTGCATATTAAACTTATCTAAGAGATTGAGATGTATTCTTGATACAGTAATGCAAGGCATAGTGGAGGGACAGTTATACCACATCTGAATTTCAGCATTCCATGTGCAGTTTTGGCTCCTATCTTTGAGTTTTCAAGAGGTAAGAAAGCTAAGCAATACGCTGATACTTTGTTAGCAATGAAATTTTCACCATTGCAGTTTTCATTTGTTTAAGTGGTTACTGGAAAGTTAAGTCAGTAACCAAGAAAAGAACCTAATGCAGTTTCTATTAAGCATTAATTCCCAACTTTCTGATGCTTCGGGCTTAATATATCTGTGCCGTTGAGCACCAAAAAGAAAATTTGGAATTAATATTTAATAAAACTCTCTATGTACTGCCTTATATATAGGTGATATGGCATTGCAAATATACAACTCATTTCTAATTAATATGTAAAATTGCACGTGTTATTCAGAAATTTATGATTTTATGTCTGAAGGTGAGAAGATGCTTCTGAGTCTCATGGATCTTCTTTTTCTTACACAGATATGCAGGATCTTTCACTTCTAAAAAATCTTGATCAACCAAATGAACATCTTGCTTCGGTGTGGGCATTGCTGCCACCATTATCTCCAAAGCCAGGTCCTACTTTACTTCATCTGCCAGAGTCACTACTGGAAGCCAAAAAAGATGGGAAAGGGTCCCGTTTTGCTAGGTTCATTGCTGAAAGTGAAGAGGTTCTAAAAGGGTCGTCTCGCATTAGCAAGGCAGAAAACATATCTGGTGAGATTTTTCGTAGTAAGTTATGACAACCTGGCATTGTGCTGATTGCCTTCTATCACTCTTGTAACCAATAAGAAGGAATATGATCAGAATGTGATAACTGAGTCCAAAGTAATGGTTAGTTTCATTGTCAGATCTCACCACATGGGCTGTTGGAGAAATAACACCAATGGTTGGTGAATTTCAAGTCCTTTCTGGGAATGGAAATTTGTAGCTTTATCATGGTTGAGATAAAATATAACAGGGAGGTTGAGTACAAAACAGTAGTGTTTTGTTGCACTAGTGTATAACAGTGAGCGATATATGTTTTTTAGGGAATTAGGTGGATATTAAATCCTTTCATTCTTGTTCCATAAAATTTTCCAGTGACAATGATTCTATAGCCAAGAATGGTCTGCCATTATGTAAGGATGGTGGAATAGGAGGGAGATAATTCCACTTTTTATACTTTCGGAGAGGTGATTCAGGTAAATGAAGTTTCTTCAACTCAGTCATGTGCTGATACTTTTCTTTATGAACCTTTTATCCCAATTTTATTTTCTCAAAAGTTTACACTGGCATTATTTTTGTTTTATAGTTACAGCATTTAATCAATAAACTTAATTAATTAATTTAATGCCAATACACGTAAATTTGGAAAAAAAAAAAAAAAGGAAAAAGATATATTATATTATATTATAATAATAAGAAGAAGAAATAGGAAAGACTTGTGATTGCTAGTTTTGCTCTTTTAACTTTCATTCTTTTAGCCCTTTGATCCACCTAATTTCCTGAGAACGAAAATGGAAAACAAATCGTGGGCAACTGTCTTTTTAACTTTTGGCAAAGGCAAAGAACATATTCCCACCCAAGGTTGACTTAAACGCCGTCCCACTATAAAGATTTAAAAAACTAAATATTTGTCATTTTTATCTTTTAAAATAAAAATAAAAAATATATTTTTTATAAAAATAATTATTATAAAATAATTTTAAAATAATAATAAAAATTTTAAAAACAGTCACCATCATTAGTAATATTATCGACGACGATGAAAGTCGTTAAATATAATTAGATTGTCAGAAATGATCACCTGATTCTATTGGATATTAGATCTTGTCATTTTGATGGAGGAGATAGCCAAAGGTTTGACAAAGGTAATCAGAATCTAAAATGGTCAGAAACAATCGGTTTTAGGTATACCGACTATTTTCGATCTTCTTTGATGACGGAGACAACCAGATCTAACTGTTTTTCTTAGATTTTTGATAGTAGGATCTAGGCGTTTCTGCCATTGAGGGGGTCATATTCGACTGTCAAAAAAACCAAGTAATTGTTTTCAATCACCCAATTATGTTAATGGTGGTCATTATCGTTTCGACGCTATCAGCAGTGGTGATTGCTGTTAAAATTTTTATTTTATTAATTTATTATTATTATTTTAATATTATTTATATTAAAAAAATTTTAATATTAATATTATTTAATTTTTTGAAAGAGTTTTTGATGTTTTTAATCAACAGGGTGAATCCTTGGCTTTTTAAAACTTTATCGGCGGGACTTGTCATTTTGGGAAAGCTTGCGTGGGAATTTGTCGTTTGGCCTTTAACAAAATGCGGAATGAGCAGCAGTCTCCACTCTCTCATGGCGGTGGTAAGCTAACAAGTGACGAAAAGAGTGGATGGTGATGTGGAGTTCAATCATTCATTTTCGTCTACAATAGCCCCTATAGTTTTTAAGAGAATTTTACACTTGGAACATTCTAAAGGGAGCGAGAGAGAGATGGCAGATAGCGCCGTTTACAAGGAATATGTAGCTGGCTTGTTGGTTGGTGTTGCTGCTGTTATTACCGGTCATCCCTTTGATACTGTCAAGGTAACTAGTCTTGCACTTGGACACACAAAATTATGGTTGTATTTTACTTGTGTATTCGGAAGTGAAATTGGTAGCCCTTTTTCGTCTTTCAATAGCGTTCATTTTGTTTATAAATTAGCTCCTGATTGCAGGATTGTAGTTTTGAGTATTGACTTTGGCACTTTGAATTTGGGCTTGTGGTGAACTTTATTAGGTGAAGATGCAAAAACACAATACTGAAACTCATGGGATTCAGTACAAGAATGGATTGCATTGCACTGCGAGGATTCTAAGCACCGAAGGAGTATGTTTCTTTAACTTAATTTTGTCTTTCTGATTGATGAACTTACAGTTTTGTGTTGCTTCTTCCTTTCTGTAGATACTGATTGCTACATTTACCTAAATATGTGGTTATAGAAAGTATTTACTGTATTTTTGAATTTTATTGGTGTTGAAAGGAAAGAAATCCGGTTGTGATAAGACCGGATTATTAGGGATTAGTTAATTGATTTGGCAAATATAGAAAGTGATAAGTACGGAATATTTTAAATATACAATTTATATACATCTTATATTTTATGTGAATCTCCTATATATTCTGAAGTCTGAATAGGAAACAACAATTACCGATTATAAATTACCCAAAAAAAAATTTATCCATTATATTATTCCTGTTTTTATGGTATCAGAACCAGATTTCCAATGCTCACTCAACGTGTGAAACCCTAGAGTCATTGGCATTTCCGCTTCTTCTCAATTATCCACAATTTTTAGGACTAAACCTTTGTCTTTTTAACTTTTAGCTTTCTATTCTCACCACCATGTCTAATATTACATATGAATCCACTCCTGTTGTAAACGAAGAAATTCAAACAACCCAAACTCACATTACCCTAACTGCAAACATTGGACACCGATTTGTCTAATTTTATTCTCAACTCTAACTCATGTTGAAATTTTTGCTAAGATTTTCATTCTTCTCAGCGCACAAGCCTTTTAATTCTTTTATCGCTTTTTCTAACATCTTTACTCTACCATCCATTCTTGTATTTACCATTGATTGGAAAAAGGATGTTGGATAACGACTATGATACAAATTGTTAGGATTCCTAAATGCATGAGTTAATGTGAGAGAAAATTTATTTTATTGAATTAAGACAACAATTACAACACAGAAGGAATACAAACTTCTAGGTGCTGTACCTGGAAACTAATATGTAGAGTTCCTATGCCTACAATTTTTTATCCCAAAATGCTGAATGCCCCTTCCTTACTGCCTCATGTGTAAAAATAAATACCCTCTAATCAATTCTCCAGCCTAAATTTCTAATTTAATGTATAATTGAAATTTTATTCTCAATCCTAAGTTCCCAATTTGATTGTATACTCCTTCCTTATAAATTTCTCAGTCCTAATTTCCTAATTTAATATATACTCCTACGTTAATCCATCCACATCCCTTTGTTACTTTGATTTTGTTACCTTATTTGTTGTTGTCTTATGTCATGCCTGTATTCTCATCCGTCTTAAGTCCTAATTGGATAATTTCTAACTTACCCTTATTCATCCTAATCCATCTAGGGCCATCTGTTCTAAATCCTAATTAGTTAATTTTCAACTTACCTTATTAATTCTAATCCATCTAGGATGGGAGTCTGACAAAAAATCTTTGTATAGTTTTAAGCAGCTCCTAAGGTGTAGTTTGAACATTTCGGGAAGTTTGTCAAAGGCCATGGTTATTGCCAAAGCCAAGTTGGCCATACAGTATTGTACAAGCATTCAAAGGATAGGAAAATTGTTATTTTAATTGTGTATGTAGATTATACATTTTTGACAAGTAGTGATTACATAGAGTTGCAAACTCTGAGGGAAAAACTGGCTGAAGACTTTGAAATCATAGATTTGGGTTTGCTGAAGTACTTTCTTGGTATGAAGTTTGCAAGATCCAAGGAAGACATATTTGTTAGTTAGTGAAAATATGTGTTGGATTTATTGGGAGAAACACCTTTACTTGGGTGCAAGGCTGTTGAAACACCCACTGAAACGAACTTGAAACTGATACCTATTAAAGTTGAAAGTGTGGTGAATATGGAGCAGTACCTAAGGTAGGTAGGCTGGTAAGTTAATTTACCTATCACACACATGACAGGATATAACTTTTATTGTGTGCATGATAAGTCAGTTTATTCACTCACTAGGACTGTTGCACTTTGAAGTAGTGTGTAGGATCCTGAGGTATTTAAAGAGAACACTAGGAAAAGGTCGACCATGCAAGAAACATGGACTTCTAGAGATAGATGTCTATAAAGATGCAGATTCGGCTGGCAGTGTTTACTAATCGAAGATCTACATTAGGTTATTGTATGATTGTTGGAGGAAATTTAGTAACTTAGAGAAGTAGGAAACAAAATATAGTAGCTAGGAATAGTGCAAAAACAGAGTTTAGTTCTGTTGTCTATGGGGTTTGTGAGGTAATGTAGATTAAGAAACTACTAGAAGAATTAAAGGTTTCTACTTCTTTACCTATGAAAGTCTACTTGACAATAAAACGATTATTTCAGTTGCTCATAATCCAATTCTTCATGATAGAACTAGACTTGTGGTTGTAGAATTGGATAAACACTTTATTGAAAAGAAACTTGATAGTTGGATAATTTGCATGAACTATATTCCAACCACTGATCAGGTTGCAGACATGCTTACGAAGGGGCTACAAAAGAAATAGTTTGATTGTTTGCTTGGCAAGCTGTTTATGGAAGATATCTTCAACTCAACTTCAGGGGACTGTTGGAAGGAAAGAAATCTAGGTGTGATAAGGACTGGATTATTAGGTTTAGTTAACTAATTTTGTTTTGTAAATATAGAAAGAGATATGTGTAGAACATTTTAAATATATGATTTAGTAGAGTTTTATGTAATGTAGATATCTGATGATATGTAAATCTCCTATATAAATAGGACTCATGTATATTCTTAAGTGTGTGAATAGAAAACAACAATTACTCCTTATTTTATTTGTGTTTCCAATTGGTAATACGTTGAGTTGTCTTATGTTAGGGCTTTGCGAAACCCTATTTTGAACGAACCTCAATTTGATGAATTTGTTTGGATTGTGAAGCTTCAAAGGGATTAAAAGCCATTATTGTTGGCTTCTCTAATTTTTTGTTTCCGTGGAATATTTTTTTCATGATTATATAGACAAGGAAGGTGACATTGACAAATTTCATTAGTTTGTTAAGTTCTGGTGGCTCTTGGGTATTCTGTTCCGATAAGGTCTGGTGGAATTTTTTTTTTTGGGGGATTGATGGAGGGTTTGCATTTAAATTTAAAAAAAAAAAAGGATCTTTCATTGTTTGTCTGCATGGGTTTGAAGTGTTAGAATACCTTAATTTCATTATGAGTTGTGTCTTAATAAACTTTATGAGGCCAATTTAATGAATGTTGGTGTTAATAATTAGTTTTTGCTTTTTTACTACCTCTTAGTCGTCATAAGTACTAGTGAGAAAGAATTTGTCGAGGATTTATAACTTAATGTTTTGACTGATATTGTATAGTTTGTAGTGTATGCAACCATGTCTGTACTAATTGTAGTTCTTTTTCTTAATAAGAGTTTGATTTGGTGAATCCTCATGTCTAAAATTATTGTTTCATATTGTATCTCTTTGGTTGTTGAGACTGAGTATGCATGTTTTTCGTCATGACCACTTTGTAAGAAACTCTTCTCTTATAACCCCAAAAACTAGACAGTGAAACCAAATGGCTTATTTATATTTTGCTAGACCTAGTTGCTATGGAGTTGAAATTTTGTATCATGTGTGGGAAACCAGAAATAAATTCCTAAAGTTTAGGGATAAATTTCAAATTATTATTGTACTTGTTTTGCCTAGTTGAATTTTCTAAGACCTAATTTATTGCAAACTATCTATATATTTGCTTATTCTCTATGAATAAACTTAAGAATTTCCAAATCTTCATTCTTGTTTCAATAACATGTAAGAAATCTTTAAGTGTGGATCAACAATTTTATTAATTATAAATTTTAACATATTTTGGGCAATGACTTGGGGCAATCTAACGTGTGTACCTATTACATTGTACACTTTTCATTTTTATTTTTCTTTCAATGTGGGACTTTTATATGCCAACTTCCAGTTTATATGCTAATATGGTCTCACCACTCTAAGGTCTGTCATTACCCAATTTTGAACTTTGCTCACATCTAATGGGTTTTTAGATTGTAGGCTACAGGATGCATGATTGTAGTATTGTGTTTGACAGTCTTTTTACTAATTCAGTCTTAACGTCTTAAAGTGTATTAGATATGTAGATTATTCTAGAATGGCATTTTCAATTATCTTGGAATACTCTATCCTCTCCTTAGTTCTTCATATTTTTATCTTCTCCAGAAGAATGACTGCAGTTGTGATTGACAGGTCAAGGGGCTTTACAGAGGAGCAACACCGTCTTTTGTTGGCATGGCTTTTGAGAGTTCTCTTCTTTTTGGCATCTACTCCCAAGGAAAACAATTTCTGCAGGTTTCTATGGCATTATAGCTGAGATACTTTAATAATTTTGTTAATGTATTCCTTCGAAGGTGTCAATGCATCTAATATGTATGTATGAACTTGTGTTTCCTACCAAGAGAGGGGTACAAAGCCATGGGCCACAATCGCAAGTAATAATTCCTTCTAGTGTAGGATGCAAGTTCAAGGTACAGACTCTTCAGTTCCAAACTCCAGTAGGTACTCTAGTCCTCTTGATTGTGCTCTTAAAACTGTAAAAAGTGAAGGGGTGAGTAAATCCTTTTCTTCTGGCAATTAAATTCTTCTGTGCAATTGTTGAGCTGATCACACATGTTTCAGGTTACAGCCATTTTTCGTGGGGGATCTACAACATTGTTGAGAGAAACTTTGGGAAATGCAGTCTTTTTCAGTGTCTATGAGAATGTTCGTTATTACATGCATTTACAACTTAAAGCTGTCTCGTCTGATCACAACAATCTGATTGACATGGGCATTGGGATTGTGAGTGGTGGTCTTGGAGGTGTAGTTGTAAGCACTCTGACACCCTTACATATCTATTATTTCATTTGTGAACTCATTCATGTTATTAAATTCTGTTTTATAATCCATGTTTCACAGTTCTGGTCAGCTGTTTTGCCTTTGGATGTGGCGAAAACTATCATCCAGACTGATTGAGATAAAAACTCTATAAGAAATTCTTTTCAGATAACTAATTTCGGTAAAGTTTTTTGATTCTCTCGATCTAATTTTTCTAAGACTAACCTCTCCACACCTTTATCGAAACCTTGGGGATAGGTAAAAGAGGGGAGGGGTTGCAGGGTGTGGAAATGACTCCCTAATTTCCAAACCAATTATAAAGAGAAGGTAATCTGATCACTTCTGTAGATTTACAGGAGAGCTCGATTGAAGGGATGCTATGCAGGATTAGGTCCTACAATAGCAAGGGCCTTTCCTGCTAATGCAGCTGCGATTGTCACCTGAGCGCTAGCCATAAAATTGCTAGGGATCAGACATAACTAGAGATTGTACTCCATCTACTTACAAGGTGCTTCTAACTTTTTGTTTCTGTTATTAGCATGGAGGCCTATACGTATCACAGGAATTTTGACCTAACTGATCTGTGTTTTATTGATATGATATCAGAGCCAAATATTTGTAAAAGAGTGAGAAATACTTGACTTGTTGAAGTGATAATTCAATGTTAGACTTGTTGGACAAACAAATGGCAGTCAGGCTGTCTATTTTTTCCCCTTATTGTCAGGGGCCATTTTTACTTTGCTTGTTTTCACAATACAAAAAGGATTGGAATTGTGTTGTAATCTGGCTGTAGACGGCCCTTCACCATTTGCGTTGTCTTAGCTTGTTAAACTTTGTCATAGCAATTTATTATGTGTTTTTTTGCTTCACTGCCGTGGCCTGAAATACTCAAATGGTCGTACTTTATGTTGTGCATTTGTTCTCAGCTCACTTTATTGTTCAGTAGAATTTGCTAGTACTTCTGAGTTACATGCTGTAAATTTTGGGGCGTAGAAGTTTTCTTTTGTTATATTTTCTAAGGAATTGCTACAAGGGGAAATTTGAGTAATGGACAATGTCTAAAGTCTATTTTGCCACCCAAAACCTTGATTAAACAATATTTTTGGCTCTTTTAAGTTTGAAAAGTCCAATTTATCCATCTTTCATATGTTATAAATTATAGTTCATTTTGGTGGAAATACAAAAATGTCTTGGACACACAATGCAAATATCAATTATCTTTCTTTATTTTTATTCAAATTATAGATTTATGTTTAATTAATTTTTAATCTTAATTATAATATGTTATTTTTTAATTTTAAATGTAGAAAAAGAAATTGAAAAAGGATTGAAATGTAGACGTCTGAAATGTAATGGACTAGAACAGATTCTCTCAATCTTGTCTAACCTTTATCAAGTAATAGTAAGCAAAGTAAAGAAATGAATACAAACGAAAGGAGTGAAAAATGTGTCACAAGTGAACAAAGGATGTATACAAATGAAAAAGGGTAGGGGTATTAATAAAGCTCTCCCACTGCGCTTGCAGGGGTGGATTTGAATTGAGTCATATTCAAATTCGATTAGTTTTATAGGAATTGAGTCTGAATTCGATTCATTTACGATAAATGAAATTCGAATTCGAATTTGATTTATTTAGCTCATTAAATCTTTAAAACTACGTTGTTTTGATGTATATTAAACAAAACAACGTCGTTTTAATCAATTTAAACAATTTTCAATTCATCATAAGTTTGAGCACAGAGCTCAATAAATTGATTTTAAGAATTTCAAATTCAAACTCGATTCGAATTTATAAAATATGGACTTGCTCAGACTCAATCTTAAAATAATTAAATTCAAATATAACTCTACTTCTCGTGTAAAAAATCTAACATTACATAATATTTTATTTTTCATCCCTTATTATTATTTCTTTTTCTCATGCTAGTTTCCCAATGCCAACGATGTGAGGCGTTTGTAGATAAGCATAGAAGAATCGTCACACGTGAAATGTTTAGATCCATGCTTCCACTGATCAAATATGATGTTTTAGCATCAAATCATGGAGAGAACAATGAAGAAGAAGGCGATAATGACAACAAGAATCAGAGGTGATTGACATAGTATAATCACGAGATTAATGGGACAAAAGCGGTTGCTTAATTTGGTTCCGAAATTGGCCATAAAAGATCTGCTTCATAATCTAGAGTATCCAAAGATTTTCATAAATAGTGACTCATAGATGGAGTAAATTTTCAACTAAAACAGTCGCTGGCTTAAAATAGAAGGAAATCCTTGAAATGCTAAAACAAAGCCTTGAAGGATTACAACTCAAAGACCTTTTACACTCAAAGAAAACCTCCACCATTCAAGTAAGACTCACAAACTTCATGTACAAAAAATCTCCCTTCGTCGTCATGAAGTTGAAGACGAGTCTATAGCAACTAATTTGTTCGAATTTTAGCTCTAGACTTAGACCTACGATGTTAATAACCAGATTATTATTGGATCAGTAAACTATTTCAAGGTGAATTTTTTTTCGTTTGTTTTACGTAGAGGTCAAACCAATAAATACTTAAAGGTGATTTTATCATTTTAATTTTGCATAGGGACCAACTTAACATTCTCAAGGGAACCATATAAAGCAGGTAAGAGGTTGCTAAAAAGGAAAAGTTACAAGTCGTACAAATCTTAGTCATCGATCTCCTCAAGGAAAAGCTCTTCTTGATATCATCTCGTTAATTTCAACTCCTCTCGACATCGATATTATCATTTCTAGCTTTATTGTTTGTAGAAGCTCTTCTTATTGTCAATCTTATCAATTTTGACTTCTCACACAATCAATTTTGTCACTGACATTAATTCATTTATCTTATTATTGTTCATTTGAACTACAATTGATTTAGTGGTTGAATCATAATCTAGTGTGGCTTTCTTTGTTGAACTAAGGTTTAAAGCAATCTCATTAACTAGAATTAGGGAGGGCTTAGGGTTTCAATTAGATCAATTGAACTGATTGGTATAATCTGAGTTTCAAAACCATGTTTAAACCTTGTTGAAATTTAAATTTGTTTTGGCCGATGTTGTCAATGATGAGCTTAACATGATTGATTGAAACTTGAATGAAACGTGCAAAATCAAAAACAAAATAAAGGTGTAATTTCATTTCTCTTATGCAAATTGAAACCAGAGTAAAGAGTTTGAGTCAAAGAAGACCTTTGAATATTGAGACTTAGAGGAAATCCAACAATAAGCCCACACATTAGAGAAAATGTTCTCTTAACACTAACATGAGAGCCCCAAATTAATCACCTAGAATAACAAATCCGTTTTTCAAGTCATGAGCAAAAAATTTTTGAAATTTTAAATAACTTTTTAATTTCGTTTGTTAGGTTTATACAAAATAACATTCTTATCATTTTATATCATGATTTTCTTTAATAGAAGTAAATGATAAGTGAGTGAAAAAAAAAAAAACAAACTTAAATAACATAATTTTATTTCATCAAAGTTCAGGTGGGACATAGCTATTTGCCCTAAAAAAATAAATTAATTTGAAATAACATAAGAGGCCCTATGCATTGCTAGTTGCGGTTTTGATTTTGATCCTAAACCTTATCACTTTTGACTCGAACTAAGAGGCCCTATGCAGCTGCTAAGTGCTTAATTAGCTCATTCAAAAATATTCTGACAGTGGCGTCTAATTGTAATGTCCTATTTCATATCTACTCTTTAACTTTCACAATGTTAAGAACTTCTCATTGTGGTTATAGGCCATACCCATGGAGTCAAATTATTTTGTTGTTACTCTCAATATTTACGTCTTGTATCCAATTACACTTCATTGCAGAAAAGCTTGAGGGGCATTATCATATGGAAGCTCTCAGCAACTACTGAAACCATGAATCCAGTTCAACATCCATCACAAACTTGAGATTTCAAGTAAATATTAATGTACTTGGGGAAACTAATAGCATTGATTTGAGCAGAGCAGATTCTGGGACGGCCTAAGTGTCAAGCAACCTAATTGGCAAAATTTCGTTTCATAATTTAAGAGCAACTGGGGCCATTTTATTTAGACTTCGAATGATTGGATATTAGTTAGTTGATCTATCTTGTCTGATAAATCCCTATATGAAGTTCCTAAGCTAACTTTTTTAATAATGTATGGCACATTGAAAATTGAATGTAAAGGAGGAAAAAAAACAAAGAAGCAAACTATACCATTATACCCTGAAAGTTTAGTCAAATATAGGTAAAACAAAGCTCAAGCATGAGCGCATGACATTGAAGCAATGTTTATTGTAGATAATCAGGGGCACCAATTTATCAAATGGTGCATGAGGACAGAAAGATAACATTATTGTTGACAGAAGAGAGAGAGCAAGAGAAATGATATAGAATTAGACCTTAACTGATGACTTAGTACCAAGGGGAAAGTTATTAAGTAAAATCTTCTTTCATTTCTCTGCATTCATGCATGCCTCTAGGTGTGTACTTCTTTTTCAGCCTTCTCCCTGATAGTCATATTGGTTTTTCCGGCGTCTCTCATTGTGTCCAGCCAAACGCCTTCGACAACTCCTTTTTGCATCATCAAACTCCGATAGGTCGTGGAACCTACAATATCATATTCACATACATTTTTCATATTCTTACATATATTTGAAATTAAGAGAGAAATCAAAGTAAAAACATATACTTCTTTGATGTTAGAAGATGGGTGAGTGTGTAAAACGCTAAAGTTTCATTTCAAAGACACTATTGCTAACAAATAGTTCGTAGATTAAAAATTATTTCTACAACTCTATTATCTTCACACCCAAATTCTGAAAAACTACTAAAAAGACAATCTTCCAAGTAGTTCTTTTTTTTTTTTTTTCCCAAATTAATTGTCAATGAGTTTTTTGTGCTTTCGTTTGTCAAAAAGCTTGTTTTATGGTCAATTAACAGTACAATGGAAAGGATGTCTCCAATAGAAATGTCAAACTTTAATGTTAAATAAAGCATTAAATTATTTTGTACATAATTTGTGTTAACCGGTTAAGCCGTTTGACATCTCTAATCTCCAATATTCATCCTATGTCCCATCCACCTTTGTTATCTTGTTCTGAATGGAAATTTGAAGAGACCGAGCTATTATTGGTGATAGAATATGGAATACTTCTTAGCTATTGAAGAATAATGAGACAAATTCTGTTTCTTTTTTACATTTCATGTCCAACTTCTGTGTAGAAATATTATCATCTATAAATTGACCAGTACTATATATGGACTAAGTTTTGGTGCTATTAATAGCTATATGTATTGATTATTATCTCCATTTATGAAACATATATGTGTTGGTTATGTTACATAAATAGAAATGGCCGAGTGGTTCTTGTTTTCTTACGATTCCAGTAATTCAAATTAAATTAGTTATGGCCTCCAGCTAACACATCCCTATTATGCAAGTACTGTTTTGTCATGTTTTCGTGGCAATTTCCAGCTAATTTTAAGTACGGGAGGATTAAAACCATTAACAATGGAAAATCTTGGGAAGACTAAAACCATTAATAAATGAAAATCACTGTCAAATTTATATATGTAACTGCAAGTAAAGGATCTAGTGAAAGAGATGGTTGAAAATTACCTATTAAACTTGGTCACTAACTCCTAAAAAATTTGTTGAAATTCTGTAGGGATGTATAATGTTAGTTCAATGTATAGGCTTGGTTGGATAAGTCATGTATAAGTTCAGATTGAGGTAGTTCCAGGTACTGAGATTTGAGATATGTATGAATCACAAAGATAATTAATAAATTACTTTCAAACCTAGAGAGAAGATTGAAACCTTAACCTAAATGAGCAACAAAAGTGAACTAAAATTCATGAATATGAAAATCAAGCTACAAAAGAAAAATTAGGGTTTTGAAATAACCTGCTACATTGCTGACAAAAACGTTGTTGAAGACCAGCAAGTCGAACAGCGGAAGCCTTAGCATGGAAATCACAGACCTTATGGCGTCTATGGTATCGCTTGGCATCGGTCATGTCGGCCGTACAATTATCCACCTGACAAGATACAGAAGTGGAAGACCCTCCACCACTGGCCGCTTCTCCTTTCTTTACTTTCTTCTTCTTATTATTATCATCCTCAACAAAACCTGCAGCTGCTATCCCACTAATTCCATCTTCTTCATCGTCTTCTTCGTCCTCCTCCGCCATCAGGTCTTTCATTCTTTTTCCCTCGGCTTTGCTCGAGTCCATGATGCTGTGAAGCAAGCAAGGAGATGGAGGGATGGGGCGGAGAAGAATTGAAGAAGGTGAAGATTTATCACGGAATTAAAATCCTCCAAGAGTAGAAGAATATGTGTGAAGGACCACAAGCTCCATTTCTTTCCCTATCGTTAATATTGGCTTAATAGTAAGGGTAACTAGCTAGGAATCTAACAACAAATTCTAGCTCCAACACCTCCTCATATTGATTGGTCTACATTCCGAAGAAAATTTACTTCTTTGAACGCCCCGTTCTCACGTCAATTTCAACTTTGCACGCTTAGACAGGCTTGATCTAAAATCTATCTAAACAAAATACACTGATATGATCAATATTTACTAAAATATGAAACACAAATTAAAAACATAAAATGAGTTCAAGGATTTTTTGACTTTTAATACAAATCTAGAATAAGAACAAGAACTGGATGTCTGATCGGATTGAACATATATGTAGAAAAAATAGGTTTATTTTGTTATGGCATTGGCTAGAAGTCTATGATAATTATCTTAATTTCGAATTACTACTGAAAGTCTTCTTGCAAAATAATGAATTTTTCCAAAGATACATGCATGTGGGATTCCCTCTCTTTATCACTAGTGACAGTCCTTTTCCAGGAGGGGGCCAACTCAAATTCCTGCATTTTGAGTGAATTATTGGAAGGGTGAAAAGGTGAAAATGAAAACCATGTCCTCAGAATCCTATTCTTTTTTTCTTTTTTATCATCGAGTCAGAGGTTCCTAAAACTCAGTGGGCACCTTAATAATACATGTATATACATAAGCTGGCGAGCGTTACAGCTAGTTTCATTATCATTATCAAAGAAAGGACCACCGCTGTTGTGCGAAATTTGGATAGATCGGTCCCAATTTGTACGAGGCAAATGAATGCAGTTAAAGGTCCAACGTGATAAATTTGCATATTTACGTCACTCAGTTTCAGGTACTGATAGGATCCAATGCTTCTGACAAGAAAGAAAATGAAGTTAAGTGATTCCCATTACTGATTTTTTTTACCTCTGAAATTTGAAAATAATCATATCATCGACAACCCAGTACCATTGTCAACTAACCCAGTACTTCTTTTATTTTTTCTGGTCATATTCCTTGCTTGTTTTTATGGTAATTTTATGTTGAATGAATTACCTTGTCCCACCCATGGTTTGCCTACAAAAATTTGTCCACTCTTTGTGATAAAAATAACATTTTCCACTCAAAAACAATTTTTTTTTATTTGAAAATATATAGTAAAAAGGTAAAATAGTTAATTTACTTAAATATACACACGTAAAAAATCGGATAAAATAGAATAAAAAATAAAAGTTGGCCGTGGAAAATGCATCCCGCTTTCTCATATTTCATCCTGTCATAGAAAACTCACCAAAACACCATCACAATCACCAACGTCCTTTTTGCCATAAAATTCTTCTCCTCTCAATTCACAAAACTCCTCGTCTTTTTTATCTGATCAATTAAAAGAAAAATTATTGTACGCAAAATCCTTCAACTCGATTGTTGATGGTTGACATGCACATGATAGTACATGCAGTTGTGTGTGATGGAATGCACACAACATGAAGGATGGAGCAAAAACAACAACAATGAGGGCAAGAACGATTTGGGTATGTTGTGGTATGGTCAAGGCAAGGCAGGGTGGACAAAGTTAATGAGATCTGGGCAACCACTATCATTACAGTGTCGTGGGTGAAGGAAACACAACAAAGGTCATGATGACATGATAAAGGAGAGCCACACAAGTTCAATGGTAGGAAAAGAATAGGCAAGCGACATACTAAGGCCTTCAATACCTTAATTGGGATTTTCTTTTTCTCTTTGTGCTCAATCAATTTGGATTCAATAACACTTCTTGGGATTCTCCTTAACTCAGTTCATTTATCAATCAGTATTAATGGTAATGGCACTCCCAAAGGATATTTCACATGTAGTAGAAGTGTTAGACAAGGCAACCCTTTATCTCCCGTTCTTTTCTTTTTTGAGTTGGAAAAAAGGTTTTTAGTCATGGGTTGGTCAAGTCCTAGCATCTGATTAATCAACCTCTACAGTCATCCTCATTTATGTTCTTGAAAGTCATTTTGGAATCAAATAACAACCATCCCAATGTGAGAACACAAATTGTTTGAAGAAAATATGATTTTATATATATATATATATATGTAAGGTAAAAGGAATTATGAAAATCTTAAGAGAGAATATTTCCTTAGAAAAGAAAAATAAATGAACAAGGCCCCGTAGGTTTGAGAAATATAGAAGGAGCAGATCATGGATAGGTTGTAACTTAGATCAAATAGACTAACACGTAATGAAGTACTTCACTTTTCTTACTCTAGTAAAACATACAAAAAGTCTTCTAACCAGACAAAATATGAACACAAGGAGACCAATAAAAAGATGAGACTAAGATCGGAGATTCAGAAGTCCTTTCAAATACTATAATAACCGATTTGTCAAATTCTTTACTGATAAAACGCTGGAGGAGGAGAGGAGAGGAAATAATAACGGAGAGAAAAGAAAAAGTTTGCCCATATGGTGAGAAAGCAAAAGAGAGGTTTAATATACCAGTGATATGGTAATTTAAGTTCCGTACTGTATCAAATCATATTTTTCATTAACATAATTCAATTTAAGTAAGAATGTGTTGTATACATCATCAAGGAGTGGAGAGTCTTTTGGGTCAAATCTTGGGTGGACAAGGTGATTCACTCGTCTATTTTATTTTGCAGATTTTGTTCGGATCAGAAAATTTTAAATGGGCCTCGTACAAATAAAAGCCTCGTTTGTCCAGCCGAACCCACAAGCATCCTCATAATTGAATCCTTTTTTAAGTTTGAAAATTTTTACTCATTCATTCATTTCATGGTATTTTGGTACTTATATTGTATACTTGTCACGTAAAACCTTAGGTGATAATATATCATTCGGTTTTATTATTAAAACCCAAAAACATTCTCGAATAATTTGATATATATATATATATAAAAGATTTATTTTTTATATCTCATCGATATAAAATTTGTATAAATATGACATAAAACCCTTATAGTATTTACTCTTTATCCAAATATTACCATCCAAAAATTCAACCCTTTGTTACTAGTAAGCAAGACAAGCTTTCATTGTTGATTGAATTGCATTAACGGGGGTCCTCTCATATTGTATACTTAGCCAAAAAATTATCTTGCGTTGTTTTAGAATTATAATGTAAGGTTTTTGGCAATTAAAAGTTTAAAAATTTGAAATTAAAATATGAATGACGGAAAATAACTTTGTTGCTATATAATTATATTCTAATCCAAACCAGAAGATAAGAAAAAATACAGGGAAACAGTGGAGGTATTGGTAAAATGGATTCGGGTTTGGGCCCAAGGAGAATTAGCCCCGAGTGGATGAAGGTATTGCGCATTTGGGCCAGCCGATTAATTTAAAAGGGCTCAAAATCTTAGGCCTGCTCTAACCGATGACCCAACCCAAAATCTCCAACTCCTCACTTAAAATTTTTGAAGCTCCAAAATAAAATAATTATAATTATCCCCGATTAATGAACTAATTAAAAAAATAAATTAACTGAGAGGTGTATAGACCGATAAAAAGCAAGAATACAAGAAAAAGTAAGAGTATGTTCCACCGAAAAATGACACTTTCGGGTGATCATGCAATTTAATCACAAATTAACAATAACGTGTTGATTCGAAATAAAGAAAGTCTTCCATATAAGATTAATTAACATAATTATGAAGACTTAATATTTTATAACAAACAATTCTCTTCTCTCAGTTTAATACTATTTGTTTTAAACTAATCTTATGTTGACAGCTTGTTTCATGTGTGACGACGACCACCCCCCTTCTCACTGTACTGTTCATTCCCATTACTTTATTTTAATTAAATTAATAATTAATTACTGATTACAGACAATTGGGGAGTGTCAACATCAGCTCCTAATTAATTTAGGTCACTGATTTAATGCCTAACGCAATTGGCGTGTATGTGACTCTATCTTTGGAAATATATTTAAAGATTAATATGTTTAGACACAAGAATATATAAATTCATAAAAATAAAAGAAGACTTGTCCCCCACAACATTCTTAAGACCCCACAGGACCAGCGGCACTTGAAACTCCCACAAGCAACAGTCCAAATTAAGCTAATCGACAGCATCTTCTAAAACTAAAATTAATGTAGAAATATTTATGTAGGAGTGGATTTTGGTCTGATTAAAGACTGTTTGTCTGATCGGAACCTCACTGGAAATTTCCATGCTTGTTCCTGCTACTTAGGGTCAAGTTCCCATGTTTGACTCTTCTTCATCTCTTTGCTCGGTGCTGCCTCCATTATGCTTCTGTCATTTCTACGTATATAACATGGCCCGTTTTGGTTTTAATTATGTATAATGCTTGATAATTAATATTTTGGTAGGCTTTAAATGTCCAATCAAGAACAGCGGTGATATCAACTTTACAGGATGATTTCAAATGTTTATTAAAAACCAAATATCATCCAAATTAATTAGTGTTTCCGACGAATACATATCGTATTTTGAGTTAAAACGTTTGAAAATAGAAGTATGAAAATTATTTATCTAAATATTGTTTACAAACAATATTTTGAAAATAGATTCGGACTATTACAAAAATCGTATCTTGAAGCTATAGGACTCTTCAAATAACATAAAAGACGAGGAGTACGCAATGCACCGCAGATCCAAATAAAACTTGTAGTGTTTTGTTTCTCTTAACCTAACCTTTTAAACAGTTACCACCATTCTCTCTTGAACTTTCTAAACTTTGAGCACCTCATGGAGCACTTAAACAAAAAACCTAACTTGTCATTTCAAATAGAAACACACACACACAAATGGTAAGGAGAGGAACGCCATGATTTAGCTAGGAGGAATGTCATTTTCCAATGAAGAAAAAGGGGGTGGTGGTATGGTGTGGTGTGGGGAAAATAAGTGGCTCAAGTGTTGAGAAAGCAATAGTAATTGGAAGAGAGATCTTTGTCTGGACATTGTTTAGGGTGCAATGTGATGAGAGTTCGTGGGCACAGTTGGGTTGGGATTCGATGCTTTAATTAGTCCCAGTTTTCCTTATCAAAAAGAAAATAGAAAAAAAAATTTCGAGTCTTGAAATACAGGCTTCCCTTTATCGTGCGTGTTGGGTTTCTTTCATGTTTGCCGATTTGGAATCTCTTGTCAGTTGTGGTGGAATGGTGACTGGTATTGGGTGGGTAGGACCCATTTCCATCTCCATTGCAACCTGTAAATCAATTAACACCACTTTTTTATAATTATATTTCTATGATATTACACTTTTATCCATAAAAGTCTAGTGTTTATAGCACTCTGTTTTAAATTCTAATACCAGGGAAATGTATGTATCTTATCATCTTGTTCTTCCATGTTAAATATACTTATAACGTAATCAATATTGTCTAATCCCACAACGCAACCCACCTCCCCAATCTAATAAAGACAATATTATTCCCTTTCAAAATCCGTTTCAGATTTTCTTAGTTGCAAACGCCATCATTATGTTTTGTTTTTGATTGCCTTGGGGTGGTTTTCATTTCGGAAGTGTCACATCTTGCCCAACCCAACTCAGACTTTTCTTTCTTACTGGATGAAGAATTTCTAACCCTAGTTTCTTATCACATAATAACGTAAACAGGAAGTTAGTGATGTAATAATAACCATTGGATCTCTAGAATAATAATTGACCCATTTGACCATGCTGGGAAGATCCAATGTATGAGAACAAGTTGGCGGGAGCAAGTAGAATCCTCTCCCTTTGGGAATTACGAAATTGAACTGACGTGGCAATCTTTATTGATCGAGACAATAATCTTTTAAATTAAACTAGATTGATTAAAACTAGGTATTTAGCTAGCAAAGATCTAATAAGATTAACCGAAGGATGACGATCAGAGTGTTACTGCGGAAGAATAATGATAGGATGTTAGGGGGAGCAGAAGATCCCTTGAAAGACTACAAAATCCGATTGTTCCCCAAACTCTGCGTTGCTTTTTACTCCTTTTCCCGTATAAGCTCAGCTGCAAACCACATGGTTGATTGTTACATTCCCATCACAGAGAGATGAATTCAGAGAGACTGGAGCCCTCTTGCCTTGTGCGCTGTGTTTTTGAATGTGAGATGTAAACGAGACTCCACATGGAGCCTTCTTGTCCTTTTCCTCTTGAAATTTTCAAATTCTCTCTGCACATTGTTTATACTTCTTTGAAAGTATTTAAACGTGTTCAGTACTACTGCCTCTCTCACTACCCTTTGCTGAATCATATGCCCATGTTGAGATATATATAAAATATATATTTTTTACTGTACAACAACCGCATATACTGTATTTATATAACTATATATACCCACCAAAAAATACTAAAAATGTGCAGTTAACCTTTACTATATATACGCTTGATTAAGTTTTCAAATGCAGGCATGATTAGATGAAGAAATGAAACCCTTCTAGTTAAAAATGTTGTTGAATTGGAAATGCGAAGTAATGATTTCGAAGGCAGATTTGATTGGATAAATTTAGATCGCAGAATATGTATATGAACAAAATAGGTAGAATTTAATAATTGTTAGTTAAATCATTTAAATTTGTCGGTATTTATTTATATTAATTAATCATAGAAATTAAAAAAAAAAAAAAAAGAGAAGGAAAAAGTGGCAGTGGGATTTGCTGTGATGCATTGGGTCTTGGGCTCTAGGGATTCCCTCTATCAATACAAAGGAATGTTACGTAGTGCTGCGGAGTGTGCAGTCTCATGTAATGTTCTTTCTTTTTGATGTCTTAAACCTCTCGAGGTTATCTTATTAATATTATGCTTACTTCACTCTGTCTTCTTCTGCGATTTTGAATATGTCCTTTATATTCTTTTGATTTTTCTAAGTTGCATTAAACAAACAAATACCTACTCAAATTCGATTTTAAGACCAGACCCATCACGTGAAATTAGATAAATAATGCCATAATTTTCTTGTTATGCTAATCACTTTCCTTCTCTCTCTATCTCAGTGTCATGATATTTCAACCCCATCAGGAAAGACTCGCGTCGCCACCTGCTCTTTGTCTGTTTACTCTTTGTTTCAACGATTCCTTGGAGAAAAGAAATGTTGGGAAACCGTGAGAAGATGGTTGTCATCTCTTCAACAACTAACGAATGGCCACAGGTTCTTTTCTTTCTTCCTCTCTTCCTTTTTCTCTCTCCATACATCAATTATTGGACAAAACACGACCCCATTTATGTTTCTTTGCTTTTGGATGAGAATTTCCTTCTCGGTGTTGTTATTTTACCCTAAAAACAGCAACTTGACCTCTTTCTTTCTTTCTTCTTCTTCTTCTTCTTCTTCTTCTTCTTCTTTCTCTCTCTTTGTTTACAGAATCAGATAGATGAGAAAAGCTTGATGGCTTCCTCAAATACGCTTATGGAGAAACCTGGACAAGACCAACCTCCACAACAACCTCTCAAGTGTCCTCGCTGTGATTCTTCAAACACCAAGTTCTGTTACTACAACAACTACAGTCTATCGCAGCCGAGACACTTTTGCAAGGCATGCAAGCGTTACTGGACAAGAGGTGGAACTCTGCGAAATGTTCCTGTAGGTGGTGGTTGCAGGAAAAACAAGCGTGTGAAGAGGCCTTCATCTTCCATCGATGGAGCTTCTTCAACTCCTAGTGCAGCAAACACTAACCCTCCTACACAAGCCCAGATTGATATTTCTTCAACCTCAAATCATATTAATTCTTTGTTTTATGGTTTACCCACAAACCGATCTGGAATGAACCTTCCAATTTCTAGGTTTAATTCTGGAGTTTCGAGTGTAGATACTGTTTCTGGCTATGATCTACAGCCTCAGTTGAATGCTCTTGGATTAGGGTTTTCCTCCAGACTCATGTCTAATGATGCTTCTGATAGTTCTAATAATTATCGAAACGGGTTTAACCCAACTAAGCAAATCCAAGATGTAGTTACTTCTACTTCTCTTCTTTCAAGTGCCTATTCCACTTTCGGTTCTTCAACTTCTGTCACCACTACTTCTCCAACTATGGCTTCGTTGCTTCTTCGCCACCAAAAGAACATCAACGGTGGAGTTAAAAGCTCTCAAGCACATAGCCATTTCAACTCCATAACACCCTTAGAAGACCTGAATATGACTGCGAATGGTGGAGCCAGAATATCAATGAAAGAAGTGAAAGCTGAAGAGGGCCAAAACAGGATGGATTGGAATGTAGCATGCCAGAATCAGATGGAACCAATCGGGTTATCAGATCCTTCTCTATACTGGAATGCAACTTCTGTCGGTGCTTGGTATGATCCATCAAATAATGTTGGGTCCTCTGTCACCTCTCTGATCTAGCAAATCCAAACATCATTTCCTTTCAATTTGTCTCCCTCTTTTACCTAGTATATCTTGGTTTTTCGTAGCTCAGGTTCTGCTCATTACTTCTGATTTCCCAAAAAAAAAAAAAGAAATCCAAAAAGACAAAAAAGCAAAACATGTTATTTGTGAAGCATAGATGGAAGGAGCTTGGATCAGAGTGATCATGTCAGCAGCAAAAATTCAGCCTATTAGTTTTATTATTAAGGCTGAGCAAACAGATTTTGCGCTGAGAGGAACCTCGGATCCTCTTCATTCCATCTGAACAAGGTGTCGTCGTCGTCGTCGTCATCTTCATTATCTATCTACATAAGCTTGCTCCTTGGTGCAACTTTTTAGTTCAGTAAGTCAATCGGTCTTCCTTTGTATGTACATAAGTATGACATGTTTTTTTATTTGCAATGTATTTGTTACAAGCTGGAGATTGGGGGTTTACTGGAGGCATATGTTGCAGTCCTCGATGAGGATCGCATTCGAAACTAATTGATTTTATATTCTACTTTTTTTATATATAAATTTGGGAGGGGTGTTTGGAGAAAAGGAGTTGGGTATAATGGTACAGAAGAGAGGGGGATTAATTTGTTGTTGCAATTTGGGTGTTTAAATTTAGTGGTTTACTTTGTTGACTTCAGTTCTTGTTGATGTTACATATTTGTCAAGGATGCAATGGTGTTTTTTGTAAGAATGTAGACAGCTTCAAATCTCTTATACATAGTAACAAAATTACCCTCAATTCTAAGAATTCCAGAAAAGGGTTTTTGATGTAAGCTCAGACTTGAACGGAGCTAAGAACAAAAACTAGAATGGCTTGGAAGTGGTGGTAAAGTTGTTCATTTCCTAGTACGTACTTATATAGAGAAAGATACATAAAGCATTTCATATGTTACGATTTCAGCCAGGCAGGTTCTGAAACGAATTTGTTTGAATCTTAAAAAGTGAAGTGAACAAATTGGTGTAATCTATGGCAATATTTTGCAATCTAGGAGAGCTCATAATTGTGCATTGGTTATCTAGGTAGGTTGTGAGATCTCGTCAGGGTTGTTTTTTGGGCATTATTCAACTATAATGTGGAAATACAAAAGTCTTTTCTTAAAAATTAGGAGAAGAGGTCAAGTGGACGGGGTTAATGGAGCCAAGGCTACAAAAAACCTATTAATAAAAGGAAGTTTCTAGGTGACAATATTGTCATATCTAGCTATATGTCTAGGTTGTGTTTTTCCTCTCATAATGGTGATGCTGAATTAAGCTTCTTGTTGCCGCTAGGCATTCCTTTAAGATGCTGAAATAGATTGATGTAAACCATGCATGTCGAATAAATTATCATCTCTTAAAAGTTTAGCTATTAAGCAATGAACCAACAACGTAAGTCAATGACGCAAATTAATGGTAACTAGAGATGTCTATGGAGGAGGCTTTCTTATTTGGAGGTGGATTAAGCACTGATAATCATCAATCATATTCTTCATGAGCGTGGCCAAGTGGTTGAAGGATATTAATGTACCTGGATCAATATTATTATATGTATAGTTAACATCTATCTGTTTCAATACATCTTCTTCTTACTCATGTAAATTACACCTTTCCTTAATGAGCTTATGTTTCTTTTTTCGACAACTAAGCCCCACACCGGAGTCTACTACATGATCAATCCCATTCACCATTGACTGGCTCGGCCTACTAGGCCCTTCTCACTACGCTTACTTTAAAAGTTTCTATGAGTTGGATCGATACACTGACTCCACTGAAAACGCAAAACCTTAACTCAATAATTTGTCCATATAATTGAAGAGGGTGTAATGTAGTACTTGTATTACATCTGCGTGTTTTGCAAGCAAACGTTTTTTTTAAGTTGGTGTTTGTTAAAAGGCCAAGCAGCTATTTCCCACCCAAGGTTTCCTTAAATGCCAAGTCCCACCCCTGAAGTTTTAAAAGGCTAAGTATCCACATTTATTTTTTGAAAAGACCAAAATACCTTCTGTAAAAATAATTAATATTAATATTAAAATAAAACTTAATAAAAATAATATTAAAATAAAATTTAATATAAAATAAAAAAATTTAAAAAAATCAACCACAATTTACAATCATAACCGCTGTTAACATCATTAGATTATAAAAAATGGTACAGTTAGATATAATCACCTCCATCAGTTGATTGTCAATAGAACTAAGTGATCATTTTCGATCAATTGATTAGATTAACAATGGTTATCATCATCGGTAACGTTACCAAAGATCGTGGTAATTATTTTAAATTTTAATTATTTTTATAATTTTTATTTTATAATTTTTATTTAAAAAGATAAAAATACTCTTCTGACTTTAATTAATAGATAGATAATTAGTTTTTAAATATTTTATAGGTAAGATTATCATTTAAGAAAACTTTAGATGGGCATATTTAGTGTAGCCTTGTTGAAATAGAGGATGAAGATGAGACTAGGGGGAGCCCAAATAATTTGGTTTTAAAATTAGGCCAGAAGATATTTCCCTCCCTCCCCTCCCCACCCCACCCAAGGGATATATAAATTTTCAACCTTTAAATTTAAAATCCTCTGTTAATTTTGGTATAAAATTAATTAAAAAAACCAAAATAGATAATAATTTATCCTTAATATTTTATTAAATGATTTCTGTTAATTTACATATTAATTTCAATTAAATATTTACAAATATATATATAATATATATATATATATATATATATATATACATATTTAAAAAACTGAACAAAACACAACCAATTAAAAATATAAATGTTACATCATAACATAGAAAAATATTCATTTGTTTCAATACATTTTAAAAATATATTTATATTCATACATCAGTCTAGCAAGAATGATACAAGTATTTTTTTTGTTATTAAAATTAAGGGGTGGAAAATTTTTTTTTTCAAAAGAAATTTTATCAAATATTGGATGGAAAATAGTCATTTAACCTCAAAATTATTTAAAACCAGTGGTTTGTCAAGTTTCAGGTAATGGAGGAGAAAATTAAGAGAATTGATGGGGCATTTGTCGTCTTGTTTTAAATTTATTAGCATGTTCCAGGCAATGTCCAGACCCAGTGCTCTGGTCGGACCAATTTTCCTTCTTATCATTGACTTTGGCTTGCACCAATTCAAACTGAATAATCATCTCTCTGGGAGATACCTCTATTATTAACCTATCAAACACTGTTCTTCATTAATTCTCTTTCTAGCCATCTTAGAATTGTCTTTAATTTCAGCAATCGTATTAATAATATTATGGTGTCGTCGCACTGGACCCAAGAAATAAAAAAAAAAAAAAAACATAAAACTGGATTCTCTTTGCCATTGAAACCACGACTCCTTTCAGTAAAAATTTTAAGGCCATAAACGAGAAGAATGGTGGAAACATTTGGTACCTTCTATTATCAATTATTGAACACAATTTTTATATATTTGTTGCTTTAAACTGAGTCCATATTTGAGATCCAGTCCACCCGCTACACCGCCAAAGCTTAGGCCTACCAAGCTTTATCAGTCCACAGATTACCAGGCTTCTGGGGGCCTGTGAAGACGAACCTCGAAGGCCGATTGACTATTTTCTTCCCATCCTCCGTGATGTTTTTTAAGTTTGTTTTTCTCTATGTCATGACAATTAAATAATATTTATGTTATTTTATTTGAATATAAATAATATAAATACAATTTATTATCATTTTATTTTTAAAGATTAAAATATTATATTATGAACATTTTTTAAAATTTTATTTGGGTAAATGAAAATTTTTCTTTATTTTGTTTAAAAAATTATCATAATCACTCTTATATATTTTTTCAATATATATTATAACCTAATAATTTGTAATATTATCCTTAATTGTTGCATACTATTTAATTCTTTGAAAGTATAATTATCATTTTAATTTATTAAAGATATATTGAAATTTTAAAAATTTAAAAAACACTCCAATTTTTCTTTTAAAAACTTAAAAACTTCTTAAATTTGTTTAACCCCTATAACATTTTAAAAATTATAATTAACCTATAAACATATGATTATATATTATTAATACTCTTATTTGTACTTATATTGATAAAAAATTTAATATTTTTAATATAAATTACGATAGATTTTTTATTAAATTTATATTTTAAGTAATTGTATAAAAAAAAAGAAAATTTAATAGATTTTTATAACAAATTTAGCACACAAATGCAAAATTGATTTTTTGAAACTTAATTAGCAAAAATATATCATTTCATCAAACTTGGGTGGAAAATATCATATGGCCAAGCTAGAATCAATAAAATGATTTATTAAATTTTTTTTCCACTTCCATATTTTAAATTATTATTATTATTTCATTGATTAAATAGCCATATTATATCATCCAGCAATAATTAAGAGTGATGGTCCATCTCTTAGCCTATAAAATTGAAGGGGATTTTTAATAATAAAACTGATTGTCGAGATCCAAAAGCAATTTAATCATCTTTGCCTTTACTCGTGGCTGGCTATATAGGCAGCACCAAATCTCACTACTAGTAAATTTAATAATAAAGTTTTAGTCGTAGTCTATCTTAAATTTTATTGACTTTTGGGGGCCTGACCTGAAGCCAACATTATTATGATACAAATTTTAGTCCGTTACGTAAATTTGGCATTGACTGGGTGGTTGGTTGAACTTGAACACGTTCAGTATTGTGAAAGAAATAATTTAGGGACTATAAGAAGCATCTTAAAGTTAAACCCACCAACTACATCATAAAATTGACGACTCCTTCTAAAAGCCAAGCCAAGCACAAGACGACACATTTTCATACTCTTCACGCAAGAATAATAATATTGTGACGGTCTTCGGGTCCATTTTATGCGTCAAACCTTCTCTTCCAAGCAAAACCTCATTGCCAGCCAGCCGGCCAATATATTTCTCTTTTTCTTTCTTAATTGAGTCTCCCTTCAGTCAACATATTCTTGACATGGAAATTTCTTAGCAGTCTACATGTAGATTACATATTCTTTCTTATCGTGGAAGTGAATATTCAAAACTTTGAATTATATAATATGGTTTTGAATTAGAAGACTTACCAAATGATAAAGCAGTAATAAATTTCAATATTCGTAATTAATCAATTTCTTAACTAAAACTCTATTATTAAATTTTATTTTAAACCTGTCCTACATAGGATTGGGACCATAAAACGCTCCATCTTAATTAGTTAGTACTTCATTTCCTTTTAAAAGAGTAGCCTCTTGACCTTCTCATCTCTCTCATTTAATTATACATAAACGTCCTTTTTTACTATTTTTACCATATTATGCGTACATGTATACATGTATAAATACTATTAGATATATAAAATCACATGATACCAATGAATAAATATAAAGAATCTATCAAATAGATATTCAATAAATGACATCTTATGTATCTATAACTATAAACAAAGGCTGAATAATTATTTCCCACCCAAGGTTTGATGGAATGATATTTCTTTTATTTAAATTTGAAAAAATCATTTTTTCCTCTATTTATAAAATCAAATAGTTTTAATAAGACTAAAATATTTAAAATATTATATAACACCTTTATCAGATTGAACTATGAACGATAATATAAAAAAGTAAATATATTACATTTAACTATAAAAAATATAGTAAAAAAATGAAAATTTTTTGTTTCGTCAAGTATTGAGTCAAAAATGATCATTTAGCCTATATATATATATATATATATAATTAATCAAATAGATATTCAATAAATAACATCCAATATATATAATTGTAAACAAAATAAGTTAGATCATGTAAAATGTGCATACAAATTAACATTATTTGATTCAGATTGTCTTGGAACCCAGAAAAATTTCTTAAATCTTCGGTACTACTACAGAATAGATCTCCTAGCTAGTCCCTTTTTGAAATGTGTAAACAGTGACTGTTTGCGACAGCTTCTTTAGGTGCCACTACCCTTGATGTAACACCTGGTTTCCAATAAGCCACAACATTAAATTGTCGCGCGGGCCATGGCTTTTATATTAGTCAAGACTGCTCAAGATTAATTAATCTAATCCATGCGGGGCGAGCGTGAATCTTTTCAAACTTGTCACCTTCACAATCTCTACCAAACTTATCGCTACCTATCTTAGTGGATGAAGAAAGTTAAAGTGACAAACACGTGGATAGGAAGACGTTTGGAAAATCATACATATTCATTCTGCTAAAATATGAAGATGGAAAAATCTCAGATGATCAGATAATACTAACGCCAGCAGCCAATTCGTACCCAGTTGTCAAAGAAATTCAATTAAGAAGCCAAGTGAGCAAATGATGAAGGAATGGGGCCTTCGTTCCAATTTCTCAGAAGATGTTAATATAATGTGGGAACAGGAAGCGCACTTGTGCATGCTATGATATTTTCGAAAGAAGAGAAAGATGAAGAGAAATAAAAAAAGAAAGAGCCCCCACACTTGTCTTTAACATCATGTAAATGTAGATGCGGTGCTAAAGTTAGACACTGGATTGTTCTTCCATGCAATTGTCATCAACCCCAACCTCAACCTCACTTTAATACCATCGCAAAACAGGTTTCCCTACTGAGAGAGAGTCGTATGAAACTTTTGTGTTTAGAACTTGAAATAATCTCGATCACCAGCTTGCTCATTCAAATAAACTTTCCTAGGGCAATTTCCCACTTGTAAAGTTTAGAAGTGAAAAAGAAAAACAATATAGCATGGTTTTGCATGCAAAATTGAAGTCCATTAGATCAATGTCAACAGGCCGACTTTGGTTTAAAAGATATGGAATTGGAAGTTCTAAACCTTCT
Source organism: Anacardium occidentale (assembly GCA_026122585.1). Lineage (NCBI taxonomy): Eukaryota > Viridiplantae > Streptophyta > Magnoliopsida > Sapindales > Anacardiaceae > Anacardium > Anacardium occidentale. The sequence goes on from JAJEJH010000172.1 coordinate 352,216, forward strand.
GTCTTCATATTCATCTGGCTAAAAATAATTTTACAGACGCAACAGCAATTGCAATAGTTTTAATAACAACAATATTTTATTATTATTTTGTATCAATGATTGGGTCAACTTCTTTTTGTTAGAAGGCCTATATGCTATCGCACTTTTTTGTAAAGGCTGTTCCTAAAAGAAAAAACTGTATTAGTAAAAAAAGTAAAGAACAAAAATGCAACCGTTTGCTCCATAGGATCATAATTGACAAAAAAAAATTTGTCCATATTTGAAGCAATATCGATCTTCCAGACACTTGAAAATGAGTGCTAGTTGATTTCAATGTTCACTTCGATCTATATGAATGACCATCAATAAAACATAAAATTTGGAATTAAGCAACTAAATTATTATATATATTTAAAAAAAAAGAAATCTAAGCTACTATAAACTTATAAGAACATTTTTTTTAGCGAGGGTCACAACAAAATGTTGAAGTATATAATCTTAAAAATTATTAAGGCAAAGACATGAAAAGGCAAATTTTAATTTTATTAAAACGTATCATTTTACCTATAAATCATAAAACCCTTAAGAAAAATCAAGAAGAGTCATTTCTCCTAAAAATATTTTCTTCCCTTTTGCATCTTTTTTATTTTTCTCATGCAATTGGATTCCAGCAGCTCTTATCGATGAACCCAACGGCTAGTAAATGTTTGATTTTATGTTTCTTTTGTTATTAATCCAAGGTTGTAATCAATTGTAACATAGGATGCTAACCTGTCATTTCTACTTTATAAATACAGTAAATATTTTCTTTTTTCTTAACCAAAGAAAAAGATTCACTTCTATTTTGTTGTTTCAATTCGATCCTGTAAAAAGTTAAATTAAAATTTTTTTCTATCTAATTGTGAATTTCTACAAAAGTTGGGAGCTATGTGGCTGAGTTTAACTGGTCTGATCATGGTAATTTGGTTTTATATATATATATATATATATTACCTCATCGATGAATACATTTTTGCTTTGAAATCTTTTACTTTGTTCTAAACATGGAAAGGCATGGTCAATGGGAAAATTCCTGCAGTACTATTTTCCTGGTTTCAGATACAACTTTCGGTTGCTTTTCTTCCATTTTTATGTAAGTAATTTTTATCTGTTTTTTCTAAATATTTTTATTATTTTATATTTACACACACGTTTATGTTTGTCGTCTTTGTATAATTATAAATATTAAATCCACATTGTTTTTCCAATTTATTTTCAAAAATAAATATAAAATTGATGTTTAATTGGATTGATACTATTAAGAGTATGATTTTAAAAATTAGATCGAATTGATCAATCAAACCATTATTCAAGTTAATTCAATTGTTGATGTTATCATCAAATTAAATTTATTTTTATGTTAGAATAATTTAAATAACATATTTAATAATTAATTATTTTAAATTATTTTTAATATTTATTCAAATAGTTAATCAATTTAATCAATTTGATTTAATAATTCCTCTCAGATAAAACAACAATAAAAGTTTAAGCCGAAAAAAAAAAAAAAGATCATGAGGAAAACAATAACATCAATAATTTACACCATAAACACAATTAAAAATGGAGACTAACTATATATGGTCCGCGAGAAGAAGTAGGAATCATTGGAAAACCTCGAGGTAGAGGAAAGAGTATTCACAAACAACCCTAAGTCACCCATCACCATAACTTGTGAAAATGCAAATGCCCTCGAATCTCATGTCATGGAAATTGTCAAGGTTGTGATATAATGAAAAAAGTATCAACATTTTCTAGATGAGGACAGAGGGATTTGATCAGGTTAAGCAACATTTGTTTTTCACTTCTAAAATTTTAGGAATCTGTCAAACATTCCACCGGAGTCAAGAGCTATCAGGCCCTCAGCTTGAGCTAGTGGCCACTGACTCAGTTATGATTTATAATGTTGCAACACTAACAACTGTTCAACCTGTTTGTCAACTGTTCAACCAAGCGTTATTGTCGTCCGCACCTGTTGTACTTTGTGTTTAACATTTTACTCCTACGTTTCTCTTCAGTTTCAATATACCCAATTTCCTAAGAAGTTTCATTGTTAAGGTTCGTATTGGTCACGAAGTTTCTTTGCAATTTGCTATTGATTTCTTAGGCATATGTTCTGGTTGTTATGTCGTTGAGATGATCAGTAATTTGAATTTGGTTGTGATGGGTGGATTAGCTACTGGAAATCACCTAAGGAAGACCAGTGACGGGCGGCAAGTGCCAATGAAAATAGGATGACATCAAGAGCGTCCAGCCCCGGGGGTGAGTAAACACTTTATGAGGTTTTTGGACACACTTTTTTTTGTATTCAATAACGATGGTTGATATCTTTTTCCTATTCGTTAATTTTATAAAAAGAATTAGAATTTATTATCAAATTTAAAATTTAACACGCCTGACAAAACGTAGTGGAAAATAGTTATTAGCCTTTTAAAAAATTTGGAGTAGTTTACGACAAGTGATGAGAATTGGGGTATCCCAAGAACCCTCTCAGTGCTCTTTTTATTCTCTCGACGGAGATCTGGTCATGTCAGGCCTAAGATTTTCTTGAGTTGGAAACCACAATTCCCACCTCCACGCCTCCTCCCCCTTCAATCCATTGTTGTTGAAGAAATTATCCTCATTCCTCACTTTCAGTCCCCCGTTCATAAGTTGATAATTAAAGAAACAATCTTGACTAAACTATAAATTAGAATCAAACTTTACATAGATTAGGATGGTCAAACGTTATAGCTAGCTAGCTAAATTATTACATTGAACTTTTTTGTTAGTTCGAGAAATATATAATTCAAATTTGGTATTATGCTATGCTTGCTTGCTACCCAACGCAAACCAAACCCATTTCACATCCCGTTTCCATTATGCATGGAAAACCATTACCATGCAGATCACAATCACTTGCCACTCATCAGGTGAACGAAACGAAAGAGAGAGATAGATATGGCTGAGGAAACAAGTAAATTTGGGAAGAAAGCTTTTTGGACTGTGGAAAGTAAAGTGATAAACATTAAAGATGTGTAAATGTCAGTCGCCCACATGCAACAAAGGGGAACCATCTTGTCTAACAACTCAATTCAACACAGATCAGCTCCACTATCGCATGCACTCTTTTTCACCTATTCTTCTTCACCTCTTTTGAGGCAAGCTTTCGTCTCTAACAAACACACCCTCATTAAACTACTGCACTTTCTTTTTTATGGAAAAATATTATTCATCTACAACAAAAAGCAGATATAAATTAAGAAAATTAAAGCTCACCAAACATAGATACACCTTATTAACTTTAATCACAAGTTCAAACAAACATTATAGCTAATATTCCTAATTTTTAACCCAGAAATCTCAATAATAAACAAGGCCATTGCCGCTATCTTTCTTCCATGTATATCATTACACACATCTAAAAACTCAATGTGAAATCATAGAGACTGTTGTTGCTTTTCTGTATAATAATGCAAAAAATTCCTCAAGAGAACTTATGCTGCTGTCCATTCTTTGGAGATTTGGGGGAGCTGTAAGATAGTTTTACTCATGGAGAAGGGCCATAACCAGGAAGGTCCGGCCATTGATTCGGGTCCAAAGAACCAGAAACAGAGCCAGTATTATTACTGTTGGCGTTGGTGTGTGCACTGCTGCTGGTACTGATACTCCACAAAGCTATATCAGGTACATTAGGACTAGTATTGTTGATGAAGCTTTGATGCCAGTCATGGTGAGAAGAGCTTGCAGGCCTGCTGCTAGAGTGAATCAGGCTCTCTTGAGACGGTTGATATATGGGATTCACACTCTTCTCTCTATTATCAATCTGGTAAAATTGTGTTTGTTGTGCAAAAGGGACGCTATATGCATGCAGAAGGCCCAAATTTGAAGACCCTCCCCCATGATCACCACCACCAATACCAACACTAAGAGATGGATTCAGACTCTGATTAAAAGATTGTGGTTGGTTCAAAGGTGGAATTGCAGCTAAAGAAGACAAAAACCCACCAGTTGGAAAGAAAGATCCCATGGAAGAAATCGAAGAAGGCGCAGCCAAATTGTTTCCAGATTCTTTAGCACTTCTGGTAACAATCGGGCTGGAAGAGAGAATATTTTGAGAAGGTGGAGATGGGTGTGGGTGAGAGGATCTTGAATTTTCACCGCAAGAGGAGGTTTTTGTGCGTTTTCCTTTCCTGCAACCACCTCCCACAGGAATGTTCCTTAGGGTTCCACCTTGAGTCCAGTACCTTCTACAAGTCTTGCAGAAATAACGAGGCTGAGAGAGACTGTAATTGTTGTAATAACAAAATTTTGTATTTAGAGACTCACAACGAGGGCACTTTTGGGGCTGCTGCTGCGGTGGTTGTTGCTGAGAAGTCTCTCCTCCTAGCATCACCTTCAATCTCCGATCTTGCTGATTCCCTACTGGCTTCTTCTCTTCATCCCCACCTCTATCTTGCTGCTGCATCTTTTGTAAAATCAAGAATGATTTTTTCTCTATCAATTAGTCTGCTGCATGCAGGTTTTGGTCTAGAAATGAAGTTGGAGGAGGGGCGTTTCAGATATAGAGGCACAAGTGAACTCAACGTGTCTTAAGAATCTGCAGAAACCCCAAAACAACGGCGATAGATTGCATGCGATCTGTAATACCCCTTTCCTTACCCACAACAAAACCAAAACCAATGTCTCTCAATTATGGAAACTTCAAGGTAAACACCGAAAACAATTAATACCTCAAAACCTCTCCAGATTCTCATAAAAATACAACCTTTATATGATAGGCAGATATATATACATACGATAATATCTACGGTAAGAGGATTTCATTTAAAGGGGCAGGGTGGTGTCCGGTCTTCGGGCGTGGGCAAAGTCTGCAGAGGAGAGGTCTCAATCTGGTGCGCAGAATATTAGAGAGTTAAAGGGGAAAATGGATTTTGGTCCAGTGAGAGTACAGTCAATTATAAACAAATGGTTCAGTTCAGGTTCAGGTTCAGGTTCAGGTTCATCTCACACCAACCCAGAGGAGACATGAAGCAAGAATCAAAGAACCCCAGTTCAGTTTCTTGATCAGAACACCAAATACATCATGAAAGAGCCAACTCGAGAAAGATTTTTGAAAATCTCACTCTTTTTCTACCCATGAAGCCTCAACAGAAATAAAATAAGTACTTGTATATTAATGCTAAGAGGGTAACAAGAGGAGGAAGACCAAGAAAAAAAAAAAAGAAAGATGGAGAGATCCAATAGAGTCTAAGAAGTATAACAGTGGGTGAGGCCAGTGGCTGAGAAGCGGCTGCTGCGGCCAAACAAAGGTGGCGTGGCGGTGGTCAATGGTCTGGTGGGCTGTGTCAGAATTCCGCTTCTTTCTCTTTTGATTTGTCTTTCTCTCTCATTTCACTCGCGACAATTTCTCTCTCGAGTCTACTATTCTCTTTCTTTTTGTTTCTTCTTTTTAATTCCTTCTTAAATTATTTTTAACTCTTTAAGTCAACGTCTTTGGAAACTCTTCTTTGATACCATATTCACACAAGACCATTCTATCCCCCCTTCTAATTTCTTTGGTTAAATATTTCAAATATTATGACATAATTAAATAATTTCTTTCAAGTATAAAGTCCTATCAATATCCATTTTTATCCGCTATATAAGGATCAATATTTTCTCCTTAAATCTATGCCAAATCATTATGATTTATTTCATATAATAAAGTTTGGATTATGCACTATGATGTTAATAGAAGAGTAGTTTGGAAAGACAAAAATATGAGCAAGTGACTGAACAGATAACATAGTTGAAGAAATACATAAAAAAATGAAACAGAATGCTAAGTTAAATTACGAAAAAAAAAAAATTGGTATGTGTGCAGAAATCATCTAAGAGAAAGAAGACTGTAATAGCTCAAAGGTAGAATTATCTTTGAAGCTCTGAAACTGAGAGTAAAAGAGAGATTTTTAAATAGAAAATAGATTTGAGAGGGTTTGAGGGTAGAAGAGTCTTTTAGAAGCCTTTCGTGACTTATACATAGATATTTTGGAAAAAATATTCTATGTATGGCGCGAGGAGAGAGAGATTTAAGTTTTTAGAGGGGCATACGCCCGTGTGTCTTGGACGCACACCCGCGTGTCAGGTGAGAGGTGCGATAAATATTTATTTTCCCGTATTTTCGCTCAGCTTATTTTCCTTCAGCTTCTTTTCTCCATTTTCCAGCGAACCCTAGGCAAGAAACCGTCCAGCCAGCAGCCATTATTCTGATTAGAGATCCAGGAGCTTTGAGAGAGAGAGAGATCTAGACGCAATGACAAGAGGTAAGTATTTCTTTACCTTTTTTACTTTGGTTTACAACATGCTTTCTCTGATTTTGAGTTTTTTGGATGGTTGCTATATGTTGTGGATGTGTGTTATTGTGATTTGATGATGAAATGAGATCATGTATGATAATTTATGAGATTATTATGAAATATGTGATGATTTGTTACTTGGGTATGAATTTATGAGAAATGCATGAGTTTTAGCATGCTTAATATCGAATGAATGAAATGAAGATGTTTATTGACATGTATATTTGATGTATGCAAGTTTGATTGAGAAATGGTTGAGCTTTGAGTGAGATTTTCTGGGTTTCCAAACACTTTCTGTAGATTTTGAGTTGAGTACACGACCGTGCGTCTAAGGGCACATGCCTGTGTGACCCCATTTCTACATGAAGCACGGCCTTGCATAGCGCCCGTGTGCATATGAAAATCTAGACACACGCCCGTGCAGTCGATACACATGCCCATGTGCACGATCCCAATTTTACATGCCCATGTAGGCAAGACACGGGACGGTGTTGAGACAGCTATACGCCTGTGCAGTGTAGTACACGACATTGTGCTTCAGATGCACACCCATGTATTGCACCACACGCCTGTGTGGCCAGCCATTATTTGTCAAAATTTTCTAAAAGCTAGCACGATCAAGGCATGGTTTGAGCATGGCCCCGCGTGCCTTCACACACGCCCGTGTGCCTTCACACATGCCCGTGTACCAAGTATAGCACGTCCGTGCACCTTAAGAAAATAAGAGAAATTGTTCCTAAGCATATTTAAAGTAAAGATAAGTAACTTTAAGCTATTTCCAAACACGAGAAATATAAGAATAACAAGATATAACAACATATCATGCATGATTATCAAAACATTAAGCACGACATGCCACATGAAATATTTTCAAAAATGGATCTAAGGATCTAAGAGTATGATTTAAAAGTATAGATATACGAGAACAACGAGATAAGAAATAAGAGATAAGAAAGAATGAATAAGAAAACTGTAAAGTAGAGAACAACGAGATTTAAGACTTAAGATCAGTTTGTGCTCGATGACCTGTCCGTATGAGAGATTGAAAATGTTTACTGAGTGATTTTATCACTCACCCATTTCTCTTCTTTTCTCTTTGCAGGTCAGTGAGTTAGGGACTAAGTAGGAGTGATGCAGTTGTCAGATTTTAGGGACATGGCTCGGCAACAGATAACATGTTTTGGCTCGCATGCTTTGATTTTGTTTATTTCTCATGTATATGTGTGTGTATTATACTTTAGTAACTGTATGAATGATATATTTTATACATGAGCAGTCTGAGAATTTCAAAAAAAGTTATTAATATTTTTAATTTACTATAACATTTATATTTATAGCTTCCCCATGATTAAAATAAATTGTGATTTTGAAGCTATCATGAATAGTAAATAAGTTTTTCTTTTCTTGTAGGGATTTCTGTCACAGACATATTTTCAGTACAATATATATATATATATATATATATATATATATATATATATATATATACCTGTGGCGGAGATCACTACAAAGACATAGAAAATGGTAGGGTAGGGAGGCGACGATTGTGTCTGTTAGGGGTTACAACTATTCCTACAACTACCACCTTTGTGGACAAGTCATCTAGCTTCTGGTTCTCTTTCTCTTTCTTTTATTTGCCTTGATATTTTTGCTCCATGAGTCTTTACAAGTACACTCTTGCCTCAATTTTTATTATTACATCTTTCTTTTGATCATCATCACGATCATCCTCGTGCGGTCTGTAGACCATCTTTTACTTCAGTAGTCTTCTTTTTATGTCTTTGATTATTTTTATTGGGCTTTTGTTTAATAAATTGGGCTTCGATAGTTGTATAGTCTCAACTGTGATTTCACCTAGTAACTTATGCTTTCTTGTGTAATTCGTATCTTTATCCCTTCTTGGTTGCATAAAACTTAGATGATTTGCATGCAACCTTAATTTAATTACCTGTAGAAATGATGCATGAACCTTCATCTATCATGCAAACCATATTGTTGTAAGACATTGCCACCATATATTTTGTATCAGCTAATGAACTTTATGTCTGACATAATATTGCACTTATTCATTGGTTTTGTTGAGAAATTCTTCATTTTCTTTTGAAGACTCAGATGCAGCTCTACTTTATGAACTATGTCATCAAGAGGTATAACTTATGAGTGTATTGCCTTTAAACCTTTTCAATCTTGAAACTCAACCACTTGGTCTCCCTTGATCCAATTGTGCAGCCACTGTAAAGCTACAGGTGGTTAGCTTAAATTTTTTATATTAAAAATATGATATAATTTTATATTAACCACCTCTAACTTATTTTTTTTATAATTTTATATTAAAAATAATATGATACTAGTCTTACTTGTGCTAAAAGCAAGAGATTTTTTAGGAATAGATTGGGAATTTGTTTGTTAATAGTTCGGCCTCATAACAATTGGACTCCTGATTTCACCCCTGCCCTGATCCAATGAAGTTATTCACTTTTGTATCAATCAATACTTTGGTTGCTTGCCATTCACCCGTGCATCTAAGTGCATCAAGGACTAGTCTATTGATTTGTGAGGTGCATAGCTTAATGGAGAAGTTTTAAGCTCCCCATCTGTGGATGCTTTTTTGCTTCCCTTTTTTCCTCTATACTCATGGATCTAAGACGTTCACCACCACACCCCACACCCCCTCCCCCCCTAATGTTTTCTTGTAAGCAATCTAGTTTATCTTCATCTTTATTAAATTCATCTATAATATGAGATTTAAACCTTATTCTAATATTAATTATCACGAATTTAAAAAATGGTATGATCTTATAATACAAATATGGTGGTTGACTCAAAGCAAGCCTAAAAACATACAAAAAAGCAAGTGAAAAAAAATATATAAAGAACACAAAAGGAAAACGATAAAGATCAAATTTTTTTGTATAATTAAAGCTTTCAAAATAAAACAGTATTTGCAATGAATATAACCTTAATTAGCTAGTTTTATATACAAGTTTACAAGCAAATTTATATAAATCCAATAGATTGGATGGTCAAAGTTATAATAGAAATCCAAATCTTGTTATGTTTGTGTTATTTAGGTGGGAAATATTTTAATCACCTTCAAAGCTTCCCGACATATCCTGTAGATGCTTTTAAGACGTAAGCCTCCTACCATAATAGGACTTAAGTGGATCCTTCACGATGGAGATCACACTAGGCCACTGCGGTTGTTTGGACTAGTTGACCAATATATTCAGTAAATTAGGTGGGGGTAAAGCCCATTTGTCAGATTGGGTTGATCCATTAACTTAAGGGCCCCCTTTCCCCCTGACCCATCACATATATATCTTTGATATGTTCAAGAGTTTGTGTTGGAGTGTAACACTGTAACTCTTCTAATTATATTATAGAATTAAGAAGAAGAATACTTTTCACAGTACGAGAGAAGTTGGTGAAGTGTTTATGGTCACCAATTTTAGGTAACAAATTCCAGTAGTACCTTTTTCTAGTTCTTTTGTACCACGATCACAATATTATCATTTTTATAAATATGCCATTTTTTTAAAAAATTTTATTTCTGGGTAAACCTGTTATATGTAACATATTTCAAGTAGAGTTCATGAGAGCAAACTTAAGAAATAAAAGCTTTAAGTCAAGTTGATTTCAAGTAAAAACTTCACATTTTGACGTTAAAGAATGGAGTTGAAGCTGTAATTTAAGACTGTTTGAACTTTAATGCATTATATCTGCTGAGTTCCATACCTTCTTGATCAATTAATCAGTCTCTGGAGTCACAGTGAAAGTTGCTGTTAGCTTGGAAGGTTATTTTTCGTTTGCTGTGATTCGGATGAGACTTTTCTTTACTGTCACTAATTGAATGATATAAGGATCAGAGTTTGTATTTCCAGGTACTGGGACCAAATTTTTCTTGCGTATATGTCTAACTTACTCCAGATGCACCTTTGGTAGATTTGTTTTATATGTAGTTTTCCAGGTTATTAGAAAGAAAAAGACCATTAAATATGGAACATAAGTTCAAACTCAAACTTAAATATGCTGATTGGTATATTCACGCGATAAATTAGGTGATTTAGTCGTTAAAGTGGCCATTTTTATAATTAATATAGCAAGTTCTGTTCAGAGCTAACTAGCAGTTTTATTCTGTAATGTTTTATATTGCTGGTTAGCATAATTTGTTAGCCTGTCATAGATTGTGATTATGTTAAATAAGGTTAATTTAAGAAACTATTTTCAGAAGTAAATGAAAGGAAGGGGATTGGGGAGGATGGTTGGGGAATCCAATTGTTACTGAGAAACTCTGTATCCCAGTAAAATCACCTTACTGTTTTGGTAGAGTGCCGAAAAAGACTATTTCTTGATGTAATTCTCATTTCAGTCATTAATAAATTTATTATTTTCAGGGTTTGAACATAGTCAAAATGGATTGGAGTTTATTATATAATCTTGAAAGTTGGGACTAGAGATGGCTATCAGAAGGGAATTTCTTCTCCCCTACTATCATATTATGTTGCATTTTCAAATCAAGTTGAAGTTGGAATATGAACAAATTTGGTGAAGTTTCAGTTTTTAAATGTAAGTAAAAATCTATCCTTGAAGTAATCTGTCAATTGATTATTCTCATCGTCATGGCCATTACCACCATCGTTTTCTTGGTCTACCTAATTTCTCTTCGATTCAATATTGTTGCTTTGTGGAGGCAAGCAATCTTATAATTCAAGTAGTAATATTACCCTAAGTATGACCTAAAGGGTAATCAGATAATTGTTTGAATTAGATTGCATAATCAAGAAAACCAGCCAAATATGGAAAACTGGAATTGAATTTAAGTTTTTTCTTGAATGTAATCTAGAAACTCTGTTGACTGCTATAAGTTTGATATAGATTTCTCAAATCACATAGTGATTTGTAAATGTTGGCATATAGGTTATAGATGCTAGCAAGAAGGAAATAATGTTATAACTTTTAAAGCTTTTGCAAATGATCATTGGAAATAGGTGAGATGGTGATCTATAGTGCAATTCTGGTATTTTAGTCATTGATTGTTAATTTTGTTCTCCTTTCTTTGTCCAATCCATAACTCTTTTAAGAATTGGATTTCGTTGAACTAAGTTTAAATGATTGAGCTCCTACCATGGCTTCTGCCTAATCTGATGCTTCTAGAAGGTCTAGGTTGGGTAGACTGTTTGTGAAATGCAGGATATGTATGTTAATTTGTGCTTTCCGAGAAATGACTGTAATTTCGATCTGAAAATGCAAGTAACAACAACGGATGTGAATGATGAATTGATTCCGCCTTACTGATATTGTCCTTTTAGAGCATAAATTTGGCTATGGCTCAACGTGTTCGACGTTACTTTTAGGTCATTGACAGCTATTGATCCCTTTTAGGCAGTTGTTATCACCCAGGCCTGTTAGTTTCATGCAGATCACCTTTACAGATCCATAAGTGATGCAAGAGTCTCTTCACAAATCCATCCATCGCTACTTTTGTTGCCTTCTGCCATTGAAGAGCTTTTCTTTTTGTCTTATAAACTCCTGTTGAAATTTTTACTTATAATAGCTGTAGAAATACATAATTTCTGAGTTGCTCAATAAGTCAGGCGTCTGTTTCAAAGGTTTTGTAAATTTCAGTTGCTGATCAGTGAAGTAAGTTGCTTTTCTGATATTCGTTGTTATCGGAATGTTGTGATTCTTTCCTTTCACTTAAGTAGATAGTTACATATCTTTTTATATTATCATGTTCTTTTGGATGCATCAGATAGATCTTTACATGGTTCCTGCTATGGTAGCTTATAATGGTTAATTTATTCTTGTTTGTAGTTGTCTATCCTTCCATCAAAGTAAAGCTTCTTTTGAAACTCATAATTGATTCATACATTACCTGAACATGATGATCTTCTGTTCCATGGCATACTTTTTGACAGAAAAAAAAATTGTCTTAACATCTTTTGGTTCCTTGATGGTTTATTTTGATACCTAATTATTCATATTTTGAAGTAACACTAAAACAACTGGGTTTTGCCTTCTTTATCTGGAGTTTTTAATACCTTATACCGTATTTACTGTTGACAACACACAAATTGATAGTAATATAACAAATATGCCTTCTAGTACTTTTTTTTCCTTTTGGAACTATCTGAGGGGAAAACTGTAATCATCTGAATTACAGTTAGGTCAAAATTTTCTTTATTCTCTGTATATTTATTCGCTAGGAGCTAACCTTGTGGTATGCAAAGGTATCCTAGGTGCTTTAGAAACTTAAGAATTTATTGTTCTTCTCATATGATTGGAATTTTCATATACCGTCTCCTTAAGTATATAAAAAAATGATGGATTGTTGTTTTTAAAGAAGTGGTGGAAATTGTTTTGTCAGTTTTCCAGAGGGATAAACAAAACCTCTTTTTTTCGATCCTGCTTCTGCATATATCTGGTGCTCTGGATGTACTATTAATGTGAACAAAGTGGTGCCATGGAATGCAGGGAAATTATGGTAATATTTTGATTAACTTCCATGTTACACAAGGATATTGTTCTATTAAGAAATGTTTTTCTGTTGGAATTGTTCCGTTTTTCTGATTTTGAATAGAAAACTTAGATGAGTTTTCATAGATTGATTGTTTTGTTTGTCACCATATAGCATGTAATACTACAAGGTGATTTCTTGGTGCCATGTAGGCTGCAGTTGTTTTGTGTATCCATATTATACCTGGATAAGTGGACTTAATAAGTTCTCTTCTACATTGTGCAGTTTGTAGCAACTTTGATTTGTGGTTCATTTCACCAGTCGAAAAGAATGGGAAGCATTGAACTTGGATCAGATGCACCTGAGGTGACATTTTACTGCATGAATATGTAATTTACTCAGTATTAATTACTAACATACTTATGTTGATCTAGGTCTTCTGGAGTTAAAATATCTCTCTGAAACAGACTTCGATCATGAATTAATAATGGATTAAATTATTCAAATAAATTTTTGTTTAAAATTTGTTACATTTGAACTCCTGCCTTCCACTCTTCTCAGTTTTATGAGAGGCCTGTCATTTTTTCCCCTTGTTTATGCTAGGCATTTTATTTAGTTCTTTAAAAGATAGAGTTTTGACGCAGGGAGACTTTGATCCTGGAGGCATGGCCAAACTGGTGCCTAACAAGGCATCAAAGTGGCAATGCCATGGAAGGAGCACAAGTTTCATCTTCTTGGGCTTCACTTGTTCTTTTTACTCACATTCCAAACATTACTTCAACCTTTTACTCACATTCCTAACTGAAACTACAACCAAAACACTATAATAAAAACATATAAAACAATATGTCGAAGAACTCCTAACTTAAGCAACTTAAACCAGTAAAAGACCTCTTATATTTATGGTGGGTATTATAAGAAAAATAAGAGGAAAAAGGCTGGTGCTGTGATATTCCAGGGGTGTCTCGCTGGTTTGAGAGGCAGTTTGTGAAGAAAATAGCAGTGGCCTATGGTTTCTGCAATAAAATTTATATTTAAGAGGCTTAGAGAAACCCTTGTAGAAGAATTAATGGGTTAAGGCTTTAGGTGCATCGTGTTCCTGCAAGATGAGCCCAAGCCTGCCACATTTAAACAGAGGATGGCGCCAAGTTTTTGAAGCCAACTGTATTTCCTTCTCTTACTGGGCAGACGGGCATCCCGAAACCACCAACCTCCCACCATGTGTCACCAACGTCTCGCCATAGGTTCACTCTATTCTTTCACCCCATTTGTTCACTTCACTTACAGCTTCTCACTTTAATTTTCTCAGTTTTTTTTCTACCATTTCATGGCTTTTTCTCTCTTTACACCGGCCCTTCTGCACCACTTGACGCGTTTCTCTTGCTTTTTTGACACCTGGGCTCTCTTCACTGGCACCATCTTACACCATCACGACCTTCTTCAACCAGATTTTCACTCACTACATATGCTGCTAGGACTCTCTAAGTACTCAGACACAAACACTTCTGCTCTATCCAACAGTTCTTTTGATCACCAACACCACCCAAAATACAACTATTTTAGAGTTAAAATAATGGCAAACAACTTTTCTACACTACCCAGCTCCACAGCCACGACCGACACTAACAGCACAAACACTACTGCCATCATTACCATGAGACAAACAAGTATGGCTTCCTTCCAAAACTCCCAGTTCTCTAACCCTGAACCAGTGAACTTCCCTCCAACATTGCCTACAGCACTACCGCAGCATATATTGCAACCTCAATATTTGCAACCTTTTCATCAAAGCATGCAATTTCCTTCCTCATACCCTCTAGAACAGGCGGCTACTCAATCTTTTGTTGCATATCCTGTGTATCCCGTGTGGTTTGGACAAAACAGAATCGAAATTGGTGCTGTTAATGGGTTACCTTCAGGGTGCTTGTGGCAACCAAATAATGGGATAGTAATGGAACAACAAAGAGGGAGTTTAGATCCACAAAAGACCAAGATCGCTAGAATTAAGAGAAAACTAGCACGCCAAAGGAATCTTAGTTCGCAGAGAAATGCTTCTTCTGGTGGTTCTTCATCAATTGTGTCTTCCTCAACTCATATGGATGCAAGGAGACTTGCAATATATGGTGCTGACACCATCAACAATAACAGAGATCTGTATAAGTTTTGCACTCCAGATAACAAAGTGAGTTTGTCAAAAATCTCACTTGGATCTCTTGATTTTTGTTTGTTTATTTTATGTTCTTTAGCATCATGTTCTTTAGTGAGAAATTAATTTTTCTTGCAGAGACTGAGAGTGTTGCTTAGGAAGGAATTGAAGAATAGTGATGTGGGGTCTCTTGGAAGGATTGTTCTTCCTAAGGTGAGGTTTTTACTTCTACAACCAATGTGCATGTGCATTGGGGCCTGCCTTTGTTCATCTAGTCAAATTTTGCTTGTTTTTCTCTTTTCGGTTATTGATTCCAAGAAAAGAAGATAGAAGGAAAACGAGTACGTTAACGAGCCAACCATCTTCTTTGATTTGATTTGTTTCTATATCATGTCACAGCTATTTTTTT
The DNA here is from genome assembly GCA_026122585.1 of Anacardium occidentale. NCBI lineage: Eukaryota > Viridiplantae > Streptophyta > Magnoliopsida > Sapindales > Anacardiaceae > Anacardium > Anacardium occidentale. The sequence continues at coordinate 367,563 of JAJEJH010000172.1, forward strand.
ATCACCACACCACATTATAGTTATGATCCAGTCTGCCAAATAACATCCCTTCTGACTTCTCGATTCTTGCACCCAAAATAAAGCAGGAAGGAAAAGGAAACAGTTGTTATTTTGATAACTCTAATTAACAAGATAAATATTCAAACATTTTAATTGTTTTATAACAATATTATAGACTTCTCGTTCTTTGCATTTTTGATCCAGAGAGAAGCTGAGGAGAACCTTCCAATTCTCTCTGATAAGGAAGGAATTCAAGTAGTGATGAGAGATGCTTTCGCTGAACAATTCTGGACTCTTAAGTTCAAGTGGGTACCATGTATATTAGCTTTTATTTTGTTTCCTCGATTAGGTCGTCTTTGAAACTGCTACTTGATGATAATAGTTTTGTCATCATGTTAACACAGGTACTGGTCTAACAATAAAAGCAGAATGTATGTTCTTGAAAACACAGGTGAGCTCCACTTGATGGTGAAGTTTTGATCTCAAGACTTACTATTTTCGCATGTTGTGTCGGATTATTTTCTACTTGGGTCTAGAATTATAAGCTAGAATTCCTCACCCTTTTTCAATCTACAGGAGAATTTGTAAAGCAAAATAGGCTACAAATGGGAGATTCCCTTACTCTTTACGAGGATGAGAGCAAGAACCTCGTGAGTAAATCTTCCTCATTACCATACTAGTCAGAATTTGTTTGACTATGAAAGCTGAATTTGGAAAATGTTAGAAAGGGTAAAAAGTTTGTTCAAGTGGAGGACAACAGTACAGTTCCTTGACCTCTTCAGTATTGATGACGATTTACCATTTGGAGGATGTGAACAAAAATTGACACAGAAGAAACAGTTCTAAAATGGACAAAAAAATTTAGTGTTTTATTTAGACAGCAAGGATAGAACGTGCGCAGAACTAATTCTGCAGCTTTTTTGAAGATAAGCCCGACCTGGTCTACATGCAACATCAGCCTTATTAGCATCAGCTATAATTTATCTCATTCGGGGTGGTTCTGATTTTGGAAATGTTCTTACAATTTCGCTTTGTATCCAGCTAGCTCTTTGAAATATGCTGTTTTAGTCTGTTTTATGTGTTCAAAATTCTAACTTCTGCTCTTCTTCCATTTGAGGGACAGTATTTCTCCATAACGAAGGTGGGATCAGAAGCCGGGCCATTATCATTCAAACAACACCGTATAAACCCCAACAAAACCTACAATGATCACGCACAAATTCCGCTGCAAGCTAGAGACGAGGAAGAGGCGTCTTTAGCACTACTTATAGAACAGCTTCAACAAAGGGAACAACAAGAAGCATACAACCTCATGGCATTGCCCATGGATAGACATCCCGATGAAGCAAATGGCATTACTAACCCAGGAATCCATCCCTACTCAGCAGCAGCAGCAGCAGCCGCAGAACCACCCTCATCATCGAGCGGCAAAATTAGCATCACAGATGATCATCAGAATAACGCTACTGATGATTGCTATGGTGGTCTGGGAATGTTACCAGATGTCAATCGGTATAATTTTTTGCTTTGAACATGAGTAACGGCTTCATGGATTGAGGAGAGGAATAATTTTTCATAGTGTAGTGACTCCATGGTCAATATGATTCATAAACGATTAATAAGTTTTCATTTTTACAGTGACACATCCATTATTTGTGATTATTTGGAGGAAAATTTTAACACCAAGAGGATCAATAGTTCTGAGCCTTTGGTGTATGTACATGGATATATAGTAAAATATAATTTATCACGATCAATATTTTTTCTAATTTCTCATGCTATAATTGAAATAAATTGCATGATTTTTCTGATATGGTATGACATAGTTTTGCTCACTTCTAGGTACTGTGATTAATTAAAAAAAAATCACACATAAATATTTACTAAGTTAATTACCATCTCAACTATATTTAGTGTGTAATATGAAATTCTCTCTTGATGGAACAGAATAGAAAAGGTTCAAAAATTTTAGTTTCTTTTCTGATAAGTATGGAAATTAAGAGGTTTGATGGAGATGAGTTGTCTGGCATTGATGATGAAATCAGAAGTCAACACTGATTAACAGAATCTCAACACTGACTTCTCCAAGTCCCAACCAGACGAGTAGAATTCCATTTTCAAGGATAAATTCGACATTTCACAAACTCCGAAGTAAAATTGAGAGTAATAAGCAAAATTTTATTTAATTTCCTATCAATTTTTCTATTTTTGTGTAATATTGATATAAAAATATTACCAATTAATATGTCATATATAGATCGACGGTATTGATTTTAACCGTCAGTAAAAATATTTATCAATTAATCTATTATTTATCAATCAGTATTGAAATTTATTTTTTTATTTTTTTATTTTTTAATCTTGAAATTAATTTAAAATAATAAAAAAACTCACAATTAAATGAAACTACTAAAAATGATAAGTCATATAAAAAAATTATTTCATTGACATTATACTAAAAAAATTATATTTTTTAATTAAAATAACAAAAATATGAAATTAGAATGTATATATCTTTATAATTAATATGCAGTTTGGTTCTTTAAATATAAAATGTATAGGTATGTATTTTTAAAATACATACCCGTATGTATATATGAAAATGTGCAGACTAGTGTGCATTCTGTACAAAATGCTCTTTTTTACATACTTAATCCAACCCTTAATCAAATGAATTTTCATTTTAGTATTTGATGAAAAAAAATAACCCGAAAAAAAAGATGATTCCTTACTAGTTTTTTCTCTTCCAATATAGAAGGAAGTAGAACTTTGAAAAATGTGAAGATAACGCTATTAAAAAATTTTTTAGGAGATGATTGGATGTTTTCTTCTGCAAACGTTTAATTTCCTACTGTGCAAAGGTGTTAGGTTTTTTTCGTAGAACTTCTACACATTAAAGATTTGCGAGCTGATACAGTATCACGTTTCTTATTGAAATATTAACGATACACGATTCTCAATAAATTACATATTAAATATATCTAACTTTGCATACATACTGATCAATACATGTCAGCACACGTGGAATAACATATATTGACACATGTTGCAATAATATATGTATCGATCGATATATAATATCAATACATTCGCTCTTATATACATACATAACACACACACACACACATGTATACATTTATACATACAAACATATATACATGCATACATGATTCATACATACTCACATAACACACATACGATTTATAGATACGTACATAACAAATGTATGTATACATACATGCATAACACATACATGATCCATACATACACACATAATTCACACATGCATACATTCATATGTACATGCACACATAATATATACATACATGCATAACACAAACATGATTCCTAAATTCATAGAACATTATACATGCATACTGTAGGACCCGTCGCCACGAGTACCCCTGCTGCTGCTGAAAATTATGGGGAGCTTTTATTAATCATCTGAAAATATGGGTACCCACAACGGGAATCCTACGAAAAACAGAAATCTGAAACTAAAACCATACAATTCTGCACATGCGGAAGCTTTTCTGAATATACATTACTGAAATTACATAACTATTCTGTACAATGGGCCCATAGGTCTTTACACATATACATATATTGTTTCTGTACATCTGGATACAAAATCATAACCAAAAGGTACATATGACCACACAGGTCCCAAACTGCTATACATACTGAGATCGCGATGTGTGTGCGTGCCCTCTCCGTCAGCCTCGATCCAACCGCTCCCCAACCACAGCACGAACACCTGAAAAACTGGAAGAAGGAGGGGGATGAGTGATAAAGATCACCCAGTAAGCGCTCCTTACTTCCCTCAATACCCAAGCAAGCACAAACAACACAATAATCAACATACCTGGGCCTCGGCCCTATTCATACATCTATGCGCTTGCTGGAATCTGAAAACTGATTATCTGATTCATATTCATTCACTGATACCATATTTATCCACGTCATGATATGTATGTCATGCCATGCTAACTGAAAATACTGATAGATGCATGCATCTGAATACCTCTCTATACCCTCAGGTACCTACTGTGCTGATCAGACTGGTGAACACAGGGATTCGGCATCTTAACCATGTGGGCTGAACAGTCTAGCTACTAGCTAGAAAGTTGAATCTGAATACTGTACTGCTTCGATCTGACTGGTGTCAGAGAGCTGAAACTGAAATACTGCTACACATTCTGACTGGTGTCAGAAGCTAAATCTGAAATATTGCTGAGCATCCTGACTGGTGCCAGAAGGCTAAATCCCAAAGATGCGCCCTCGTATTCATCCATACTCTTACTCGTACATCGGGTTCTGAATACTGAATACTGCTGAATTCGGATCCCCTTGATCCTCTCTCATGCTGCATGTTATGTCATGATATGCATATGCAGCTCATTATCTGAATTCAGACTTATCTGATGCTTATCTGAAGCATTTATATCATTGTATGACTTTCCCATTCTTTATTTCTCATTTTATATGTTTTTTCTGAAAATCTGCTGATGCACGGTCGTACATGAAAATCTCACGGGCGTGCATGGATAACACACGATCGTGCAAGTCATGGACGCATGGGCGTGCGCCCAGATGCACGGGACCATGCGCTGGTCGTGCGCCTGGTCGTGCAAGCTACTGAAATTCACTATTCACCTTCACTGAAAACGCTTACGCACGGGCGTGCACTATGGAAGGCACAGGCGTGCGTCAGGAAAACTGGCCGTGCACACAGTGTGCACACGGGCGTGCATCTGGAAAAACAAAGGCTCACGGCCGTGCCATACAGGCGCACGGCCGTGCGTCTTGTTCTTCAACAAGAGCACCGCTCGAAAAATGCATCAAAACTCATGTCATTTCATATTCATTCACCAATTCACATAAATAACACATTTCCAGCACCTCAAACAACACAATTCAAGCTTCATAAGCAACATGCATCATCAATCATGGAATCTGCCATGGAAACATCTTCTTTCTCTCTCCAAAGCCATACATACACACATGCACCAACCAAGGATGGAAATCCATCAACCCAATCAACATGCATTGGCATCTAACCCTTCTCAACATATATCAACATGCAAAGAACACATCCATGGCATCAAAAAGCACAAAACAAGCCGGGAACCTCAAGGAAAAGGTAAGAGAACACTTACCTCTCTCCATGCTTCGGAAGGCTTCTCTTTACACTAATCTCTTTGTTCTCTAACCGGATTAGGGGCAACCGGCTGCTGGATTTCCTCTCTAGGAATGGGAGTTGCAAATGGAAGAGAGAAACTTTGGCTAAAGAGAAAACTTGGGTGAGAAAAATGACATAAAGCTCACGGCTCCACTTAAATACTAGGCCACGCACGGGCGTGCACCAATGATGCACAGGCGTGCACAAGGGAAAATGAACTTAATTCATTTCCCGCGCATTCGTACGATCGGATCCTTTCGAAAGGATTCGTACGAAGGCCACACACTCTGAAAACTTACCAATTCACCCCTGAACTCTGCTAGACTCCCAATCTCTCACTGAATCTCATTTCTAACCCCGAAACTCTAACCGAAAAGGCTTTCGGAAACTAGGATGCTACACATACATACATATATGATTCATACATACATACATTCATAAATACATGCATACATTCATACATGATTTATTAATACATGCATGATTCATACATGCATACATGATTCACACATACATAAATTCATACATATATACATACATACATGATTTGTACATACTTTTATAATGCACATATGTATTTATGCACAACACACACATACATGATTCACACATGATTCATATATGCATATATTCATTCATGATTCACGCATAATTCATACATGCATATATGTTTCATTTATACATAACATACATGATTTACACATTATATATAAATGAATTCATAAATACATAATTCACACACAAAAGTATATATATTTACACACACACATATATACACATTTAAATATTAATTAAGCAAATATAAATATAAATTATAATTATATTTGTATAATAATTAAATTATTGAATGTTTGATAATTTAGTAGTATTTTAATTATTTGTCTAATAATTAAAATATTGGTTGATAAAACGATAGATTGTATCAACCTGTACTATTTAAATACAAGTCAGTATATTAAACATTATAATTGTATCTAGATTTATAGATTTTCACATATACCGACTTTTTTCATATCCTAATACGCACAAATTATACTAATGTATACTACTTAAATACATAATGATACCTTAATACCGATAAACTTCTAGTTTATCAATACTTTGATGATTATTAAATATGATTTTAGCAAATAACGTTTGATTTATAACGGGAAAAGAGGGAAATGAAAGAAGGAAATAAAAAAGAGGGGAAGAAAAAGAAAGTTAACAAAAGCTAAAAGGGTAAATTTACATTTAAATATTTTGTTAAATCATATTTATTATAAATCAATTTGTGCCAAAAAAATATTTCTGTTTATATAAATAAATGGGCTCGTGGGCCTACAGACAATTCATAATGGGCTTCTGAAGCGTGGTAATTATAATTAATTAATTTGGGGACAAATCAAAACGAAACTATGATTTGTGATGGGCCACTGGACTCTTTCAACCCGGAAATACTGTTTACTTCCAAAATTTTCCTAAATTCAAAATGTGAAAATACACCTTCTCCTCAAAGCGAGCTGACATTTTAGGCCATAAACAGTATGCTCTTTGCTTTCCACTCAGCACCAACACAGCATCATCCATGGCAGCATCAGCAACGCTAGCACCAAATCCAACTCTTCCCTCGCAGACCTCTCTTTCTTTGTCTCTCCACACCATTCCACGCTTCTCTTTTTTCTCTTTAAATCCCACCAAACTCCCTAACCTCACTCTCACAACCAGAGGCTCCAACAAATCAGAAGACATTGACACCTCATTCTTCGACAACTTCAACAGCGACCAGGAAGAAAACGTTTTTTTACCCCCTACCCCACCTGAAGACTACACCCCACCTCCGTCCTTCGATGAACTCCCCTTGGAAACCGAGGATGAGATCGCCGCCCCCTACCAGGAGCTGCAGGGGCCCGCTTATTCGGGAGTCAGTGTTCTTCGAAACGACATTTATGTGATGGACACGAAAGTGAAGAAACCAACTGGGTTGGGGGGAAAAGCTAAAAAGGAGAAAATTAAGGACGGGTTCGGAGGGAGAGTGGCTCAAATAGGAGAGTGACGAAAGTGGTGAAAGGAGGGAAACAGTTGCGTTTTAGAGCAATTGTTGTGGTTGGTGATAAGAAAGGAAATGTGGGTATTGGTGTTGGTAAAGCTAAGATGGTTATTGCTGCTGCTCAAAAATCAGCTGTTAATGCCTGGAGGAATATAATTATCGTGCCTATGACTAAATACTTGACTTTTACACACAGGTATTGCCTATTCTTGTATGTTGTTGGTTGCTTTCGTTAGTTGTTGATGCTTGTATTCGAGTTTTAGTTTGGATTTTGTGTTAAAAAGTGGGTTTTTTTTTTTTTTTTTTTTTTTTTTAGTTTTTATGAATGTGTATGGGATTTGTTATTTAAGTGATTGGTGATGCAAAGATTGCTAATTTTTAAACGCTAGATTAGGCGACTATGTGTTTGCACGTGGTGACCGAATGTTGGGTTTTGAAATTCAGTTTTTTGGAATTTTTTAAGTTTTAGCATAATTGTCAGTTAAGAGTCATTTATCCTATCAATGGAGGGGATCTGGGGTGAATCTCAGTTCTGGTCATTGGTGTTGGTGTAACACTTATATGGTTGTCGGGATTTACAACATTCTATCTGCAGTTCAGTTGAGTTTACTCTTCTATTGCGCATATTTAAGAATATAGATTAGTTCAGTTAGAACCGAATCGCGCAGCAGAATTTGAATAATAATTTGGTTGGTTAAAGCGCTGTCTGAATCTGGTAAGTTGTTTCCAGAATTGTTTTAAATGGTTCTGCTAGGTCCCTCGTATAATTCTTTAGTGGTGATGAATATTTGCAAATTAGATATGGCTTTGAAATGTGTCTGCCAACACTGAACGACCCGAACGACCCTGATGGAGGCTGAGTAAAGCGGATTTATATGGACAAATGTGCAGTACCTGTAGTTATTTTGCAATCCCATGTACAATTTTAGTTAGGAAGTTGTTGAAGCTACTTGGACACGTGCAAAAGTACATATTTGAAGCTATTAGAAGTTCAGAAGTGGAGCTTTTAACACTGAGAAAATATTAGAGTGGAGTTACCATCGTTTGAACTGTGCAGGTACCTGATGAATACAGTTAACTTTCTTCTTCTCATAAACTCATTGCCAGGAAGTGAAATTTTTTTATATAAGAAACAAGTTACTTGGAAAAAGATTTCTTGATATGTTTCAATGTATATGGTCAGAGGATTTGGGGGATGTATTTTGCTTTTTTTCTATTTTTAATTTTTTATCATATTATAGTAAAAGGAATGCCTTTTAGTCATTATGTTTTACTGCTGAAGTACTTCCATTACTGTCTTCATTTTATTGATTCTGTTAAAATAAATGGCAGATCTGATGGTGATTATGGGGCAGCCAATGTGATGCTTAGCCCTGCTTCACCTGGTGCTGGAGTGATTGCTGGAGTTGCTGTGAGAATTGTTCTTGAAATGGCAGGTGCTGAGGATGTTTTGGGAAAGCAACTTGAAAGTAATAATGCCCTCAATAATGCTAGAGCTACAGTTGTTGCGGTGCAGAAAATGAGGCAGTTCCTTGACGTTGCTCGTCAATGTGGGATCCCTATGGAAGAACTGTGGAATTGAGTTAGAGGCAGCTCAGGTTATCTCTTTGTCTTCTTCCCCTGGTATTTTAGCTTCCGTGCAAGTTTTAGTAATCCAACCCAGATAAGAACTCAGTGATAACAGTGCATGTCATGTTTGGTGTATGTTCTACGTATCACTGATCATTGGTGGAATTTTGAAAAAACAAGATCTGACCTTGGTTATGTGTGTGCAATATATCAGGTTGGCATCCCAAAACCTTATCTGACTGTCAAAATCACATAAGCAAAGATGCTCTAAAATCCAATTATCTTGTTTCGTGTGCCCAACAAACTTAAACAGTGAATCACTTTGCTACTAGAATACCAAAGGAAATAAATAGCTTCTAACAAATGTAAGAGGAGTTCCTGTAGTTGAAAACTACACATATAAAGAGACTGCAGTACTGTAAAATGTATGCCTATTCAAAAAAAAGTTTTAACATTCTCCTAAGGCTTAGGGCAACAATCTATATACCAAGCCATGTTTCTTCTTGAAGATAAGACAAATTTTAGAAAGCAACACCAGTATCAGAATGATGAAACAAGAGAAATTGTTACCCTCGAAGCATCCCATATTTGCGCAGTTGTGTAAAAGGAAGATGTAACATACGTAGTTGATCCTGGTTTAAAACAGAACATCTGTAATGATATGAGAATGCCCAAAAACCTAGTCAACTTCAAGCACATTATAATGATCTTGAAGAGTGACTAGTAAACTACTTCAATAAAGGAAGTCAGCTAGTTTTTCTTCTATCTGCTCGTCTGTTCGATGAGATGTATGGATCAAATTAACATTTTTTTTTTTATCGTCTAAAAATAGTTTTTTAACAAACGGGCACCTCCTCAACCAAGTAAAATGCAACATATAGAACAGTGCATGTCTAACCAACCTCTTTTACTTGCAGCTGATGATGTAGGAGGCCCATTTGGGCCAACATCTAGTTTATGTTGAAGCCATGGCATTTCAGGTGCCAAAAGACCATGTCAGAATAACAAAAAATCCAGATCAGAATTTGTAGATTTCAAGAGACCTAGTCATCAAACTGTTGAGATGTTTTTGCTTGCTTTTAGCTACAATTTGTTTATATTTTTTAGTTGTTACAACCTTTTATTTTTGGATAAGTTTAAGCTAATTTGTTATCTCATACATGTATAAATAGTTCGCTATGGATGAACAAAGAATAAACTTTCAGTCTCAATTTCACTTGGTTCCATTAAATCAACTATTCCTGCTCATCCCAATAATCCGACAGTTTCGCACCAATCAAACTCTCATCAGGAAGGCTTATGACGAGTTCAGTAAAAAGAAATCACAGATAATTCTGAAAGGAAATTTGATAATAGCTATATAAACAAAAACTTCAAGAAATTTAATCATGCATGATTTTTCATTTGGACGGTATCCTTCCTTTTATTGACAGAAGTTTTCATTTGAAAAGAAAAACTGAATGAAACTTTCCCCATCTCAAACGAATGCTGCCAACTACATAGATTTTATATTATGACCGAGTTCTGAAGTTTCTGCAAATTCTGTAAGCCATCGTGTGCTTGCAGCCTTAAATGATATCCTCTTGATGAACCTTCTTGCCAGCCAAGTTAAATATGATTTGACATCCAATGAACTGTTGGTAAACTCCAATTTGCCAAACATACACTGCAAACGGCTTCTTTCTTCTCTCTTTTTGGAGACAAAAATACAGAGCGTTAATATGATGTACAATCATGTTAAAATCTGGACCTGAAACCTGGTGTTAATGGATTGTGCTTAAAACATCAGATTTTGATAGATCAGTCATTGATAAGAAGGGCTAAGAAAGCATCTGATATCTTTTGCCAGGTGCATTTGACTGTGCAGTGCTGTGGTTGATGCTTCAGGAACAATGGAAACTGCTGTTCACGGTTTGCTGGCAGACCAAATAATCCGTATCTTCTGATTTCTGGAAGCCTTATTGATTCTTTTCATTCAGCATTTATAGATTATGCAAATTATATCTAAAGGCCAATAATTCAGTAGCACTGAATTAACTCCGTTTGCAGGATAGATAATTAGGCCAGTAGATAAATCAAACAGAATATAACCAAGTGAGTTTCCATCTAGTTATTTGGCTTGTTCTTTATTTCTTTGGAATCACGCCGTGCCAATAAAACAAAAATGTGGACTTCAATGATCTATTAATGAAGATAGTAAAGATATTTGTAGCGTTATTCCCCAAGCATAAATCTGGAAGACAGCTTCTGTCCTATCTAAAGGCTGAAGCATCTGTAAGCAGTAATGCAAAAACAAAGGCAAGACAAGATAAGAGAAGTATTAATTCATTACTTTATATCAGTACGAGAAACAAATATCTCCCCTAATCATTTAAGTTTAAGGTAATGGGAACATTGCAAAAGTAAGGGTGAAGGCCTGTACTGAACTCCTTCATTATCCAGATAACAAATAAGTAAAATATCAAAACCTCCTTTCCCCGGGAACGGGACTATATTCATATGACATGTACTCATGAAATATGTATGAAATAATTTAGTACTTCCACTGATATTAGAATAAGGGACAAGGTAGTACCCAACTAAGGAAATGTTTTAAGTAAGTTCGTTTAGCCAAATCTTGATAAGTTTTAACTAAATGATCATTCATAATGAACAAGACAGCACCTGCAGTGATCAAGCCATGCAAAAAGATATTAACAGACAAATTTGACCCTTGTTGATAGATAAGCAAATGTGTTTAGTCAGTTATCCCTTCTGTGTAATTGAATCACAGTTGCAGATTAGATTTTGCTTCCACATTTTTATGAATTATTCATATCTTAGCAAATAAAATATAAAACATGGGCTTGGCAAACTTAAAATCCACTAAAGGAGTTGCTGGAATCCGAGTGTCCTCTTTGCTCCTTTTACTGTAGACAAAGGTGGGCATGTCCATAGAAATAAGCTGCAATTACTCAGTCTTCTCATGCGTCCATTCATTGTTAATCCACTTCCGTATCATTTAACGATGCTTTTCATCAGCTTATTGTAATGGCAACTAAATGTGGATGCCCAAAATTACATTATTTTTTCTTTTCGTGATTTCTCTTTCCAGGTTCCATGAATCAGATAATATTTTTGTTTCAATTTTTGTCTTCCCTTCTTTCTGTGAATAAAATGGTTCCTTGTCATAAAGGCTCAGTTCCTATTGTCATCAACGTCACAAATCCGATCCTAGACAAAGAAATTTAAGAAAGGTAAAGAGTATTTCCATGAGGAAAAGAACCATAAAGGCAGCCTTTCCATAGTTCTTTTCCTTTCAAATGCAAATAGCCAATGACTTACAGAGACAAGCATAAAGAAGTTAGGCATCTTGTGATTTCTAAGAGAGGAATAGCATCCAGTAACATGAATGAATAAAAGAGCACAAGGATTAGGGAAACTAAGGCTGGAGCTCTATATAAATGTTTGTTTTCTAAACAATTGAGATCACCAGCTACACAAGGATATGAAGTTCCTAATTCAACTGCCTTGGTGCTCATGTTTCTGCTTCGTCAAGGGCGAACAAGACAAAAACAAACACAAGGAAGGAAAGAAGGAAGAAAAGAAAGAAGAAAAGGAGGAAAAGAAGGAAGAAAAGTAAGAAAAGACGGAAGAAAAGAAAGAGTAATGGTGGCAATTCCTGCAGTCCACCATGATTATCATAAAACGTATGGATAAACTTCAATCTTTCTTCTTGTTTTTTTATAAGTGTGTATCTATCTTTGATGTAAATTGTCGAGAGTGATCTCGTGCAAGTATCTCTATGTTAATGTGGTTAATAATGTTAAAGGAGTATTAAAAACAAAACTACTCACTCTTTTGTTTCTCTTATTATTTGGCAACTGGTCCATCTCCTGCATTTGATGTTTAACCGAGACCAGACCAGTCTCACCAGGAAACCCGGAGGAGAATTCAATCAGCCAAATTATTTTCAAGAATAAAAATGCTTCCTCCGGGTTATTATGTCAACACTAGTTTTGATAAATGATATAAAATGAACTAAGTAGCCTTACAATTTTTGTTCCCACAGGCATAACCGAAACATGTAACAAATTACACGAGAACAATCAAATAAATCCTTGAGTTTTCAGCTTTTACTGCCTATGCGTTTGACAGATTGAATTCAAACTACATGATTAACCTGTGATTATATATCATGGCATAAAAAATGCCATGCCAAGAACAGTGAAACCCCATATAAACAAGAGCCAAAGATATCTATTATTCTAAGGTCAGCCAATTGGTCCTAGGACTGCTCCAGGAGCGATAACGTATAAGCAACAGAATCTATTCCTCGGAACACAGTTTGAGCTAATTAGCACATACCCATTGATTGGACAACACTGTCTAAAGACAGCAATAAGATGTGTAAGGCTACAGGGATACAGCATGCATAAAGAAATTGATAAAAAAAGACTAATGGGAGAAATTATTAAAGAGTTAAAGACTACAAAACAGTTGGAGTTTATCATAGCTTATGACAGTTTATGTACACTGAAATGCAATTTCAAAGGCTACAAGGACAAAGGATGTATGCAGGTTTGTACCCTTGATCCAGTAAGGAAACAAAAACGCAAGGAAAAAATCACTTAAAAAGCTAGAGGGAGGAAAGCAGCACAAAAAATTTTTAATCTGGAATTTATATACGGCTAATAACAACTTCCATGAGATGTTAAAATTGGTATTTTTCTTCTCAAAACATATGATAACAGAAGTTGCAATAAAGGTTTTGATAACAGCCAGCATAACTGCTGATTTACATAAAGAAAAGGCAAAATTTGTTATATTGAAGTTTACTGGAAACAAAGCTTGTTTGAGAGATGGAATAAACATAATTCTAGGTAATAAAATAAAAAACTAGCATATAAGAAATAAATGGACTATAAAGCCAAGCATATATTCATGGAGCATCAGATCACACTATATTTGTGGAAAAATTCAGACAGAGGGCACATCATCTTGTCAAATCTCATGTTGCTAAGAATAATAGTCAGGGTCTCATAAACCTTACATATCCATACATGCATTGGTGAAAAGCACTTATGTAAAGCCTAAAATGCAAAACCATGCGAGCTAGCATCAAAGGGACACTATCTACTTAGGCCAAAACTGTTATAATTTACATGTATGAAATACTTTGAATCTTTGATCAGTGTTTTGGTATTTAGAACTTCGCAAGCCTTAAGAAGATGTAGGTAATCATATGACCTGTAAATTATGCTTCCGCAGCCTAATATTAATGGTTGATATTCTGATATAGATCATCAATCATAATCAAAGTCCCACTTTTACATTTTTTAAAAATTTAAGAAAAAAATGGTACTTTCATTGAAGAAAAAAAAAGAAGAGAAATAGAGAACATAAGAGAGAACGAGGATGAACTGGTGAATCTAGTCATTCACTACTGCTAAGTGCAGACAATTTATTAAGATTAAGGAAAATTGTAAATAATTTTCTTAAAAATTTAGGACACAGAATAAGTTGGGGGTAGTGATAAAAATTATGAAAATATTGGATCTCTTCTCTAACACAGACGGTTATTGTTTCACAAAATTTCTTTACAGTTACTGTAGGAGCAAATAAATGCTTGGCATGAAGACTACTGAGGAATTGAGTTGTCTCTTGATATTGAAAACTCAGACATTGGCTTCCGAGAGTCTTTTATCTTCTTCTTGTGGGTTTGTAGAAGATTAACGGAAGTTTGTGTCTAGAATTCGTAACAATTTAACTTTCAAATGGCATTTTCAGACGCAGTTTGGAAGATCCTGTTACGGCAAAGTTTGATTCTTCAAATTGCTGAACAAAGTGTCAATTCTTACAAGAATGAAGAAAATCAAATCTGACCAGTAAGAGTATAAAAGTTAAACAAAATCATCTACATGGTATGTGGAGAGTAAGATTTTCGCTAGAAACATTCTTTTACACCTATTTTAGACATCGTACAATATAAATATTCTCATATAGTTTATTCATGCAGTCTTGTTAACTTCTTCAAATTTACTAACTATACCAGTAGTATGCTCGTATCAACATCTATATAAATCTCAGTTTCCCATAGATGAAGGACCTCTAAGGGTTCGATCCCAATGGAGTAACCAATCTTTCTCTTTCAGATACTGCAAAAGTGGCTGTGGCTCATCTCTGAAGTCTGTTGCAACACCACAGCCATTAGTAGGTGCTCTTTGGTAACCATGAAACAGCTTATCCCTTCTTTGTTCATCTGCAAGATGAAATTGGGGGAACCCTGGATGCAATGGTGTGCTCTCAGAATAAATCATCTGGTTTGAAGCAGAAGGAGCTTGCCACTGATTAGAAGGATCATACCAGGAAGTATCTTGACCATGGACGTTGCCAGAGTTCCTAGCAGCATAAAATTGCAGGGGCCAATAGCTGTTGGTCCTATCACGATTGTGATTTTCTCTGTACTGACAAAGCCACTCAGAAGAAGACATTCCACAGAATGGAGGGTATCCATCCATGAAACCAGGAGTGGTAGAATGATAATCGAGTGGACCACAAGTAGCATACCAAGTTGGATAGCTGCTTAACTGTAATGCATCAGCTTGGGAACCTGTTCCATTGATGCTCCCTGTATTATTGAAGTTAGAAAATCTAGGTTGAACAGAATCAAACCAAGCAGCATTGTTAGGCAATAATGGGGCAGAAGGCAATGGAGGTGAATAATGAGATGATAAATGGCTGCTCGCAGAATCTTGCCTAGAACAAATGACAGAATCTTCATTTCCTCTTATGGAACGACCAGACAAAGAAGTAGAACCTATTTCATCAATAGGGCTCAAGCCAGGCTTATATATGTCACTTCTCCCTTTTTCTTTATCAATTCGTCTATCAAAGACCCAAGCACTGAGGGAAGGAGGTCCAGCAGAAACAGGGCTTTGAAAAAATGAGTGTGATCCAGATGAAAGAGAATACTGGAAGATAATAAGCTGAAATGACAGGGCATATATACAGCAGGATCAAGCTGAGCTGGGTGGTTTTGGTTAATGTTATTAGTGACAACTCTTACTATAATTTATCTTAATTTGGTGTAGTAGAGTGTGGTATTGGTTTTGATAAATTATTAGGTAATGTTAGGTTGAAAAGTATGGACATATTGTATCAATACAGTACCAAGTATGGTGCTGCATTAATTAAAGCTTAGGCAGCAAGTTTGAGCCTTGTATGTGTAATATATAAGCTGGTGAATGGACAAGAAAAATCCGTCTCTGGAATGTTATAATTTTAATCTTGTTTTCCTGCTATTTTTCAGAACATAAGAAAACTCTCTCTTGCAAAATACCATCAGTGGTATCAGAGCCTGAATATCCTGCAAGGCCTGTGAATTGAGGAGGAGAATATACAATCTGAAGAAAAGAAGGAAATAGAACCTGTCTAATATGGCTTCAAGCAGTTTCAATGGTGGTCAGCCTCCTGTCTTCAATGGTGAAAACTATGGTGCATGGTCAGTGAAAATGAAAGCATATTTGAGAGCATTTGATCTATGGGAAGTTGTGGACACTGGAAAGGAAGCAGCACCTCTGCCAGATAATCCCACAGTAAATCAGATCAAGTATCACTCAGAAGAGGTGGCAAAAAGGTATAAAGCATTATCTTGTATTCATTCAGCTGTATCTGAAGCCATTTTCAGCAAGATAATGACCTGTGAAACAGCCAAAGAAGCATGGGATAAACTCAGACTTGAGTTTTATGGCAGTGAGAAATCAAGGAAGATGCAAGTGCTCAATCTTAAGAGGGAATTTGCTCTCCTGAGAATGAAGGAAACTGAACAGGTTAAGGACTATATAGACAGGTTAATGAAGACTGCAAATCAACTTACCTTACTTGGAGAAGAGGTCACTGAAACTAAACTGGTAGAACACATTCTGGTGAACTTACCAGAAAAATTTGAACCAAAAATTTCTTCCCTTGAAGACTCCATGGACTTAACCAAGTTGACAATGCAAGAGCTTTCTAACTCATTACAGGCAGTAGAGCAAAGGAAAGCATTTAGAGAGGGAACTGAACTTGGCAGTGAAGGAGCTCTTATGGCAACTCAAAAGGGAAGGACTTTTCCTGCTGGAAATATACATAAACAAACATACAAGAAGGACAAGAGAAACAATCCTGAGTATAAGCAGAAGTTGAAAAGAGGAAAATATCCTCAATGTAGTCACTGCAAGAAGTCCAACCATGCAGAAATTCATTGCTGGTTCAGACCTGGGATACAATGCAGATCATGTAAAGAATATGGACATATAGAAAGAGTGTGCAAGAACAAAAACAACCAACATAAACCTCAAGCTCAAGTGGTGGAACAACAACAGCAGGATACCCTTCATCAAGAAGAACAATTATTTGCTGCTAGTTGTCATGAAATGGCTACTGAAGAACAAGTCTGGTTGCTGGACAGTGGGTGTTCAAATCATATGTCTGCAAATGAGAAGTTATTTGTAAGCATGGAGAAACTTAATGATGCTAAGGTGAAGATAGGAAATGGGCAGCTAGTACCAGTGAAAGGAAGAGGAAAGGTTGCCATACACACTTCACAAGGTACAAAATTTATCTCAAATGTCTTGTATGTACCTGAAATAGCATTAAATCTTCTTAGCATTGGACAAATGACTGAAAAAGGCTATACATTTGAGTTTAAAAGTAAATATTGTATTATAAGGGATGACCAGCAAAAGGAAGTTATGCAAATACAAATGGTAAACAGAAGCTTTCTTTGTGATTTAAGCAAGATACAAGCTCAAGCTTTCACCAGCTCACTGTCTGAAAATGATGTGTGGCATAAAAGATTAGGCCACTTTCATGCAGATGGTGTAAATTTGTTAGCTAGAAAGAATTTGGTGACAGGTATACCAAAGTTCCAGATCAGTTCCAGTGTGTGTAAGGCCTGCGAGCAAGGAAAAAATGCAAGACTGCCATTCCCTCAAGCAGCAACTATGAGAGCTGAAGAAAAACTCCAACTGGTTCATACTGATGTGTGCGGACCAATGCAAACCTTGTCCTTAAATAATTCCAAATATTTTCTAATATTTATAGATGACTTTTCTAGATTTTGTTGGGTGTATTTTCTGAAATCAAAATCTGAAGTGATAACCATGTTCATTATATTTAAGCAACTAGTAGAGAATCAAAGTGGAAAGAAAATCAAGATCATAAGGAGTGATAATGGAGGAGAGTACACAAGCGGCAATTTTAAAGAAGTGTGTAATCAAGCTGGTATTCATCACCAATTTGCTGCACCCTATACTCCTCAACAAAATGGAGTAAGCGAGAGAAAGAATAGAACTATTATGGAGATGTCAAGGTGTTTGTTGTTTGAGAAATGCTTGCCAAGAAGATTTTGGGCTGAGGCAGTAAACACCTCTGTTTATTTATTAAACAGATTACCCACCAAAGCACTCAAAGATTCTACTCCTTATGCAGCTTGGCATGGTATCAAACCTGACCTTAACCATTTAAAGGTCTTTGGCAGCATTTGCTGGACACATATACCTGAAAATAGAAGAGATAAGTTGCAAGAGAGGGCAGAGATGGGAGTACTTGTAGGCTACAGCTGCAACTCAAAGGCCTACAGAGTTTTCAATCCTGAAACTGGGAAAATTTCTGCACATAGAGATATAAAGGTTGATGAATTTGCATGGTATGATTGGAAAGATAAGGAAATTAAGAAAGAAACAAGAATTGAGACAAAAGGAAAAGAAATTTCAGCTCCAAGGTTAGAGTCCAGTGACACAGATGAGGATGAGAGAATAGTCAAAAAAGTTCACAAGCTAACAGACATTTATGGAAGATGCAATACAGCAGAGACAGAGCCGTTGTGTTATGAAGAAGCAATAAAATCAACAGCTTGGAAAGCAGCCATGCAGGAGGAGATTTATATGATTCTGAAGAATAAAACTTGGGTGCTGATAAATAGGCCTGTTGGAAAGAATATAATAGGAGTCAAATGGATATATAAAACAAAACTCAATCCAGATGGTTCAGTAAACAAATTAAAGGCGAGATTGGTGGTAAAAGGGTATGCGCAGCAACAGGGTATAGACTATAATGAGACTTTTGCACCTGTGGCCAGGTTTGACACTATTAGGATGCTGACTGCACTTGCTGCACAAAAGGGCTGGATGTTGAACCATCTAGATGTCAAGTCAGCCTTCTTGAATGGGGACCTACATGAGGAAGTTTTGATTGAGTAGCCTCCAGGATTTATCAAGGAAGGTGATGAGGACAAGGTATGCTTGCTAAAAAAGGCTCTTTATGGCCTAAAACAGGCTCCAAGGGCCTGGTACAGCAAGATAAATACTTATTTACTTAAACTTGGGTTCAATAAAAGTTTAAGTGAAGCAGCCCTTTATGTAAAGCAAGATATTACAGGGCTTCTTGTGGTATCTCTTTATGTGGATGACTTACTAGTTGTTGGTGACAAGGCTGAACTAGTGGCTTGGTTCAAAGCTGAAATGCAAGCAAAATTCGAGATGACTGACCTAGGGAAGTTAAGATACTTCCTTGGCATTGAAGTGCTTCAATCTGAACAAGGAACTTTCATCTGTCAAGAGAGGTATGCTGCAACCTTGCTCAGTAATTTTGGCATGCAAAATTCAAAGGGATTAAATATTCCATTAACTCCAAATGAGAAGCTATGCAAGGAGGATGGAACTCAGGATTGTAATGCCTCTGTGTATAAAAGTATGGTGGGCTGCCTACTTTATTTGACGGCTACAAGGCCTGATGTAATGTATGCAGCAAGCCTTCTTTCTAAGTTTATGCAAAAACCAAGTCAAGTTCACCTCAAGGCAGCAAAGAAAGTGCTCAGGTATGTAAAGCAAACTCAGCAACTTGGAATTATGTATGAGAAGGGAAAACAAGTAGATTTAATAGGATATGTGGACAGTGATTGGGGAGGTTCCATGGATGATTTTAAGAGTACTACTGGTTATGTGTTCACTTTAGGCTCAGGGGCTATATGCTGGAATTCAAGGAAACAAGAAGTGGTTGCTCAATCCACTGTGAAGCTGAATATGTTGCTGCTGCCGCTGCTGTAAATCAAGCTGTTTGGTTGAGAAAAATCCTAAATGATTTGCTACAAATGCAGTCCAAGCCTACCTCTATATATTGTGATAATAAATCTGCAGTTGCTATGGCTAAAAATCCTGTCTTCCATGGTAGAACAAAGCATATAAAAATTAAGTTTCACTCTTTGAGACAAGCCGAAGATGCGAAGTGCTGCTGATTCATTGTTCTTCTAGTAGTCAAGTGGCTGATATATTTACCAAGTCTTTGTGCTTGAAGAGGTTTATTCAGTTGAAGGAAATGCTTGGAATGAGTAGTAAGAGTGTCAAGGAGGAGTGAAGGAGAATACTGGAAGATAATAAGCTGAAATGACAGGGCATATATACAGCAGGATCAAGCTGAGCTGGGTGGTTTTGGTTAATGTTATTAGTGACAACTCTTACTATAATTTATCTTAATTTGGTGTAGTAGAGTGTGGTATTGGTTTTGATAAATTATTAGGTAATGTTAGGTTGAAAAGTATGGACATATTGTATCAATACAGTACCAAGTATGGTGCTGCATTAATTAAAGCTTAGGCAGCAAGTTTGAGCCTTGTATGTGTAATATATAAGCTGGTGAATGGACAAGAAAAATCCGTCTCTGGAATGTTATAATTTTAATCTTGTTTTCCTGCTATTTTTCAGAACATAAGAAAACTCTCTCTTGCAAAATACCATCACCAAATTCCTTCACAAGAGGAGACGCCAGCTGCTTAAATGGTTTGCTAGGCCTGAAAACAGTGACGTCAGAATGAAAACCTGAAGGATCACCCAGGTCCTGGTTTTGTGCTATAAGCAGTGATGTAGCACGACGCAAACAATCATCAGGAGATACATTCTGTTCCTCTATGTCCTTTGGAGATTCTGACTCTTTTTTATAGATAGAAGGACAAAGTGGTGCAGAATTATATCTTGTAAGAGGTTTGAAAACAATGATTTCTTCCTCTTCCATGGCAAAGGATTTGTTATCCACAAAAGAGCCACTTGAGTTTTCCCCAAGGCTTTGTTTATCACAACCCTCTGTGGACTCATATATACATAGTTGAGGCTCTTTCACTTTATGATCAGCGGTCAAGTCTACTTCAGGCTTTCCTCTGTCTGAGTTTACATTTGATTCTGCTACATAGAATTTTTTTTCTCCTTTGTCATAGATCAACCACCTTTGAGAACCATTTGTTCGGTCTGCAATCTTCATTGCAGCATTAATTATGCGGTCAACACGACATTTAGTTCCACTTTCAAAACTCTGTATACGTCCACAATCAGCTGAGAAATCTAATGACACATGAGAACAAGACACTGGTGCAAAGCCCCTCAACTCATAGTCTTCCCACAAAGCAGTCCTTTCAAGATGTGAGACTTCACCCTTAAAATTCAATTGTTTTAGAAGGCCGATTAAAGCACCAAAAAAGTAAGACATAGCAATGTAAACTTCATCATGAATCCTATGAGCTTCTACTTCATCAAACATGCCAACCAACCACTCCACAAAAACAAGCACAGCAGGTAGAAGGGGACAAGAATCTAATGGATTTGACTTCAAACACCTATCAACAAGGCGCCCCATGAAAATGAATGCTATAGTTAATGCAAACCTTGTCAACTCCAGATCGTGTAAATCATTTTTGTCTTCCAACAGTTTCATTTCACTGTTACTAAATACCTTCTGCAAAATAAACATAAATATAGAAACAGCTTGAAGGGCTCTGAAGGGGCCTGTTCTAGCTGAACCCATCAGCTCATAGGAAGCCAACATAGCTACTAGTTTTGTATCATCTAGTTCCAGCAGTGAGTCCAACTCTCTCATCACATATGCAAAAGCACAACGGAAGTCCTCCAAACTGCAACAAATCAAAGTAAAGGCAGAAAACATTAAAAAGAAAGAGAAAGAGAAATGTGCATTTTACAGACAGGAGCATCTAATATTGAGATGTATTTCCATGTCTCCTATACTCATCTAGCGAATTGAAAAGTAAAGCATAGTGGCTTAAGACAAAGTGTTAAGCATGATTTGACTTGTATGCATAATTACAGAGCAGTTTGCAGTTATGTTTATTTGAGGTAATCCTTCTGCCTTTTCTTAGGTTGTAACTTCAGCCGGACGAATAATTCCTGGATATCATTTTTAAGTCCTGCAATCTCATTCAAAACATATTTTTCATGGGAACAGTACTTTTTCTTTCTTATAAATGCTTTAAGCAGCACTCAGTACCACATACTATGAAATTAAAGTTCAGTCTAATTTTAAAAGGCCAACCATTACATATAAATGACTAAAAGATAAAAATTATTTTTAAATTCCCTAGAACAATACAGAAAATTTTTAAGATTGAACAAAAGAACAAGATTGGTTTAAATAGGAGATAAGCAAAAGGTAAAAGAGGAGTTGACCTTAAGAGTTGGCTTAAGTGGTGAAGAGTTGAGAGGTTGTTGGCAAAAGGTCAGGGTTCAAATTGCGTAATGTATAAGAATAAAACATAATCTTGATTTACCCAATCCATAGTTACGAATTTAGATGGTCACAGGTCCCTAGGTTTGCCCGTCTAATAATAATAGACGAGATTACTTAACTAACTAAAAAAAAGGTAAAAGAGTAAGCTAAGAGAAATTTTCATAATATTGGGAGAGATAGGCATCCAATAAGATATAAGTTAACCATACTTCTATTGAAAATTTTACTAATAGATAGCCATGGTAAATCAAGAAACTTCAGGGGAAAGTAAGAAAATAGAAAGAACCAATACGGTATATATAGGAAGCATGGCCACGTGTATTGCCTGGAAAACAAAAGGCAGTAACTTATGTTACAGTTTTACTCTGTTGGGGAAGAAAACAAATCCCTCAAATCCACTGCAGCTAAAATTCATGTGAAGTAAACACTCTTTCGTTAAAAGTTGAATCAAAGAGAAATTATGGTTTTTTGACTTGAATACAGTTTCTATGTAACTTAATAGTTTGTTAACATTTAGGACATGACAGACTAATTTTATCAAGGGAAGATGTCGCATACTCTTCATGAAAGATGGTACCACTATAAGATTGAGTCATTTCATAATAATTGTCAAAGCCCTATATTCATCCAAAATTTCACAGCAACAAAATCATCAGAGTTCTCAGGGAAATGTTTTGCACCGAATGGAAATGGAGACACGAGGAGAGATCAAATCAAGAGTTGGGCAGAGTTGATTTTCGTGACATCTCTAGCAACAAAGTGCCTATATCCACGCCAATTCAACATGAAAAAAATTCATCATTCGCTTAATGCAGGATAGGTTGATATAACTAGGATTGTGGACAAAGGCAGGAACAGAATTTATCACATAAAATTATGTAATCAAAATGGCGAAGAGTCAATACAGTAAAGCAAAATTCAGTATAAGTGCATTTGAAATATAGTTATATATGCAACTAAGGAAAATATATAAATCACAATCATCTGTGTCAATTAGGATGAAGTTGAAGTAAAGCTGCTTCAAGGAGTACCTGGATTTTATGAAAAAGAAACTCACTGTTCTGATGATAAGTGACCACAAAGGTTTTTCCCTAGAGCAAATATTTTCAGCTTTCAACATACTGCAATTTGAAACATCACTACTCAATTGTGATTTAATCTGACCACTGCTTCTTTCTGATGGTTTTAAGAAATCAAAGAAGGCCCCTCGAGAAAGGGAATGCAAATCTGATGACCTATTCTGTAATACCATAAGAAGCACTTGAGAACTGCCATCAACTGACAGTAGAAATTAATACGAAGAATGATAAAATCTGTTGAAGAAAGACACGCAAAAATATCAACTCTTACCCTTTCAAACAGTAAAATGAGATTATTATGAGCATCAGGAAAAGGTTCTTTAACAGCTAAACTTCTTATGCAGTGATACAAAGCAAGGAACTCATCACCAATGTAAGTTGCCAACACTGCCAACTACGGATGAACATGATTACAAATATAAAACCTGAATTAGTGGCATTGTGTAATCATTACTATAAACTCTCTATAGCAACAAAGATCCCAAGTCCAAAAAGGAAGTAGAGTACCTGATTTTGGGGGTTTCCACTATCTGGCCAAATCATCGTACCTTCCAAGTAATAGGTGGCAGCAACTGACCAGTTGTGATCCTCAGAACCAAAATTTTCATACTGCTCTTTGTACCTGGCAAGATCCCCAAGACAAACTAGAAAGTGATGGCATAAAAATTGGCATTTCTGCAATTTTTTTGGTTCAGCAATCATACAGATGCCATCTTTTTTAAAGAAGGAATATTCTTCTGGGAGCCCATAACATCTTCTAATTTTTACTATCAAATTTTGATAAAATTCAGCCGCTTCAGACAAAAATGATTTGAATCCCTCTATATGATTGTCATTGCTTTTCTGCTCATTTGTACCGCTTTGCAACACTGCAAGTGTTGAATTACCTGAATTACTAGAACTTTTCTTTATTCCTTTGCGGAATTCATCAATGTGCTTATAGTGAAGCTTCCAGAGAGAAAATTCAACATCCTGAAGCTCTGCGTGATCATAATTTCTCATAACTTGAGCAGACTTTGTGGTATAACTCTTGAACATCCGAGCACAATAAACCTTTTGAATGGATCAATGCCCATAACTGTTTCTCCGTATTAGCAACCTGAAATTGAAACATTACTAGAGTCAAGAATTAACTGAAACAAAAAAAAAAATTGTACCAAACAATCACATGCAACTGCAGAGAAGAATTTACCTCAACAAGGACATTGGGCTTTCCCTTCTGATATTTAAGGGAAACAGGGGAATTACAGCTCATGATTAGGAGGAAACTTCTTCACGGCTATTCTTCATTCTCAGCATAGAATGTTGACGTTCATTGCAGATTTGGCCTGCCGATTGACGATGCAACCCACCAAAGAATGAAAGAGCAAACCAATTGACAACTAAAAAGTCTTAAGAACATGAGTAGCGAGATATGATTTTTCTTTTTATGCATATTTATAAGTTCAATTTCATTGCAAATCTAGTTATGCACAAGCAAAATTCAAGCAACAAAATGCTTCCAGAGTCCAGATTACAAAATGACATCAAAGCATTTGTGATGATTTTGATTTGATTAACGTTAAATAGAATTCATGATCATAATTTATCCTCTAGAAACCTTTCTTACATCACAATCATGGAATTGGCTAACCTACTAATGACCAAAAACAATGAATGTGTACTAGGAACAAAATGGCAAAATGAATTGCTCAGTTTCTTAGTGAAACACAAAGAACCACTTGTTTTTTTCGGACGGGCATCAAAGCACATTCAACCTTGAAAGCACCTAATGGAGGTCATTTTAGAGATGTATCAATTAATGAAGAAACCCTAAAAAAGGACTGTTGGGATCTCAAGTGCAAGGTATAAGACTTGGATTCCACATAAAAAAATATAAACCTTTAGTGTGAAATTTATATGATTTTGAACTCTCTAATCTCAATAACTATCAAGAACTCCAAAATATTGGAGAAATATAACAAACGGAAGTCAATAACTACTGTCAAAATCAACCGAATCATACTATATTATCCCACAAGTAGGTATAACCCTGAGAGTAATAAACTTTCATGGAGCATATAAATTTCCAGGAAGACCAGGACTGGAGAATGTAAACAGTGAAAACTTGAAACAAACAGAAATGAGGCAGATTGACTTTGAGTAATCAAAATTAAGTAAACATAAAACATATATTCCACCACCTAGATACAAGTTCAGCAATGGAAAAGCCACGAGACAAACACATAAACAATTTAGCTAGAAAAAAAAAATCACGATGAAACCTACATGAAGTAAAAGTAAAGAAGTTAAACAAAAACGTGAAAGTCACCACATAATAGTCATAAGTTAACCAATAAATAACACCCTTCACAATCAATAGCAACTCCCAAAGAAGGGAGAAAAAAACATGTCAAAATGAGCAACAAAGGCAGAATCTACGATCCCCAGAAATCAAAGAAAAGGGGAAAAAAATTGTTCAAGAAAATTGTAAAAAAGATCACCTTAAAAAAACATCCAAACAAAAAGTACAAACTTAGAAACTTACACTGAGTGTTTGAAGCAGGCTGAAAGAAAGCTAGCCATTGAGAACTACAAAAATAAGGGAGAGAGGAAGAAAGAAAGAAGCTGCAAGCCAAGAGGTAAAAAGACACGTGCACTGTGCTGGGTTGTTAGACTGAAGATCAAAAGCCATCTAACCAATTTTTTTTTCTGTGTTTTCATTTTGATTATTTCAAATGACTTAAAGTAAATGATCTTGTGTTTTTCCACAAGACTTGAGTGAGAACCATGCCTTGCAATTCAAGCTAAGGCATCATTTTTGTCTCAATCTTATGTCTCTTCAACTGACCAACTTTATAAACATACTATTTTCAGTCATAAACCTCCATTATCCTATTATTATGTTCTTTTCACTGAAGGTCCAGTTCACATGGTTTTAACCAATGGATCACCCTGATATCATTTTGAGATCATCATAATAGTTGAATTAATTCAATAATCAAATTACAATTTGATACTATTTATTTACTATAATCTTGCATTATTCTGATCTAATAACTAAAACCTTCTCTAATAATACATAACAAATTTTACATCGATTCTTAATCGATTCATTCTAGGCTTTCAAACGATGGTTAGGCTCTGTGAATAAATTATTATAGCATTGAGTAAAAAGGGGTTCTTGGTGTTGGGTGATTTTCACTTGGCCTCCCATTCACATCTGTAGAGACTGAACATTGAGGAGGCTGGTTCTGTGGGTGGTTGAAAGGTCTTCTGACTATCATATGCTTATAAAATCAATAAATGTGTGCATATACATATGAATATGATAAATTAACATAGTTGAAGAGTGTTACATTCTACATTAGATATGGGTTAGGTCTTTAACCCATGCCAACTAACAGATGGATTGAATCCCTTTAAGGTAGACTTTAAAGTGGTCATACTTTCTCTCATCAAAGAAATTACAAGAGAGCAAATTGTTGTGCAATCTACTTCATTGAAAATTTTCAAAGGCAATTTTTTCAACTTTTAACTGTTTTTAGGGAAATAGTTTTAAAAATATTATCGCAATATATTATTATTACACATTTTTTGTATTCATTTATATAATTTAAATAATGTATCATTATATAATTATACGATTTTAAATTAATATTCAATCAAATAATAATACATTAAATATATAAAAAATATGTGTAAAAATTATGCATGGATAATAATATTTAAATAATAAATTTTTTACTCTAAGAATAAAATCTTTAAAGTGAACATAAATTTATTTATTTTATATATGAAATGATGATAGAGTTGTTGGCAGGCCATTGTCGTCTCCCCCCCATAAAATTTTTGACTATTGTTATGACTAAAAAATAATTTAATTAAGATGACTAAATTTTTGAATTTAAAAATAATAATAATATGTTTAATCGTGGGAAAGTTACATATTATGGTTTTTTATATCATATTTTTTAAAAATTTAAAAAAAAAAACTAAATTTAGTAAAAGAAATAGTAAATAAATTATTTTAATATAATTTGGTAAGAGAAAGAGTGATTTTTAAAATATTACTGGGCCCCTCAATGAAGGCCCATGGATGCATGGATTGAAAATGATACAAGTTTTTTTATTGCAAAGGTGATGAAGTAACATAGCATTTGAGGCCAAGGCCGAAAGGCTCCTTAAAATGGTAAATTTTTTATTTATTAAATTTGAAAAAATTAAATTTTTATTTATTAATTATTTTATAAAATTATTAAAAAAAAAATTATATTTAAATTAAATAATAATATTTTATTTGTTAAATTTTATTAAATATTTTTATTTGATTATATATTAATTAAAATTTAAAATAATAAAAAATTTTATTAGTTCAGATATAGATAGAGTTGTTAATGATAAATAATTATATATTTAGATTAATTTATAATTTTTTTAAAATATTAAGGAGTTATTTAAAACTCAAAAGAATTGGAATGTTTTTTAAAATTTTAAAAGAGATGTTTTTATATTTGAAAAAGTTTGAAGGTGTTTTTTAAAATTTAATATATTTTTAATAGTTTAAAAAATATTAATTATACCCCAAAAATATAATAAGTTATAAATGTAAATATTTTATTATAAACTATTGAGATTATTATATATTTTCAAAATATTTGAGTTAATATAATAATTTATAACATATAATAGAAGATTAATTATTTACCCCTATTTAATTTAAAAAAAATATTTATACTCAAAATACATCTTTATCATAGTATTTAAATAAAATAAGTTATATTTAAAGTAAACTATAATTAAAAAAAACAAAGGTTTTTAAATTAAAAAAAAAAAGGTGTTTTTTGAACATTTTTAGAAGAATATTTTGAAATTTGAAAATAGTTAGGATTTTTTTTAATATTTAAAATTCTGAAATGTCTTCCATTAATTTAAAAAATAATAATTACACCTCAAAAAACACATCAAATTAAAGGTATAAAAATTATTTTAAAGATTATTCTCAATCAACAATATCTCATAATTAGACCCCTAGGGCTTGGCCTAGCGGTAAGGGTCTGTTGGCCAAGGTTCAAGCTGCAATGAAGTCAATAACCTTTGATTTACTCGGTCTGTGGTTGCGGGTTTAGGTGATCACAGGCCCCCGGGTTTAAACTATCCAATCAGTTAGAGTTGATCAACTGATATGGATAGAGGTTCCTGGATTATTAAAAAAAAAAAAACAATATCTCATAATCACCATTAAATAACAATGTCTTAATATTAGTTTTTTGATATTTACAAGACTTGTTTTATGAATAACGATAGATGATGATATAAGAAAAATTATTATATTTTGTTTAATGAATATTTTGTTATTTATATGATATTTGAATTAAAATTAATTAAAGTTAAGGAAACTAATATTACTTTCATAATCTTTAACATTAAAGTTAAGGGGGAAAATTTTGAATAATACTAAATTCAATGAAGAACTTCAAGGATAAACAAACAATTAAAATGTAAAAATCAGTGAGATTTTTTAATGAAATATATTTGTTATAGATAAACTTAATTAATAATATTAAATTCATTAATACATATATTAAGCCTATTCTCGATTTTGGTCTTAGGCTAAAAATATCCTCGAGGCAGCATTGGCATTTGGCAACCAAAACTATTATACAGAAACTGAGTCAAAGAAGAAGAAGATGCCACCCTCTAATTATGTTAAATCAAATAATTAACACCACGTAATCCAATTTTCTAAGTCAATCCTTTCTTTTTCAAGCCAAGAACTTGAAAGCCAACCCCCTTCCTTCACTGCTCAATAAATCTGCATATATATATATATATATTTTTTCTCTCATTTCATTTTTTCAAGTCTGTAAAAAAAAAAAACAAAAACATGGGTTCTAAAGTCTTGTTGATCTTCTTCCTCTCGATGGTGTTGATGGTGGTCCAGCCGACCGTCGTCAATGGAGTCGGTCAAGGTTTTTCCACCGAAGGGATGTTCAGTGTCAGAAATTTGCTTGGGTCTTTGAGCGGGCTTCAGCAGCTTGAAAGTAGTTCACCGTTTATGAGTTACGCAGCCTTAGGGGCTGAGAATATCCCATGCAAAAATCGCGGTAAACCTTATGGCAATTGCACAAATTAATAAGGCTCCGGCCATTAATCGTCCTCAGGCTAAATCTCTGAAGAGAGGCTGAAGGAGGGGGATGAATCTTGAGAAAGAGCAAGTGGACGATCAAGGTCCATAACTTGGTGTGTGTGCCACCACATTCATGAGTAAAGAAGAAGTTGTATAGGCACTTTAATTGTCGTTCCTTATCCTAGTTAAAATTGACACTTGTCAGTAATTTTACATATGCGAGTAATAAGAACAATGAGCAATCGCCTTCTACCTCTAATTTTTCTACTCCCAATAAGATTCCTATTCTGACAATTTCTTGATAAGAGTTGTCGATTTTGGCTTCTGCTTCTACCTTCTTCCTCATTTTACTGACAAAGCAATTTATTTCAATTTTAATTATTTTTATTATCTAATATATTCATCGTAACAAAAGGTATAAATTTTTTGAAATGATATTTGATTCTAACTATATTTTAGATAAACAAATATAAATAACATATTTTTTCTCTCCGTTTTTTATATTAGTTTGAATATAATTATTTGCTTAATTAATTACATCCACTCTCTAATCAGCCGCCTTTGTTAGCCCACTTTGAGAGTTGTTGTAGATTGCTCAATATTAATTTCGGCTCGGGGCTCTATGCTTGAGGTTGGGCTCCTACTCGAAATGTTACATTCATAAATTTGAATAGCCCGATCGCCATATTGCCACCAAGGTTTCCTTCAATGAGAAGATGCTATCCCATCAAATTTTTTAAAAACTAATTATCCCTTTTTTATCAAAGCTGAAGAAGTATAATACTTTTGTTTTTCTGAATAAAAATTAAAAATAAATTTTATAAAAATAATTAAAATTTAAAATAATAATAAAATTTAATAAATTAATAAAAATATATAAAATAAAATAAAATTTTAAAAAACAACTATCACACTACGGCAGAATAGGGATTTAGCGGCGGTATTTTAGCGGCGTTTGCCCAAATGCCGCTAAAAGTCTAAACTGTAGCGGCGTTTTCCAGAAACGCAAAGAAAACGCCGGAAAAGATTGATTTACCGGTGTTTTTATAAACGCTGGTAAATATGACTTAAGAACGCCGCTATATGTTCTTTTTGACCTAGCGCGCGCTGTTTTTTTTCCTTTTCCCATTTCCCTCCCGCGTCGCTGCATCTGTTTTCTCTGCTGTGTTCGCCGGTTCCACGCCTGTTTTGAACGGTTTCCGGCCATTTCTTCTTCCTTTGGAGACGGAAGTCTTCTCTTCTTCAGCTTAGCCCTCGTCTGGAAACGAAACTGTAAGTTTTTTTATTATTTATTATTTATTTGTTATTTATTAAAGTTTTAAGTTTTTTATGTATATTTGGAGCAAATGTTTGAAATCCAACCGATTGGAGGGTTGGTTTGTTTGTGTTTTTGAGTTGGAAGTGTTAGAAATAAATTAAATTATTTTAGATATGTTTTCATTTCAAGACAGTCCGTAAAGTTTTTCACGTTTTTTGTTTGATTCTTTTTATTTCTTTTTAGTTGTTTGATTCTACATGGGTGGTGTTGTGGTGAAGAATAACACACCAGAGAGGAAACCACCAAAAAGAAAATTATTTAAAAAAAAATCCTAAGAAAAAAAAAATCAATTTATTGCAAATAAAAGAGAAAAATTTCCGAAATTATTATTATTATTTTTCACGAGGACAATATAAAGAATGACCTAGGAACTTTGTTTGGGCAAAGGATTGGAATGTGTACGGACGGAGACTAAGAGCCTTGCAATAGAAGGAGACATAAATTAAGCAGAATCAACTTCATATAGACAGGAAGTGGTTTTAGCCCTCATGTTGTTAAAATGTTTCATTATTTTATATTTTAAAAAATCTCTTTAAAACCGAAAATAGTCATACTTAGGTTTATTTAGAATAATTTTTATGTGGCCTTTTTCATCTAATTTCAAACTTGGTTAGGATTTTGTTCACACCACTTTTCTCAGTTTCAAACATAATTAGGTTTTAGGTTTGTACACATCTTAACTCTGAAACTTTTTTAGCTAAGGCCAATGAACTAACAATTCTTATCCGTTAAAGTTTGAAAATACTAAATTCTCACACGAACTCACATTATCTCAGCTACTCGAGAATAGCTGTATGGAAATGCGAATACTTATCTTCCCATAATAAAAATCTCAAGTAAAACACCAAAGGAGAAAATTAAAAGTATAAACACTAAACCGAGTGCAAAAGGAAAATGCAGAAAAAGTGAAGTGAAAAAAGAGAATTAAAGAAGAAGATTCGAAAATTTCCAATAACATGTATTCTGTTTTTTTTTTTTTTTTAATCATCACACTATATATTTATGCCATAAGTCAGCTCCTCAGGCCAACAATTCATTACAATCTCTCACTCTCCTCGCATATCTCTCTTCGCACAACTCTCCTCACATATCGCTCTCTCTGAGCTGAATAACAATTCTAATTTATTAACTATGTAAAACCCCAAAAGTAATATGGCAAATAACCTAGAGGGGGGGTGAATAGGTTATTTGAAAAATTATCACAAGTTTAAAATTTTTCCTATTCTATCAACTCAAACATCCAAATATATAAATATAATTAAGCACAAATAATTATTCGACTAAGCAGGTAAAAATAAAGAGAGTAAAGGGAAAGAAATGCTCAGCCGATTTATAGTGGTTTGGAGCTTCTCCACGCCTCCTACGTCCACTACTCCAAGCAACCCCGCTTGAAGATTTCCTTCCACTAACTTTAACCCAAAGTTACAATAGTTTTTTTTCAACAAGGGAATTTCGCCCTTCACACTAGTTTTGATACAAGGGATTGCGCCCTTAACTTAATTTTAACAGGGATTACGCCCCACACTAGTTTTACGGGATTGCGCCCAAGGGTTTATGGAAATATTACAAGAAATTTGCCTCACAAGGCTGATACAGCAATTTGGCACAAGGTTTCTCTCTAAAGGTTTACAAATATACTTTTGTGAGAGAACAATGGAGAAGAGTTTAGAGAATAGAAGAATGGAAGTCTTAAGCTTGATTCTCTAACCCTTGCATCTTCAAATCAGCTCCAATTTATAGGAAATGGAAAATTCTAGCCGTTGCTGCTAATTTGAGAGCCGTTGGAGCCTTTCTGGAAAGTTGCACGGGCGTGACCTCTTGATGCACGGTCGTGCTTCCCTTTTTCTGCACTTTCCAACGGTCAATTTTGAGCTAGCACGGGCGTGCACATTTGTAACACACGGGCGTGTGTTAATTTTTCTTTCAGACGCCTTCAGATTCCAGAAGCGCACACGGGCACAAGCACGATCAACGCACGGGAAGCACACGGCTGCACTTTGGCCTTGCACACGGGCGTGTGCTTTGTGCTACACGGCCGTGTGTGGCATTTTTCCTTGACACACGGCTGTGTGTCTTTTGGCACACGGGCGTGTGTTTTCTTTTCCCTTGACACACGGCTGTGTGTCCTTCTGCACACGGTCGTGTGTGTGCTTTTTCCTTGACACACGGCTGTGTGTCATTTCACACACGGGCGTGTGTCTTCAATAATTCCATGCACGGGCGTGTGTGGCCTTTATACACGAGCGTGTGCTGCTTGTGTCTTCTCTAGTGCTCAACACGGGCGTGTGCGGTCCTAACATTGCAATACACGGACGTGTGCAGCTCAATACACGGCCGTGTGTGTCTTCAATTTCTCAGTATGCATACGTGTTCCTGCAAAACAGCTTTTCGGCCCGATTTCGGTCATGAATCAAGTTCATGCCAGGGGTAATTTGGTCATTTCATAAATTTTAACATAATTTCGGAATCATCAAAACACTAAGGGTTCAACAAACTAGATGCATCATTGCACATAGACATATTAAAGAAGCTCAAAACGCTGCGTCTCAGTCTTCTTCATCCCGGTATGCAACAAGATCCTAAATATAAACAAATTTCCTAAATATAAAAAGCCCTCTACCCAACTTAAAAATTTAAAGATTTCCAAGGTTCCACTTTACCTCAAAAGTTTTCAGTCAAATTTCCTCTCAAAACTCATCAAACTCACAACATCAAAATTCGAGCCTGATATAGAGTTTCAAAGCATCAATCTTATTAAAAGAATAATAAACAAACAAGCCAATCCAAAAAAATTGAACGTTCCGTAAAAAATAAAAAAAAGAACAAAAGGGTAATGAGCAAAGACGAATTAAATTAAAATCATACAAAATTGTTTCACAGACAGAAGAGGTCCATAGCTAAAGAGAGAAAATGAGACAGTATACCTGAGATTTAGAAAGGGAAAAGTGGTGGGGTTGAAGCAACCGAGTCATGGGTTGAATGTAAAGCTAAAAAAGTGACATTATATATGTTGTTCATGCCATGGTATGACTAATGATCCAGTAAATGAGACTCTGGGATATTATTGCTGACCGGAAGAACACTTATTTTCTAATGAGATCATGTAATGGAGTTTGTGGTCTTAATGCATCATAAATTAAGTGTGCTGCCGACAAATGCATTCTAATTTTCTTCTGATATTTTTTTGTTTGGTAATTTTGTTTTGAATTTGATTGATTCAGGAACCAATTTTGTTGTGGCTTGAGTCATGAATAATAAAAAATTTTACATCTCTTAATCTAAATCTAATGATCTATATCCTTTCAAATTTCTACATATCCAACAAAAATATCTTCTCTTGGGATCAATTACATAAAATGAAACCTTTTTTCTTTTGAAAGGTATTATATTTTAAGTAATGACATGTAACCATTCTAAAAATGGTGACTTCAGATGAGATAGATCAGTTCATTTATAGGTGAATCTCACTCAATTAAAAATAAAGTTTACCTATTGATTAATTCATTTCTATCACGTAAGAATGGAAAAGTGACCACTTTTTTTTTGAAGTGATCACTTAATTTTATTTTTCAATTATACAAACTAAACATAGATAACAAAACTTCTCCCTCAAGTTAGTTGAAAAGTTTTGTATTTAAGATCATAACATGTACCATATCAACCAAAATTCTTTTTTTTTTTTCCTGCTAGTGTGTTTTGAGTGTGTAGCACTTCTATATATTATTTTATTTTCTTTACAAAAATCATTGAATTCTATTGGAAACTCATTGAGTCTATAATTAATATCTAAGTATCAAAATTCATATGCACATTTGGAAAAGTTTTTCTAGTCATTTTAAGTTGTGAACAGATTCACATTTTAAACTTTGTATTTTACAAGGAATATAATCATATAATTATTTATAATAATGAGTTCAAACATTCCATCACAAGAGTACCCGTTCCTTACAAAAATATCATTCTTGGACAATATTAGTTTTTCTATCTCAAGAATATGTTTAATACATTTTTTTTTACCTAAAATACACGTTGATATGAAAAAATTTTTTCTGATATCTGGCACATGTAGAACATTCATCAAGACAAACTTCTTTATAAAAGTAAATTGTGGTTCTACAGATTACAGCTAAAAAATGCCAAGGAAAAGAGATATACGAACAGTCCTCGAGGGGCAATCCTCACAAAGCATTGACCCACAAGGTCAACAACAAGACAGCACCCCAACCACAGTTGGTAAAAGACAACATGCAGTTAACAGTTATGACATTTTGTTATCAAGCGCTATTGACTGATATGTTATTTTTCCTCATATGTTACAGGTCAGGACTCAGAATCAAGACGAAGGGGACCAACTTTGATGTCGGATGTTTGGAATATGCCTTCGGGTGAGAAGGTAACGGTGCAGTTTAACGATATGCACCAAGGAGTAGGACCCGAAGCTCGTACTTTGACTAGTTTTTTGGGGACTTTAGCAAGGAATTGTCAATTGCTCCCGTTAAATATACAAGATTGGAGGCGAATTCCGACATCAGAGAAAGAAAGGATGCTTGCATTGGTTAAGGTAAGATTGTATTATTGTCTACACACACTATCGTATTATTTCTTGTGGGCCTAATTCCACGAATTAATATTGTATACTTTTTTCCAGGTAAGGTTTTCATACCCTCCAGAATGAGACAAATGGGTGTTACAGTCTCTGGGTAAGAAATGGAAAGATTATAAGTATGATCTGAAAGCAGAGTACTACGAACGTTATCCCAATATTGATGACCTTGTCAACAATAAATCGGATCGAATTTCACGAGACCAATGGATGGCTCTCGTAACACAGTGGCATTCTAAATAAGGCCGGGTAATATAATTTTTACTTTTTCTTGTCTAGTTACGTAATTATGAATTATATATTTTTATTAAACATTTTCTTGGTTTTAGAGACGTAGCGGAACAAATAGAAGGACTCGTTCTGCTCAAACAATGCCACATACTGGAGGAACAAAGAGTATAGCGCGATTAATGAATGAAATGGTTAGTTTTTTTGCCCATATTGTTAACCATATGATTAGGTCTTAATGTAATTGTATCTTTCTACATTCGAGGAACATACATCAAGTGGTGAACAGCCGTCACGAGCCAAAGTGTTTATAGCCACCCATCAGACTCGTAAAGATGGGAGACCTATTGATCAAGACTCTGTACATGCAATCGTAAATTTAGATTCTATTACTTTATCTGTGGTTGTGATAAATTTCATATAATAAGACATTGTTTTTTATAATGGGTTTAGGAACTCCTCCAAGAGAAGATAAATGAGTTACAAAGTTCTATCCAAGAGTCAAATGCAAGTCTTCCAAAGATGGAAGATAATGCATTTGCTCAAGTGATGGGACCAGAAAGACATGATCGAGTGCGTGGATTAGGATTAGGTCCAACGCCTAGCATGTACAGGGCATCGACATCTGCATCAGCATCTCACCAGTCAGGCGGCCCTCCAAGTGTGCATAATGAGACGGACGACAGAATAAGTCTTAGAAGACCAAGTGAGAACACTGCAAGAAGCACTTGGTAGTAGGATGAACACATTTGAATTTCAGTTGTCCATGATTTGTGCATCATTGGGCTTGTGATCAGGGCAAAATGACGAGCCACCTAGTGGAGAGGTAATGTTTACAGGATATGTTCAGATAACACATTTTTTTAAATCAAGTAATTATATGAAAATTACTAACCATGGATTGTTCATTTCTGTGTCGTAGGTACCTCATCCATCAAGTAACCGGCACTCTCCAGATGATGACCAGTAAGTTTGTATTTGCGATTTAGTAAATTGTTTTCTATGTTTGTAGCATCCCGGGTTTTTCTAGAAAAGCTCTTGGGGATAGAGTTCTGGGGTTAGAAATAAGTCCAGGAATAGGGTGGGGGTCTTGAGGAGTTCAGGGGTGAGATGGTAGTTTTTCAGAGCTGAGTGGCCTTCGTATGATGCCTTTAGGGAGGTTTTAATCATGCGAAGCGCGGGAAATGGATTTTTATTCATTTTCCCTGGTGCACTCCCGTGCACCATCCCTGCACGCCCGTGCAGGTGGGTAGCAGGAGAGAGAGACGGGAGATTTATTAGATTTCTCACCCGCAGTTTCCCTTTTTCAGCTCAGTTTCTCTTGTTTTCAGCAGCTCCCAGCCCTGATCAGATTTCCAGCTTCCAACAGCTCTTAATCCAGTTAGAGAGATCAGAGATTAGCTTGAGAGATAGTTTCCAGCAGCCATGGCGAGAGGTAAGTGTTTCTTACTCTCTCTTTCAGTTTCCCAGCTTGTTTGATGTGGATGGAAACGTGTGTTTCCATTTCCAGTTGAGATGTTATGCTTGTATGTGTATATGATGATGAGATGATGATTATATGTTGATTGAGATGCTTATTTTCCACCCAAAATGCATGCTTGCTTTGCTTGTGTGTGTTAGTGAGAGAAATATAGATTTTCATGGTGGATTCAGTAGAGATAGATGGATGATGAAATTGATGCATGCTATGTGTATATGGAAGTGCCTTGAATGCATGTTTCCAGTTAATTTCAGTTCGGTTGAGGATTGTGTGTGTTTGGATGGGTTTCCTGCATGTTCCAGGTGGGTGCTCGTATTGCAGAACCGGACACACGCCCGTGTGCCCGCAGACGCACGCCCGTGTGCCCTGGTTTCTGCAAGGGCACGCCTGTGTGCACGAAGTGCACACGGCCAGATTTGCAGTGGGCACGACCGTGTGTCCTGAAGGACACGGTCGTGTGCCAGCTTCTTCAGTAGAAATACGCAGCGATTCCAAAGGAGAGCACGGCCAGACACACGACCGGGGCACGGTCCCGTGTGTCTGGGCACACGCCCGTGTGCTTTGTTTGGCACGACCGTGTGTCTCTCTTGCACGACCGTGTGCTTGGCCCACACGCCCGTGCGTCCACCAGTTTTTTCAGAAAATGAGCAGAAATAAATGATTAAAGGTTTGGTAATCCATCCAAGGTCTAATAATCATCAGATAATCCAGATTTCAGCTAAGAACAGATGCATAAGCATGCATAGCACAACATGTAGCCTGAATGAGGATCCAGGGATCCGAATTCAGTAGATTTCAGCAGTTAGAACCCAATGTATGGGTTTCAGTTTTAGGGTGAACTCGAGGGGGCATCTGTGGGACCCAGCTTTCTGACACCAGTCAGTCAGCTCAGCAGCATATCAGCAGATCAGATTTCAGTTTTCTAGCCAGTAGCTAGAATTTTCAGCCCACTTGGCCAGGATGTCGAATCCCTGTGTTCATCAGTCTGATCAGCACAGCAGGTACCTTCGGGTACATATAGTTTTCCAGATGCATGCATCATCAGTAAATACCCAGATTTCAGTATCATGACATGTCATTCATTTCAATAACGAATTAATAATAAGAATCAGCAGTACAGCAATCAGAATCAGCACCCGCAAGCGTGTAGATGTATGTTTAGGGCCGATCAGGTATGTGTGCCCTTGTTTGTGCTTGCTTGGGTCGAGGGGAGTAGGAAATGCTTACTGAGTGATTTTCATCACTCATCCCTTTCCTTCTTCCTCCCTTTTCAGGTTTTGCTGCTGGCGAGGAGCGGGTGGACTGAGGCTGGCGAGAGGGGACCCCACACACACTTGTTGATGTATTTCTTTTCAGTTTTGGACCTGTGAGGTCTTGTATGTATGTTTTACATTTCCAGATGTAAAGAATGTTGTACAGAAACAATATACATATATATGAAAAGCCAGATGGGCTCATTGTATATTTTATTTCAGTTTCAGCTTCCGCTTATCATGTATAGCAGGCAGGTTGGTTTCTTTTCCGTAGGATTCCCGTCTCGGGTACCCGATTTTCAGTTTAGTTAATAAAAGAGACAGTTTATTTCAGCAGCAGGGGTACTCGGGGCGGCGGGTCCTACAATGTTCGAGAAATGCATATTGGTGAAATCCAGCCGGTTGGAGGGCTGGTTTGTATGTGGATATGAAGTGTTGAAATTATTTGATGTTTGTTTTATTTGTTGTTGGAGTTAATTGTTGTTTGAAATCTTTTAACTTTTTTCGCAGGGCATAATGTAAAGAGTTTTGGCTCTAACAAGCTTGATAACAATTTTCAAATTGTGTATGTAAATAATTTTAGTATTAACAATTGTATTCATGTACTTCAATAATTCTAATAATATTTTTTATTCAATATTTTATTAATGATGTCACAGGTATTTTTTGTATGTATTTTTAAACGGTATTGTTTTACGTATATTGTTATCAATTTATCTATAGTGTTCTGCATGATATTCATTATAAACAAGAAATTTAATCAACAAGCAGGGAAAAAGGCTTATGGAACAGGCAAAATTGCGTCAAAAA
Organism: Anacardium occidentale; assembly: GCA_026122585.1. Classification (NCBI taxonomy): domain Eukaryota; kingdom Viridiplantae; phylum Streptophyta; class Magnoliopsida; order Sapindales; family Anacardiaceae; genus Anacardium; species Anacardium occidentale. The sequence goes on from JAJEJH010000172.1 coordinate 406,753, forward strand.
AGTGTTTAAAAAACGTCGGTATAAACATATATAAAATGCTGCAAAAAAAATTCCAAAGCGCGTAAAAAAAATCCGGAAAAAAAAAAAATTGCCGCTATAAACGCGGACTAAAACGCCGTTTAAAACGCCGCTATAGGGGCTGCTGTCCGACGAAATATCGCGCGCCAAAAAAACGCGGGAAATAAATTGGCGGGTGTTGACTTTTTACGGGCGTTTTCTAAAACGCCGGTAAAACATAAATAAACCTCGGTAAAGGTATTGCACCTTTACCGGCGTTCTTTTTGAGGTTTTACCGGCGTTTGAATAAAACGCCGGTAAAACTTATACCGACGGGACCTATACCGGCGTTTGTTCAAACGCCGGTAAGATTGTTACCGGCGTTTATAAACGCCGGTATAGGTCCGAAAAAACGCCGGTAAAAGCCGGCCTTGCTGTAGTGTCACTGCCAATAGTATCATAGACAGTGGTAATCATCATTAATATAACTAGGTAGTTGGATGACAGTCAGATTCGAGAGTCAACATAACTATAATATTATCACTATTATCAGTTTTCAATATCATAAACGTCAAAAGACTATTTTCTATTTAAAATTTATTGAAATGGTAAATTTTTATATATTAAGTTTTAAAAAAATCAAACTTTCAATAATTTATCAAAAATTAACGATTGATATTATAAAAATATATTTGAGTTTAATTTTTTTTTTATAATTAGAAACCCTCCGATAAGCATGTTAGATTTTATTATTTTAATAAATTTTGAGCGATAATAATTCTTTTCACTTATTATAAGATTACAAGTACATAATATTTATATCTATTTTGTATATTCAAATATTATGTTATCATATAATTAAATGATTTTAAGTTAAAAATAAATTAATATTTAATTATATAATAATATATTATTTAAGTATATAAAAAAAAACTATATACCTAAACATTCTTATAATTATTAATTGACATTATTTAACTTCTTATTATTATTATTATTATTATTCAAAGGTATTTTATTCCTTTTATTGAAAAGTTGTGTCGACTGACGGAATTCACTGGACTCAGTTGGCTTGGAGGACCATTGTGCTAATGAAAATCAATATAACTTGAATTTTATTAAGGGTTTGAAAAATTATCTCAATAATGCTTCGTCTTTATTCCTGATACGATGTCTTTTTTTTTTTTAACTGGTCATTTTAAATCCTTGCTATCATTATTTTATTGTGTTTAAAGTACTAAATATTACTGTTATAGAATTTTAGTTAAAATATTTAATTTATTTAATAAAATAAAATTTAATAGTATTTTTTATATTTTTAATTTTTTGTCTTGGCTTGGCCCAATAAGTAAGGAGTCAAGAGGAAGAAACGAACACCTATAATTACGTAAAATAAAATAATTAACAGCCACATAATCCAATTTTCTAATTCAATTCTATCGTTTTTTAATCCGAAGAATTTGAGATGCACCAGCTTTAGCTTTTATCCTCTACTTAATAATTTTATGTATCCTTCTCTTCCTGTTCTTTCATGAAGAGGAGAAAATAACGCTATTTTTTTTTTCCAATCATAGAAGTTTGTGAAAAGTCATGGGTTCAAAGCTTTTATTGATCTTCCTCTTCTTGGTGGCGCTGATGGCGGTCCAACTGAACGCCTTTAGACAAGCCACCAAGGGTCATTTCACCACCAAGGAGATGTACGCGGACAAGAATTCAAAGGAGAATTGGAGTGGACGTCGACGGCTCGAAGGCACATCGTATATCAGTTATTCAGCCTTATCAGCTGACAGCGTTCCATGCTCAACTCGCGGCCAGTCTTATTTCAATTGTAGGACTGGGGCTTTGGCGAACCCACGGCGCCGCAGAAGCTAGTTCTTACAAAGTGGTTGGAAATAAATTGGTTAAAAACGGAAGCGCCGTGAAATTATCAGAGACAGTGGATGGGAAAATGTCCACCACGAACCATATCTATATATCGTTACCAACCTGAAACCAATGCTTTCTTTGTAGCAGTAGAGTCCGGAATTCAAGTAAGAAAGAGCAAATTTTTTTTCAAAAAAAAAAAAGATTTAATTTGTAATTTTCTTTTATTGATAATTTTTTTTTGTTCAATAAAATTACAATTGTCTTTGATGCGTCTCTATGAATTGATGATTGTTTTATACGTAAAGTATTTGATTGGGTAACTAAAATAAATACAAAAGGGTTTCATTGTAGAATGTATGAAACTTATAAGCTTTTTGAAATATTTAGAGATCCCGAAAGTGGCTTCTTTCCGTTTGAAATACCGATAAGAATGGCAGATTTTGGCCTCTCAGCCAAGGTAGCATTGACAAAGGAAAACCAATACAATAAATGAAGAAGCCAAACGGCACCCTTTAATTACGTTTCATTGCATAATTAATAACAGCATAATCCATTTTCTCTCTTTTTAATGCGAAGACTTTTACATCCTCCTTCCTGTATTCACGACTCAACAATGCTGTACAGTTTTTCTCTTTATCTTCTTCATGAGGAACAGCAGGACAAGAACGTATATCTCTTCATTGAATACGATGTGTTTAAGGCGCTTCTTGATCTTCGTTGTCTCAGCGGTGCTGATCGCGGTCCCGACGACGACCGCCTTCGAAGGAACCAGCTGGGATCGTTTCACCAACCTTAAAGCCGAAGACTGCAATGACGGTCTCCGTGACGTGGCTGGGCGTCGGCAGTAGAATATACTGAGCGCCTCAGTTATGCATGCCTAATTCCAGACTGGATTCCATGCGGCTATCGTGGCCAATCTTACTACAATTGCCGGAACGGAGCTTACGCTAATCCTTACGCCCGTGGCTGCGATGTCATCTCTCGCTGCTTCAGGTTTACTGAGTAAGCTAATCCGTAAGCACATCATGGAGCTTTAAAAAAATAATTTCTATATGTTTCATCTTATTACAAAAACATGTATATTAAATGGTTGATGTGTATATGCTTAAAATACTCTAAAGCCATAAACAACAAGAAACAGTAATTTTGTATGACACAAAATCTAAATGTAAATTGGCCAATTAATCTATAGAATCTGCCCTTTCTTTCTATAATCGTTAAGAAATCTCACCAAGCAAGAATATAAAATTGCCAAATGACTGTTTCCACCTCAGGATTGATAAATTGATAAAATTTCTGTTAAATTACAACAAGTAAATGAATATTTTCTATTTTTTGTTTCAAAAATATCATATTCTCCTAATATATTTTAAAAATATATTATAATTTTAATGGTATGTAATATAATATTTATATTCTTAATTAATTGTATTTTTTGAAGATATTATTATCATGTTTAAAACTATTAAGTAATGTATTAAAATTTTAAAATTTCAAAAATACCTTTGAACATTTCTTAAAATTAAGAAAACCCTTTAGATTTTTTATTAACACTCCTAAATTTCAAAAATTATATTCACCCCAAAACAGGTAATTATGTATCATTAACATTTTATATTAATATAAATTAGAGAAAAAATATTTAAAAAAATTTAAGAGTAAAATGTATTTTTCTCTTTTCAATAATTTCTTAAATATACTTAACGAAATTTATTAGCAAATTTAATGTATAAATGAAAATTTAATATTTTTAAATTTAATAAATAAAAATTTATCATTTTATCAAATCTTGCATGGCAAATAGTCCTTTGGCCTGATAAAATTGGTAATATTATGTTGAAACAAGACAGTTTCTGAAATTATTGTCATTATCATTCATTAAATTATCTTTCCTCAAGATATCCATACCTCTTATCTTTAAGGAGTTAGAATGAACCATAACATTTTTTTCGTGTTGGAATAGTTTTGTCAACCATGAAATACTTATCTATATGTTTAGGGTCTTTATGGCAGCTTCCATTGTCAAACATTGACTTTAATTTAGCAGCCATTAGGCATACAGTGCTGATAAGTAATTTTCAAAAGATGGACAGAGCACGTGAAGAAGATGGATTTCCGAAATTAAATAGTTGACAAGGAAGAGGAAGAAGAGTAGTGAAGGGGTTATCGATCATGATTGGGAAACAGAAAGAGAAACAGTGCACATGGAAGTTGGAAAGGGGGAAAACAAAGAAGACAAGACATAAGAGGTCAGCAGGCACCATGTTTTCTGGCTTTGCCAAATGAATCAACTTCAATTTCGTTTCTTTCCTTCTTTCTCACGTATCACAAGACCCACTCACTCCCCCCACCTGCACTTTCTCATCTTGGGTCTCCTTTTCAGTCAAAAAGTTCTAGGCCTCTCAATTGTTAGATTCAAAAGGACCCCCCATTTGGTTCATTGCTTTTACACCATTTCAAAGACTGGTTTTTTGAAATGACCCACTCACTCTGGCACAATTCCTTTCTCTTCACGGTTCTAATCATCCAACTGGGTCATTCATTTAATTGTTTTACTGGAAGCCATACATCAAATAATCTCCGCTGTTGGATTTCAGTTGTATTAATATCATCAGCTTTGATCTACCGTCCCAAATGGGGAAGGAAGGTGGGCAGAAAGAGTCAAAAATGATAGAAAGCGGATAATTTTGCCCATATATTCATAGAATGACTCCTTCAATTTGGCATCTTTTTCACCCCCAAAAGCCAAAAACACAAGACGAAAAGAGTCAAGATTCCTTGCCCAAAGCTAGCTGCTGGTATTTTTTATTCTTTGGCCATTTGGTACAAACAAAGCTTTTCCCATTTCCCATTAATCACCATCTCTCTCCATCAGCACCTGCACTTCTTACAATGTTTATTTATGTTTTCAAGTAACGAAACTGAATATAGTTGGCCCACAATCATTCATCTTTGTATTCATTGCAATATACAAACTAGACTCGTAAATGATAAACTACTTCTTCCCAACTGTAACAAATAATTTAACAGTAAATAAAGAAGAGCCATTGGATACCAAAAACGGAAGGAAAAAGATTCTTAACTATAGATTTATAATCCTTGACAAGGAAAGAAAGCAACGAAGCATAAAATTTTACAATTAGAGCAAGATTTTCTCATTATCTGCAAATATTCAACACTACAAATTTATTTTTCTCCCCTCATTACTAAAAATAATAAAAATCTTACAGCATAAGGGAAAAATTATGATAAAAAAGTCATAATAATTCAATAATTACAAGCTGCAGAACCTGAAACCCTAGGTGAAGTCACCGGAAAAAGCGGCAACAACCTGGGCTCCGCATGTCGTGGCGTGGTAGTCGGTGATGGGTGCAGATAATACCCTTTTTCCTTAATAGCCTTTTCTTCGGCTTCTTGGTCCATCTTACTACTATCCGCGTGTAAGCCACTCTTGTTAATATGATTAACTGGCCCGGATCGATCAAAGGGGTCAGGTATCAATGGGGTGACCGGACTAAGAACCAGAGAAGGAAAATCAAGAATACTAGGAGAGAGAATATCGGGTTTTCGAGGCGAAAATCCGGAAGAGAGAAATGAGTTAGGCTTAAGCGGGTTGATCTTAAGGTTCTTAAGAGAATTTCTACGTTCATAAAGCTTGAAGCCAGATTGTTGTTGTTGTTTCTTGGGTATGGACTTGATGGGAGGGATGTTATGGGTTTTGTTTGAATTAGGGTCAGGTTGAGAAGCCGGTTTAGAAGCGAGCTTAGCAGTTTCGGAGGATCCCGTAAGCATTTGAACGACTTGTTTGAAGGAAGAAGTGTCAGCTTGAACAAAAGTAGTGGGATAAGGGTTGGCGGAGTCGGATCTAGTAATGGGTTTCGGAGTGGGCGGGCTACTGCTGGTGGTGGAGCTGCTGGTGGGGCTGTAGCTATTGGGTGAAGGCAGGAGAGAAGCGCCGCCGAGGTTGTTGTCTTGAGAATGCTGCTTTGGTGAGGTTTCCATGGCGGAGAAAGTGGTCGTGAGGACAAGAGAAGAGAAGAGAAGAGAAGAGAAGAAGAGACCTTGATGAGATTGAGATGAAAGAAAGGTAAGGAGGACTCCGTTGGCTTGGTAAGAAATGTTTGGGTTGCTTTCGTCGTGTTAGGAAGTATCATGTAAGGTCCCCACGCGCTCCCCTGAAGGTGCTCGACACCAACATTCATAGTCAACCCCCCTTTCAAAATCTAGTCATACTTCTCTGACATGGACTGAGTCAAAGAGCGAGTGAGACGCGCGAAGGGTGAGATCGGTGAAGAATAGAGCGGAAGTGGAGCTGATAACATACCATTGGCGGCGCGTGGAATTCTGACAACAAAGGTGGGGCCATATGTGTGAGTATGAAAGAGACATAAAAGAAGTCGTCAAAAGAGCTTTCAAATTTTCCATTGACTTGCAGGGACAGTTCGAGTACAGACGGTAAAGCAAGCCCCCTATAAATAAATTATAATTATAATAGGCCAAAGGACATGTTCCCACCCATAGTTTGAGGCGGGGACAAAATCCCACCCGCTTAAGTTTAAAAGCCTGTTTTCCCACCCCTTACCTTTTTTTTTATTAGTTTTTTATTAAAATTACTAAATTACCCTTTTAAAAATTAAAAATTTATAATAAAAATATAAAATAATTTTTAAATAATAAAAAATTTTAAAAAAATTTTAAAAATTTTTGAAATTCAAAAAATCCCAACAGCCACCGCCGTCTATAATAGAACCAGGTGGCCATTTCCTGCCACCTGATTCTTGGCCTCCCAGTTCGATGGAGGCGGTCGGCCCTTTACGACCGGTTTTGACCTTTATTTTGGGCGGAGGAGGCCAGATCTGGCCGCCTCCTTCGAAACTGGAGGCGGTCGATTTAGCCGCCTCCACCGAACGGGAAGGCCAGATCTGGCCTCCCTTGGAACTAGGTGGCCGGAAATGGCCACCTGGTTCTATTATGGGCGGCTACCGCTGTCGGTGTCGGCGGCAGTGGCTGCTGGGATTTTCTGAATTTCAAAATTTTTTTAAAATTTTTTTAATTTTTATAAATTTTTTTAATATTTTATATTTATATAAATATTATTTTATTAATTTATAAAAATTTTAATATTAAAAAAAATAAAAATAACCCTAATTATTATTGTATATATATTATTTTTAATAAAAAAAGATGATGGGTGGGAAAACAGACTTTTAAACTTAAGCGCGTGGGACTTTGTTCCCGCCTCAAACTATGGGTGGGAAAATGTCCTTTGGCCATTATAATATTATATTACATGACGTGCCTCTCTTTTTTGTCCAAGCTTTCCACCGCCTGTTCCATAAATTTAATCTTATATGATGCTTCCTAGGTCCATAATAATTTTATCTATTTATTTTTATTTTATTTTTCTTCAACATTACGCTCCCGTTGTAATACGAAAAGTAATAATACAAGTTAGAACAGGGAGTAAACATTGAATATAGACTATAAGAATTAGATTGTTATGTTTTTTGCATTTGCATAATTTGTAGGAAGAGATTGAATACAAAATTAAGAATATTTAAAAAAAATTAAAAATTCAAAGGGTATGATTAAACATGTCAACTGGATTTAAATTTTTATTTTTAGTACAATTTACAAAATTAAATATTAAATTTAAGAAATTTTATTTTTAATAAAAATAAACAGAAAAAAGATTATAGTATAATGAAATAAAAAGCATATTATCTTATAACAAATGAATTATATTATTAGAATTAGTCATATTGATATAAGAGAATTAAAAGCTTAAAATTTAATAAGGATTTAAATTATTATTTAAATAGAATAAAAAATTATTAAAATATATTTTTTTAAAAATAAAACTTTTATGATTTACATAAAAAATATATATTTTATATTAAGTGTAAAAACCTAAAACACACTTCAACCTCTTTTTTTATTATTATTATAAATAAAGGTTGAAATGTTAATTAAATTTACAGTTTTTAAACCTATTACATAAATAAAATTAGTTTTATAACTCACGCCATTTATTATTATTTTTTAATTATATAATCTGAAATTTTAATATTAAAAAATATAATTCAATTAATTAATGGGGATTATGTCATGTAATTAAATGGCGTTTGACTGAATACGTATAAAATCATTAATCTTCATTAATTTGTATTAAATGAAGATTAATCCCGAAAATGACAAAAGGTGGTTTTCCAACAGTAAGGGCAAGATTGAATGATGCCATCGCGTTGGGTGGCAACAAGAGAACAAGCTGAAAATAAGAATCCAATTCTTCATTCATGAGACGTAATCAAACGCCCACGCTCACCCAAAAACTGCCGTGAAGCGGAACAAGGGTCCACTCCACATGTCCTCGAGTCATTCACAACAATACTTGCACTATTAATTTGCCCAACAAATGCACCTATTGGACATTTTATGACCTGGCCCAATCAAATCGAATCTGGGCTTTGTTCGTTTCAAGGCCCATTCAGGGATTGGATTAGATGCTCCGTTTAATCAATGTAGTCTGTGTCGTCATCCTATCACATTACTTAGGGTTTTGGTTTTAGGATTTTGGAAAAGCCAGGTCAAATTTAAAGGCAAATCGAATAATATGAAAATTATTTTTTTATTTTTTTATTTATAAAACTATTTGATTTAGATCGATAAAATTTTAGAAAAATAATTTATAATTTGGATTGCAGTTTGAATGACTTTCAAATCGCTTATTTCATGATTTAGATAGATAAAACGGTTTGTTTTTTATACTTATCTTATTTTTTTTTACATATTTATTATATATGTTTTTCATTTTTATTTTCCATATTTATTTCATATTCTAGATTACTATAATTAAATTATTATTATTATTTACAAAATATTTAGAAATTTATAATTTTTAATAGAATTAGACCGTAATCCAAATTGAACCAATATGCATTTTTTCAATTAAGTTTGGTCTGGTTTGAAAGATTTTTTAAATCATACCAAACTAAATTGTGCATAACTTGATTTGAATTAAAACTGTATTAAAGTCTTTCATTCTAATTCAAATTAAATCATCTTTGAGTTAATTTGAAACGATTATAATTAACCTAAACTATATAATGAGGCCATGACATATAAAAACATAACATATTTAACAGAAAACAGTATGATTTGTTACAAAATGCTGTAACCCATCAACTTCATTCATATAAATTTCAATAATTCCTCTCAACCCCATTATTCTGACTAATGATAATTACATCGTATATGGACCCAACCCAAAATTCCTAACCTTACATGATCCCTAAAATTATGATATATAAATATTAATTTTTGTATTAACTTCAATTATTAAACGTTGATTCATTAAAATTTCTCAATAATAGCATCTGGGTTCAAAAGCAAATGCCCCGACTGAGTAAAGGAAAAATGGAAGCTTGTCAGATGTAAATGGCTTCTCTGGCCTCAAAATGGCCCCCAGTAGCTCCGGCATGGAGAAGAGATGGCTTCTGGCTTGAAGGCATTGGCGATGAGACGAGTGAGACCTTGCACTTATGGGCTTTGTAATTGGGTACTATCTTTGGTGCTTGGAGGAAGAAGTAACCGTTCTCGTTTGGTTTTGGTTTGAACCTCTTGTGGGGACTTGGTGTTGTTGCACTGTAGCTTTACAGTAGGACCTGCCAAAAACAATGCCTCAGACTCAGGCGATGCTCAGTTGTATTCAGTAAATCAACAGTCGTGAAGCTGAAAGAAAATTGTTATTTGGTCTGTAAAGATGCGGACTGCCCGCACCTGGAATGTGTCAGTCTCTCTCTCTCTATCTTTCCGTATTCAAAATTAAACACATCCATCATGCAAGCATGAGCATATATATGCATGTTAAAGAAAACATACATGTTAACACACAGAACATTGCGTTTAAACTTCAAACTAAGTTAGAAAAACAACAAGAAAAAATGGATTTTAAGAGTGTAAAATAAGCTATGAGCAAGAAAAAATTTGAACTTTGAACTAACCAAGCACTGGAAAAGCTCCCAAGAGAGTGTCAGAATCATCAAGACTTGCAATAAACAACGCCTTATACTGCACAAAAGTCCTTGGCATAGGAACTTTTGGTGGGTAAGCAGGAGAATGGAATGGAGGGTGAACGGGCGCATGGTTAGGGGGATGAGCATGGTGCTGGTGGTGAGAGGGAGAGTGAGCAGGTGGGTGAGCATGATGATGGTGGTGAGATGGAGCGGGAGCGAGAGTGGTGACTGGCGGATGAGCTTGGTGTGGTCGGTGGGGCCTTGATGCGCGTCCCGAAGCCTCCATGATGGTAAGGTGGCTGAGCAACCAAACTCACAATGTCTTTCTCATCGCCGAAAAGAGTAAAGAAGCTGAGTAAGAGCAGCGAGAGATGAACAAGAAGGAAAAAACCTTTGGCCATATTTTCTACTAAGTTGGGGAGTTTCAGAGATGGTGAAACGAGTTGGAATGAAGAGACATACAGCGCTATATATATGTGTGTGTGTGTGTGTGTGTGTGTGTGTGTGTGTGAAGTTGGTTTTTTATTTAATTATTTTTGCTCATTTTAAGACGAAACTTACAGATGAGTTCAACCAAGTTTGTATCTGCCCAGGGGAGGCTTTTCATAGGTCAGGTTTCAATTAAAAAGGCCAAATAGGATCTTGTTATTTTAACTGACCATTAACTTAATAGGGCAGAATAATTTTACCATAATCTATTGCAAATAACAAGACCCCTTATTTTTTATAAATACCGTGGTGATCCCATTTGTTGAAAAACTTCACCAACTCAAACCACTTCAAATCTCACAAAATTAATGTTAATAAAATACCCTAAAGAGTGATTTATATATCTCCACCCAAGGTTGATCTTAGAACACTTTCCTGCTATTAAATGCATAAACCATACTTCCTTCTCCAAAATCTAACTTCATTTAAAAAAAAATCGATGATATAAAAGTAAATTTTATATTTTATCATCCAAAAATTTGAAAAAATTTAACCATTTTGCAAATTTAATTTTAAAGTTTTAAATGTGAAAGTTTGACATTTTTATAGGTTTAAGACCATGTAATTCAAATTTGAAAATCTCAGTTTCCTCTATTGTTATTCGTCCAAACTCAAACCCATCAGAATTGTTATTCAACCAAGTTAAAACCTATCATAATCACCACTCATCCCAAAACAAATTTATTGAAATTATCAAACATGATAGTTTAACTTTTTTATAAACTTAAAAACTTGTAATTCAAATTTAAAAATACTAACCACTAAACTGTCACATATCAAAACTTAAATCCATTAGAATGCCACCAAGTCAAATTTAAACTCACCAAAACCATATGCAATGAAGAAGAGAGACGACGAGGAAGGGGACGAAGAAGAAAATGATGTTAATAAGAAATTTAATATATATATATATATAAGAGTTATTTTAAAATTTTGTTAATTTGGTATGATATTGTAATGTTAAAAAGTAAAATAATAGAAGGTAGAATGGTATTTTATTTTTCTTTAACATTGTTTTAAAATTCTTTTCTATCATTGAAATTATATTTTAGATAAAAAGCGCAATTTATGCATTAAATGAATGCAAAAGTGCTTTAAAACGAAATAAGTGGAGACGATGTCATGTCATGCCACAATTGGCCTATCTGTCCGCCTCTTAATCTTTTATTGGCCAAAGTACTTAGTCCCACCCATAGTTTCAGGTGTGGCCAGTGTCATCTCCAAGTTTTAAAAATCCATTTCCCACCCTCTAACAAAATCTAATATTAAATATATTAGTAAACAATAATAATTCAGGAGTAATTTATCTTTTTAAGATTAAAATTTTATAAAATAATAAAATAATTTTAAATAATTAAAAAAAAATTTAAAATTAAAAAAAATAAAGCAGCCATCGTCGTCGATACCAGCGACGGTGGCCAGAGATAATGAAACTAAGTGGCCGTTTCTGGTCACCTGGTTCCAGGGGAGGCCAGATTTAGCTTCCCTGTTCAGTGCTGACCACCTTCAGTTTAGTCGGAGGTGGCCAGATTCAAACACCTCCGTCAGAAAAATAAGAAGAAACAGTCAGAAATGGTCGTCCTTGGTCCTACCAACCGTTTTTTATCTTTTTTTCTAACAGAGGTGGTAGGATCTAACCTCCCCTGAAACCAGATGATCGAAAATGAGTACCTGATTCTGTTATCGATGACCACTGCCACCGTCACCGACATCGACATCGGTGGTTGCTTAAATTTTTTTAAAATTTTAAATTTTAAAATATATTTTTATATATTTTTTAAAATATTTATATTAAAAAATTATTTTATAATTTTATTATAAATTTTTAAAAGAGTATTTTAGTTATTTTAGTATAAAAATTATAAAAAATACTTTTAAGGGTGGAAGATGGGTTTTTAAAACCTTGAGGGTGGCACTTTTACCGCCTCAGACTAGGGGCCCTTTAGCCTCTTTTATTACCCCAAATTTTCAACCCTTGAGTTAAAAAATGGGGGGTAATATTACAACTTTACGGAGCCAAGGGAAGACAACGTCTTTCATCATAAATTGGAGGTCAAACAAAAACGAATCCAGCAAATAACGGTTATGTGGGAATAAATACAGCATTTTCAAGTGAACAAATGGCTTCCAGGGCAACGTGCAAAGTAATTAAACTCGGGAAACGTTGAAAAAGGACAAATTTGCCGCGGCTTCATGGGATCTGCTTCTGAAATAACCCTACCGTCTTCATTAGCCCAACGTAATGAGTTTTTCCTTGTCTACATACAATGAGAGAGAAATTCTCCTTGCCTATACTTAAAAATTCTTGATCTACCCGATATAATGATTCTGAAATAATAATTATAATATTGATCATTAAATCTAAAATTTCCCTTTTAAATATGATTAATTCAACTACAAGTAAGCGATCCAATTTGAGTTTTAATGAAAGTTTGGATTAATCAGAGAGACATTAAAGTTCTTGAATATAATTACATATGAAAATATCATTAAGGAGTTATAAATGAGGGATGAAATCAGAATTTAAAGCTTGTAAAAGCACATGGAATAATGAGAATGAAGTAAATCTTTCTATTTTACTTCATAAATCCCAACTCTTGTTCTAATCTCCCAAAAGATCATTTCTTTAACATTCAACAATAACAATGAAATTTCTAAAATAATATAGCTAATGGGATGCAGAGATCCCATGTGACACAAGGGAGTAATTCAATCTTCATATATTTCCACAACAATAATGAGGAAGCATCCTAATAATATTTAGCCAGAGGAAAATTAATTTAAAAAGAAAAGAAGTATATACATATATTTTCTACGTCTCCCAAAATTTATAACAAAAATAAAAAGAAAACTACATTATTTTTCTACTAATTTATTTGAAAAGTTACTCCTAAAATTGCGATTTTTTTTCTGAATCCTGAAAACCAAGATCGTGAATCCGCTCGAGTGTAGAACCACTTTTGAGATCCTTAACATCCACGTAACCTAAAACATATTATACAGGCTTTATAAGAAAATTATCAGTTGTTATTTACAACTATCGCTTGACTTGTATATGACTGTGACAAGTGGAATCGGAGTAGGCAGTTTCTGCAACGCTGAGTTCCAAATTCGAATTCAAGAAATGAGGTATCAATTCTGGACTCATGAACTTCACCCTAAAATAGTTGAATCATTTTTTTTTTTTTTTTTTCAGAAAGGAAGATCAATTGATTCCAACCATCATTACTATAAATCTGATATATTTGCCCAAGAGTGTTCATGTCATAGGTAAGTTCATGCAAATAGAATATAGGTTCATCCATCCCTCATTCATATATTATAGCATTACAATGCCAAAAGATAATAAACTCTGCATCACAATATCAGGTTTAGATATATAATTCAAAAAAAAAAAAAAAAAAGACCAGATTCTCAAGATCAGCAGTCTTCGAAAGAGCTCAACTATCTTAAACAAATTATTTTGCTGAACTGCAAAATGAATTTGCAAATTAACAACATCAAAATGGAAGCAAGACAAAATCCTTGCAGCTTACCAGTCTCACCCCATTTACAACCTTGTAAACGCCTGTCACGAGCAGCTCTCTGATCATCAGACAGTTGAGCAACAACTGCAAATAAACAATTTCAGAATAAAGACAGTACATAATCCAACATGTGAATGTTTTACCATTTACACAATTAAAGGTGTTTAATTCATTAAAAAATACATAAAAAAGCTTGAAAAAAAGAAAGAAAGTGGGAGTAAGCCATACATATAATTAAACAATAAAACACTAAGAACCCACTCATGCATCAATTCCAGTCTGACCAAACATGTTAGAACTATCCCATATACTATTTACCCCCTCCCTTCTAAATTGTAAATTAAGTTGCGAACCTACACGTAGAAATAGGTTGGTATCCAAGTTAAGGCAACAACATATTAGGAACTAAATGAGAAAGGACTGTGAGTTTTTGGGCTCTTAAAAAAGTGGTTGTGCAGTCAAGATCACAGCCTCTAATCCTGTTAAAAGGATACTACATACATAGAAGGACTAAAAAGGGGTATGTAGGGAACAAGAAATCTAAAAAATTTTAAAGCGGTGAATAATAGATACAAACTAACAACGAAATTTGCAAGTCATCACAATCAGCTAAGATGATAATTATCTTGTTTGTGATAGATTGAGATTTATATTATTACCAACAGGAAGTAAAAAGAAATTGCGAGAGATATAAAAAAAAAAAAAGGAGGACAAAAGGAAGGCTATAGAACCAGTAATTCTCCATGACAGAAAGTACTTCTTATGAAATAGGATAATCAATGAATTTTTCAAAACAGTGTGACAATATACTCGAATGATAGAAACAAACTAACAGCATAATTTGCCAATCCGCATAATCAGTAAGATGATCATTATCTTGTTGATGCTATATCAAGAATTTTATCATTACAATGAACAAGAAGCAAGTGCAAGAGAAATTAAATACATAGGAGGACCATAAAGAAGGCTATAGGACCAGAAAGTCTCCATAAGCAAGAATGCTAGTTCGTAAATAAGAAAATCAATGAATTTTGAAACAGTGAGACACTGAACTTGTATGACAAACTAAAAGCGAAGTTAGTCAGCTAAGGTAAATAACTATCTTGTTGGTGCTACATTGAGATTAAAAGGAAGCTGTCTACATTTATATTACCTAATAAGCAGGACAAAAAATCATATTTGTAGGAATAGGAGCACATAAAACCAGCAAACAGAAAACAATTTCAACTAAAGAACAAAAAAAAATTTCTTTTGAGCTGAGAAATGAATCTAATACACAACCAAAACACCAAAAAGGCCTAGTGTAAAATGCTGAGGGAAAATTTTGCAGCACAGCTGAAGCCTATCAAATCATTGCACATTAAACTTAATATTCAGAATGAATTAGAAAGCATAAACCAGTAGTCTTAATCAAAGATATCCATAGATAAGACCTTGAAAAAAAAATAAAATTAGACCACTATGAAACATATGCAAGCAGAGCTTAAAACAGTAGCCATCCACAAGCATTCACATGCCCCTGATTTTTTTTCCTTAAATAGCATAAATGAGATTTTAACAGTCTCATCATTGTCAAAAAAGTATAGCTCGTTAGACAACAATGATAAAAGTAAAATAGAACCTAATGAGAACAAAAAACATACCACTAAGCTTGGGCGTCAATCACTTTATCTTCTCCATTATTAGTTGCTTCAACTCCCTCAGCATTCTCCACAGGTGGCTGTACCTGCTCCTCCTCAGGCAAGGGCTCTTCCACGTAATCATTCTCAAATGCATCTGGTGGAACCTCATATATCCTCACTTGCGGCTTAGATGGATCCTTAACAAGCACATACTTCCCCTCATTCAACTTCATGCACAAATCCACAATACTCTTCACAATGCCCCACATATTTGCTGTACTCAAATTAATCTGGGTTGCAAAATCTCGAGGCTTATACCCCATAACAGCCAGTATCACATGGTTAAAATGATCACGTGGGTGAACCCTTGAAACATAACCCAATTTCATCAAGTCAGCACTAGCCAACAAAGCTTGTGCTGTCCACTTAGCCAACTTATTTGCATTGTTCTTCAACTCAGTGGCTAAAACTGCACCCCTCTGAGTCTCTAGCTTCTGCCTCCAATCAACACCAGAGTACTTTGAATCAAACTCATTAAGCGCATTCAATGTCAAAAATGACCTCTGATTGTTAACATCCACAACACTCTGTACCTCACACCTAGCAACAAGATGCATATCCTCATCAAGCTTCCACCTCCTATACCTATAAGCCACTGAAGCCACCTCCTCTCCTTCATTAGCAAAAGGGTTCGGCTCATCAAAGGTTAACTTATTCCCATCTCTCACTAAAACTTGCTGTGAAAAGTTTTGATTAATATACGCGGCCTCCACACCCAAAGAATAAGCCGAGTTAATATCATCTTTAGCTTCAGGCAACGGTTCTTGAGAAGTCTCATGCACAGATAATAAATCTAACTGTGACCCATCTCTTTTATCAAAAAATAATTTATTTCCCACTCGCTGAATTACAATATCCCACGAATAAACTGACCTGGGCGCGCACATGAGTGTAGCTAAAATGGCATCGGTGGCAAAAACAGTAGCCTTGTCTTCATTCGCCAGTCGACGAATCACAGGATCGTCAGTTGTAGTCACCTTGAAGAAATTTCTATACTTGAATCTCTCGAGCCTACGTTCATTCTTTGGTGTCACGCGATCATACGACCTGTCGTAGTACTCAAGAGATCCACAAAGCAACAAATCTTCAGGTTCCGACACATTGAACGACAATTTAGAGAAAGTCGAAAATGGAATCTGATCAAGCATGTTCCATTCGGGTTGAATGTCAACCGACGACTTAAAAATTGCAGCTTCACGCCGCGGCTGATTCACATTGGAACGATTGAGATTGTAGTGTCTATCGCGGCGGGCCCGCTCCTTCTCTGCCTCGCGTTTGCGAGCCTCGACCTCCTCATCTCGGCGTTGAGGGAGCTGAGGTCGGTGATGCTGGTTGAACCGCCACTTGGGACCGAACTTGGGGCGGGGTGGGGGCTTTCCATCTACCAGACGGAAGGAGGAATCGTCCTCAGGATTTACAGACAAGGGGACGGAGTCGTCGGCAGAAAAATCGAAAACAGTGTCGGCCGGATTCTTGTTGCCTGTATTGGGGCGGTTAGATTGACCTGCGTAAACATTTCGAGTCCAATCTGCGATCCGACCTAGTTTCTCAGAGCGAGAAAACGGAGCAAACGGCACGTGAAGAGGGAGAGTTGAGGTAGCATTGGTGCTGGATTCTGGCGGCCCCCAACCGTCGGGGTTAAAAGGCACGGCACCTATCTCAAATTCCCCTGACACCATGACTTCGACTGAGTAAACTCGGTTTGTGAAGGTAAGTGTTGATTTTATAGGGACTTGAAAAACCCTAGTTTAGTTTCGGATTTAGGTTCGAGTAGGATTTGGATTTGGGCTTAGATATATTATTTGGCCCACCTCCGCTATTACTCATTACGCTATGGGCCTTTAGAATATTTACACACCACCATGGGCCTAAGAAGATATTCACCAAGACACAGCAATGTGTGCTGTTGGGTCAATTCTGACACGACCCATTTTCAGCCTAAAGCTAGGCAGAGTCCTAGCAGATCGGGCTGGCCCCTCAAAACTGCAAGGCTTAAGGCATATCATACACTCATTTGCGACTTAGCCCACATGCTCCTGTATATATTTATGGGCCAAATGACTTATTCCCATTCAAGATTTTCTCAAACAATAAATTCTCGTATAAAAACTTAAAAAAAAAAACTAAATATTCATTTATTGACTAAAAATCAAAGAAATAGTTTTGTTTATAAAATAAAAATTAAAAAATAATTCAATTAATTTTATAAAAATAATTAAAATATAATAAAATAATAAAAATTTTAAAAATAAAATAAAAATTAAAAACAATTACTATTATCGATAGCAATGATTACCGTTAACCTAACTAAGTAACTAAAAATAACTACTCGATTTCATTAGCGATTGAATTTGATTGTTTCAATGATGAAAGCAGTCAGATTTAACCACCTCAATGGTAGAAACGATTAAATCTAGCTATCTCAATAGTGGAAGCAATTAAATCTAGCCACCAAAAATCTAGATGAGGTGGCTAGATCTAGTCACCAATAAAACCAAATGGTCATTTTCGATCATCTAGTAAGGTTAATGACAATCATTGTTATTTTTATATTATTTATAATTTATAATTAAAATTTTAAATTTATTATCATTATTTTAATATTGCTTTATATGAAATTTTATTTTAATATTAATATTATTTATTTTTATAGAGAGTATTTTGGTCTTTTGAAATAATAAAAATGAGTATTTAACTTTTTAAAACTTTTTATGTAAGACTTATCATTTAAAGAAACCTTAAGTGGGAATTAGCCATTTGGCTTATACTTTTAATATTTTTTATTTTTAATTATTTTTTAGTGGGTTATACTAAATCAATTCATGGGTCTTGTTCTAAAGCTTCGACGAAACTATAGACCGTGTTACACATTGGGATCCAAAGTGGGTCATAGGACAAACTCTTATTTATAGGTAAAAATAAAAAAAGAAAAATAGGATTATATTTTTACATACAAACCATTGTTAGGATCAAGTTCGAATCGATAAATTTAATTCAAACTAAAATGATTGTTTTTTTTAATTACCAACAATTGAAAAAACACGAGGATACAAAATTTGTATCATGATAATATAACAATTCACTTAAAATTTTTATCTGAGTCAATCAAATAATTATTAATCTTTAACTAAAAATGACATAGAATTGATTTTAAATATTGGATAATTCAAATAAATTATTTAACTTTTCCATTAATATTATATTATATATATTGAAAAATAATTTAAACCAATATATTTTTAAAATAATTATAATAATAATAATTATTAGGAATAAATTAAAAACAAAAGAAAGAGTAGTTTCGATTTAAGAAATATATATTAATTCTAACAACTAATTTTTCTTAATAGGATATATAAAAATAATTTTTTAGTATATATAATTGCATTGCAAATATATTTGTATAACAAGATTTAGAATAAAAAATAGTATATACTTTCCAAGAATTTCAAATTCATAAATTTATGAATTTTAAGCTTTTTATTTTATTTTACTATTTATAAAATCAAAATATATAGTTCTATAAATTTCATGTTTTTTGGATATTTTATAAATTTAAGATATATAATAAATTGTGTCATTATATGTTATGCTTTGAAACAATATTAACTTGTCACATAATTCAGGTTTATTCAGATAATATTTGGTTAATTTAAAAATATTTTAGAATAGGTTAAAGTAAAATTTAATATGATTTTATTCAAGTTATGTTAGGGTTGATCTGAACTAATACGATCTAATAATATGAATTTTCAATCTCATTGCATATATTAACAAAACTACATGTCATTTGCATGAGATTATCATTTTTATCCTCACAATAATTATCACATCACTCATTCAAGAATTCTAAAGTTGGGCTTAAAATATCATTAACACCAAGGGATTGAAAAATATACCAAAACATATCCAATATCATTTTATCTCATAGTTTCTCCTTATTAAGAAAAATATTTAGAACCGACAGTTTTTTACGTGACTCATTAACCTTATATAACACAACACAAAAAAAGGGGTTAGAGTTGGGTTTTGTTATATGAATCTAGTTCGAGTCAATCTATATATAACCCTAATTTTAAGTTGATTGATATGAAATTAACATAAATTAAGCCAAATGTTTGGAGAAATATTACTATATGATAATTTTTTAAAGGCGTGTAATACCCCAAGGTTAGATTATCCTAGAGGGAGAGAGTAAATAGAATTTTTGAAAAATTTAATTCTAAAACCAATTTTATGTACAAATGCAATTAAAAATAATTATTTGCAATAGTTAAGTAAACAAATAAAATAGAGTAAGATAAAGAGCAAAAAGGAAGAAAATGTCCAACAATTTATAATGGTCGGAAGTTTTTCTACCTAAGTCTTCTGCATCTACTTCTTTAAGTAACCTACTTGAATTTTTCATTAGTTAATATAGAATTACACCCAATTTTATAATAGTTTATTAGAGATTTCGTCCAATACATTAACTGATATGAGATTATGCTCACAAAAATTTAACACAAGAAATTACATGTGATAGATGCCTCTACAAAGGCACATAATAAAAAAGGAAATACAATAATTTTTTCTTAAAAATATACAACAAGAGCTTTGAGAGAGATTAGAGTGAGAATTGAGAGAAAGTAAGTGTAGGATTACTTGCACTTGATATTCATACAAGCTCCAATTTATAGGCTTTCATTTGCTAGAACACAAAAAGAGGTGTTGAAGCCAAATTCTAACGGTTGGTGAAAAAAAAAAAACATGTATTAAACTCTTCATAGGCACACAGTTGTGTTCTTTGAGTACACAATCATGCTTTCTTTATCAATTACCTCTATTATATTTGTAATGGTCGAATTTACCAATCTTATCAAACAACATATAGTCATTTACCTTCATATCTTGAGCAAGTCTCGAAACTTCAGATGTAGCACTCTCACAATATATATATATATATATTTGTATATATCTCAAATATCTTTTGTATATGCATATGTCTAAACCGAGATTGTAGTGACCCTCGCCCTAGGCCCACTGTGCACAGCTATTTAAAAAATATATATAAATATATATATATATAATAATGCTAAAAATGCGTCTGTGACGAAGATCCTCACAAGAAAAAAGAACACTTAACTGCTGCTCAAAATACTTTGAAAATCTATATAGGAAGCGTAAAATACAAATATTGTCATAAAATAAGTCATAATGGCTTTTCTGAAAATCTCAAGCTACTCATATATAAAATCATGTTATCAATACAGTGCATATTACAATATAATACATACACATGAATACATGAGATACAAGTTATCAAGCATGCGACACAAAACTAGCTACTGAGCCATGTCCCCAAAACCTCACAGCTGCATCACCACATCTTAGTCCCCAACTCACTGACCTATAAAAGAGAAAGGAAGGAAAAATGGGTGAGTGACAAAATCACTCAGTAAGCATTTCCTATCTCTTACACAGACAAGTCATCAAGTAAAAGCTGATCCTAGATCAGACCTCGAGTTCTTTGCTTATTGTTTTCTTATTATCTTGTTATACTTGCTTTACAGTAGCTTATATCATTTTTTTCTTATTCCTTTATTTCTTTACTTTCTTTAATCATTGAGTTCTCAGAGTTTTCATCTGTTTTATACTTTGTACTTTGCTTTTATCTCATATGTTTCTCATGAATGTTGTACATGACATGATATGCATGCTTTGATGTCATGTAAATTTCATTAGTTATAAAGTTTTGCCCCTCAGGCCTGATTTTCTAAAAACTCATTCTTTTCTGAAAACTCTTTCTGATATAAAATCTCTGATATGAAAGTATACTAAAAACAGTATCAGAAAATACTGTATCTAAAAAATATCTCTGCTATGTGGCCAGACTGATGAACACGGGAATTTGACACCTTGGCTGTATGAGCTCAAACCTATGATAAAACTACTTGTGTACGACTATGTCCTCTCTAGCGGAGCATGGTTTCCCTCTCTAGCGGGCCTGTGAACTCACAAGTGCCTCTTCGTATCCACTCCTAACTGATGTCTGAAACATCGTATATTATACTTTTAAAACATCTCTTAGATCCTTAGATCATTTTCTGAAAATATCTCATGTGGCATGTCGTGCTCAATGCTTGATAATCATGCATGATATATTGTTATCTCATATTATTCTTATGTTTCTCAAGCTTAGAATTCGCTTAGGGTTACTTAGGGTAGCTTATCTTTACTTTAATATTCTCTTTTCTGTCTTTTTTAAGTCACACGGGCGTGTGTGTCTATGTGCACGGGAGTGTGTTAAGCCACACGGGACTGTGAGCTTCTTATGTTCTTATGCGTGCTAGCTTTTGAAAAATTTATCAAACATTCATGAAAATTGGCTGATCACACGGGTATGTGGTGCAAGTACACGGGCGTGCATGACTGGGCAGACGAGTGTGTATCACACTGTACGGGCATGTAGTTGCCTCAACACTATCCCGTGTCTTGTCTATACGGGCATGTAGATTTGGGAATAGACACACGGACATATGCACTCGGGTACACGAGCGTGTGCACTCAGATACACGGGCGTGTGTCTGGATTTTCATATGCACACGGATAACATGCAAGACCGTGTCTCATGCATATTTGAGGCCACATGGGCATGTCCCATCGGGTACACAGGCGCATGCTTAACCCAAAATTTATAGATACGTTTGAAAACCTAGAAAATCTCATTCAAATACATTCAAATCTCAATCATTCTTTAATCAAATATAAACACAACATATATACATGTCAATAACCATTCTCATCTCATTCAATCATCATAAAGGATGCCAAATCTCATGTATTTCTCATCAAAAGTATACCCAAGCACATAACATTATACATGTTATGATACTTTCATCAATCATCATTCCAAACATCACATTTTCATCAAAACATGCTAGAAAACATACTCATCACATAACAACCATCCAAGAAGCTTAAAAATAAGAAAAAACTTGTTGGAAACCTAAGTGAAAGAGGTAAAGAAATATTTACCTCTAGCCATGACGTCTAGATCTCTCTCTCTAGTTGCTCTTGGATCTCTAACCGGAATAATGGCTACTGGTGGAACGAATTCTGGTATAGGGTTTGCTGGAAATGAAGGAGAGGAAAAGCTGAAGGAAAAACTGAGAGAAAATACGAGAAAAGAAACATATATTGCACATCTCACCTGACACACGAGCGTATGCCCCTCAAAAATCTGAAATCTCGCTCTCTTCGTGTCATACATGAAATATTTTTCCCAGAATATCCATGTATAAGTCACGAAAGGCTTCTAAAAGACTCTTCTACCTTTAAATCCTCTCGAAACCATTTTCTAACTGAAAATCTCTCTTTTACCCTTAATCTTAGAGCCTAAAATAACCGTTTTACCCATGGGCTATTACATAGATCAAATACAATTGATTTTGTTGTGATCACAAACTAATTGGCTCTAGAAAATTTAATTAAAACACTTATCCTATACTCGAGATTAACGAAGCCTATTGTAAATAAGTATGTTGACAC
The DNA here is from genome assembly GCA_026122585.1 of Anacardium occidentale. NCBI lineage: Eukaryota > Viridiplantae > Streptophyta > Magnoliopsida > Sapindales > Anacardiaceae > Anacardium > Anacardium occidentale. Next base: position 429,859 of record JAJEJH010000172.1, read on the forward strand.
TTGATGACTAGTGGAACATAAACAAATGGATTCTTTGGTTGACCTTGAAGGAACAATGACATTTAATGAAAAAAATGCATGGTAATAAAAGGCTACATCTCACCTTTATGTATAATTAGTACATGTTCATTGTTTTTGTGTGATTTGATCTAGGTTTTATTTATAGAACAAGAAAAGAACTAAAAAGTACAATTCTATTTTATATACACAAACAAGCCAAAAGCACACATATATTTGACGCATAAGAGGAAGCATGTTGAAACCTAACCATTACAACACAAACGAATGGGTCGTTTGGTTGACCTCAAAGGAACATTGTCACTTAATAAAAAAAGTATGGAGATAAGAGGTTTTATCTTGCCTTTAATTTAGTACATGTCCAGTGTGTGTTTTAATCAAGGCTCCATTTATAGAACAAGAAAAGAACCAAAAAGAACAATTCTATTATATGTACATGAACAAGCCACACACACATACTACACATGGTGATAAACACAATGAAACTCAACCACTATGACACAAACAAATGGGTCCTTAGGTTGACCTCCAAAGGAATATTGTCACTTGATGAAAGAAAACATGGTCCCTTTAAGGGGATAACTCTCGCCTTTAATTTACCACATGTTCAATGTCTATGTGCATTCTGATACAAGAAAAGAACTAAAATGGGTCATACATAGTGCATAGGGATAAATGTATTGAAACCCATCTATTATGAAACAAACAAATGGGTCATTAGGTTGACCTTGAAGGAATATTATCACTTCATATTGCATGGTGATAAGAGGTTACTTCTTACCTTTAATTTAGTACATGTTCAGGCTATCAAGAAAAGAACCAAAAAAATGCGATTCTATTGTACATGTGGATACACAAACCAGAAAAAGAGCCAATTCAAGAGGTAGATATAAAATTTAATGCATGAATGTTATAGTCAATTAGACATGGTAAGCAAATGAGCATCTAGATGTATTAACTTAATAAACATAGCTAAAACTACCTTTATTAATATTTTTAACCTTAATATTCTTGCCTAACCAATCTTAACCAGTTCCATAAAGCTTAATCCTAACTTATATTAATTAACATGGGCACAACCAATTTCAGCTTAGTCAATGGGTGCTCATGTTTCCAAATATTTATCTGTAAGACAGTTTCTCTCATCTTCAAATTTTCCCGCATGTATTCTAACAAAGCCCAGCTCTAGGTCTTTGCTCATCACATTATAAGAAGCCGTTTCCAAACCCAACCCCCGGCTGGTCCTCTCAAAACCGGTGGTCATAACTGGGCAAAGAATCCATAGTAATAAAGAAAGCTGGCCAGCTATTTGATAGAACAAATGCGAATAAGGAATGTGAGGTGTAGAGATTATGTATTAATCTAAGGAGACCACAAGGTCCACAAAGGATGTGTGTCAACCTCTTCGAGATTTCTTTCTCCACGAACGAGACATTTAATTGCATTGATCAATGTATATGATGCTGAAGATGTATAAAGTCTCCATTTTAATATAGCAAAATCCATAAAAATAGAAGCATCATCTAAAAAGCTATCATACATACATGCTCATCAGAAGACAAGGAAATCTAAGCTCAAGCAATTATGATAATTTCAAGCATGTTACAAGATAAATTATTATAAGCCATATACTTCTAGTTTAACTAGAATAATATAGTTCATTAAGTTCTGATTAACACGGTTTAACTAGGGCTGGGGATCATTATAGCTGGACCATCAATTTCGTCTACAAAATTATCCCAAAATGCTAGGAATTAAAACGAAAGATCTCCAGTTGTGTGAGGCATTTATACTAGTATAATCATTGATGTAACTATGTTTGATGTAGAGCTAGATAGCACATAAAAGCAAAAATATCGAGTATTTTTTTCTTCATTATAGAAAATTCACCGTAGTTATACTTCAAAATGCACGAGCATCGTGGACAAACTTCTTCAGTCTCTCAGATATTCTAGGCGCTGCATTGCCCACTTGATCAGAATCTCCAACCTACACAATTTAAGCAGAAACAATTTTCTAAAATACTCAAAAAAAAAAAAAAATTTATATATACTTATCTATATATACTTCATATGTACCTTTGAATGTATGGTGTGGAAGACAGTTTCATGAACAACGGAGAAGCTAGCACTAACAATTTCAGCTCCTTCTTCATGAAGCAAACGAATAGTTTCATTGAACATGAAGTGAAAATTCAACCCAGTTATCAAAACAACCTCCAAAGCAGAACCAGTTTCGCGAACCTCAATTTGCGGTGATCTAAATCCCTCCATTGTTCTTTCACTAGTCGAGCCTATGTTACTGGGCCGCTTTTCGATTCTCATTAAGCTCTCTTTCCTTTCTTTCATTTTTTCCAACTTCGTCTGTAACCTTTTTATATAGTTCGCCGCTTCGTCTAGCTGGTCAGGCAATGATGTCGTTTCCTGCAACTCCATTCAAAGAATGATAACGAGTGAGCAGAAAGGAAATCAATATATATTATTTACTACTTGTAGCAGTGTAAATACCATAGGAGTTTCATGAGGTACAATAGAATTGAGCTCTGCGAAAAGGGCTTTCATTTGATTTCTCCTATTTCTCTCAATGGTTTTCCTGTCAGTTTTAGATAAACCGGGGTTATTCTCCATCAATGATATCTCTCTGTACTCGAAAACTTAACAGATGTTTATTATTAGGTGGGTGGAGAGTTTTTTGTTTTTTTAATTTTTTATCATGGAAAGCCAAAGCAAACACAATGAATGCATGATGACATGATATTGAATAAAAGTTATCTGATTTGAGAGGGTGGTGGGCGCTAGTTCTCGTTGTTCTGGCCCTACTGAAGACTGTCTTTTTTCAGGAATTTACATAGAAAACTGTATGAATTTCGGCTTTACCCTAAAACAAATTGATGAAACCATGACTCTTTCTTGAACGATTAAAAGCTTTAATAACAGGCTTATTTTAGTGATGATAATTTACATAGGTCTCCTCTTGTCCACAAAATTGACTATAAATGTGAATGGAAAGCCAAACTAGAGGAAGCCAATTGGAAGCTTAATCAATCACTGGTTATAATTTTCAATTAAGCGTGAAAAACACGAGCGGGAATCAAAATGAAAATCCTCATAATAGTCAACAGAATGACTTTATAAATTGTTTGTCAAATTAATGCTGCTGATGAAAACATGATGACCTCATAAATACAAGAAATCTGAAGCAATCCTTTGTGCCAGGCAGAGCAAAGTTTCGCGTCATGTAATTAATTTTTGGAAGTTATTTCATACGCGGAACTAAACCTAAATTTGTCTAAATTGTTTTTGTGCATTAATGTCTGAAGGGTATTGATGAAACCGGCCATGACGCTGATTCCACGAAGAAAAGTCTTAATTAATTAATTGACTTTTGTTCACACTGACGACAACATTTGTGTCTTCTTGTGGGCAAATTTGATTCAGTTATTTGGATGGAAAACCAAAATGATTGGAAATATCCAAAATACTTGCTTGTACCCAATAACGAATTTTATAAATGTGTAAAAATACTAGCATGAATTAATCAAAAAGTGCACCGGCTTAATCGCTGTAGAAAAGTGTCAAGTTATTATATTATATAATTAAGATCTTATCAGTCAAAGTTAGGTAAAGATTTGACTGAAATATATAATTCTAGCTGTGAGTATGGTGATGAGAGCAGGATGATCTCATCTCATGGGAGAAACCATACTATAATAAATAATTACAGAACTCCACAGACATACAATTTGTTGTTTTAAGACCTGAAGTAATTAAGCTTATGCAATTAATTAATCTGTTAATTTGCATGTAGTCATAGATAACTTGCGAAGCACTCAAAAACCAAGTCTTTTAGGTTAAAGCTGTTCACTTTTCTGTGCTAATAAATTAAAATCCATAATTAAATCATTTCAGAAGTTGATTAAGAGAACTTAATCTTATCCTACCTACCCTTTTAAAGGCAGATAATTGGTCAGCTTAGATCCATGCAACACGCGGTTGACGAGGGTGAAGATGATGACAATGACAAATAAATAAACAAAACGCTGTTACAGCTCAGGAACCCTAATTCAGCATTCACATATAGAGATTTGTCGTTTCCAAGCTAATAAAGGAGCAACGTCAAGACCACAAAACGGTAGCAATCCCCAAAGTGACTTTGAGAGAATTCGAAAAAGCCGAGTCCCAGAGCTTAATTGCTGTCAATGGACCACATATATATGTATATATCTCTTTACTTAGAAGTTTGTAGATGTGCTGTGTGTGAATCGAGGAAGAGGGATGAGACACATGTTCTTGCTTTCAAATATAAACGGGGATAACATGGGGTCAAATTTCCTGTACAAAAGAAGCGGACCATTGGAGAACTCTGCATATGAAACTGTTTCTTGTTCTAATTTGAATGTAATCAGCTTCGACTCTTCAATGGCTTGTCTGCTTTTGTCCTTTCTTCCCTGACAAAAAAAAAGTAATTTCCTCATATAAGTTCACAAGCTAGTGTCCTTCAGTTAGATGAAACATATCACCATTAAAACTAAAGCTCTGTGCCTATGGGGACGGAAAGTAACTGTGATAGAGTAGATTGTGACGCTCAATGACAAGTATGAACACAATCTTTATCATATGCCTAAGCATGTGAGGTTGGAACTACTGGAGCCATGGCGTGCCTGCAATGTACGGACACTGTAATCTTTTAAGAACAGTTTATCACTTTTTTGAAAAAAAAAAAAAAAAACATTCTCAGTGGCCACTAAATTTAAAGTGGGATTGAGATTGAGTGATGTATTGAACGGAAGTAACCAATGAGACAACCCTTCCTATTTTTACATGAAAACAAAAGTGTGATTTAGGGTTTTTCTAATCCCTGACTTTTTCCAAATTAACAATTTTCCCCTTCTGAATATTAATCCCTGAGTTTATTGGTCTAGTTGCTCGATTAGGTTTTCTCAAAAAAAGGCTTCTCCATGAAGATGTCTTAATGGTAGGAGAACACCCTATAACATTAAATTTTGATTGGGGTAAAGCCACTTGCTTGGAAGCTTGATATTGTAGTTGTTGATCTTGTGAACTTGACTAATAATGCAATTGTGAAGGTGCTTATCTTATCTTGGTGTTCTTTGTGGTGTGGCGTTGAGTTTCTAGGGGGTCGTTTAAACGATGACGAACAATGGGTGTGGCCGTACACTGTCAGTGGGTGCGTGACGTGGTAGGGGGGGGGGGGGTGGGGGGGTTGGAGCTGCTTGGATTGCAAAAAGAAAATGTTCAAATTTATATTATTTCCAATGTTTGTGTACTTAATATGTTATTATAATTATTAAAGAAGGGAAGGGAAGGAAGGGAATGGCTCAACATCAATATCCAAGCATAGTATAAAGTGACAAGGTGCATGGCTCCACAAGCCTAGATTTTATGCACCCAAAAAATGACACAGAACTAAGGCTTTTCCTCAGGAGGAGCCCGCTTTAGACCTGTTTCAGAGATCATTCTCTCTCCTTTAGCTTCACCCACTCCAGTCCACTCACCATTTGCCAATAATGATCCCAGTGTGCTTCTACACAGCCTCATTTTCTCTTTTTTCCTACCACAAGTCCAAGAAAACAGCAATAATTTCAACCCTTTCTAATTCTTTGTTTTTCCAGCAACATACAAGCACCCTGTGGTTTAGTGAAAGAACAAAGAGATCCTCATATTTCAATTTGCAGTACTTACATTTTCGTAATTTATACAGTAACTATACAATATCAATACTTTCAGAACTCTTTAAATTCTCTGCACACTTCATTTTCATTCAAATACAAGCACTCTGACCGTTTTCACATTAGAAAATATCCACTAATAAATAATCAAATTAATACAAAACCTGTTAATTCTTAATAAAATGTAATAACATAATGCGATATAACGTGGGAGGCACATAATATGACTAAAATCATGCAATTTTTCATAAAGGTAATTGCACGAACCCCATTGCATTGGTCAAAAATTATTGATTTAGGCTTTTTTTTTTTTTCCCCACTTTCTACTAAAAACCCAAGAAACATTTGATAACCCTTACAAAACACATTGCACTTTTGCGGTTTTCAAATTCCAATATTTGAAGGGGACCAATCCAAAATTTTAATTATAGGCCTAATCTTAATTTTTTTTTACTTTGACCGATTGGGTTACGACCTAATGGACCCATTCTTTAAAATTGTTGAGACTCCTTGCAAAAGGTTCGTTGATACCATATTGAAATCAATATTGTCTTGAGCTAAGGTCTAGTGGTTAAATCATCGTGATTAATTCAATTGAATCGTGTTTCATAATCATTCAATAACTAAAATTTTTAAATTGTTTAATCGAACAAATTAGTTTATAAATTTAGATTGAATTGATGTAATTCTCCAATTAGTATATAGAAACAAAAGATTTTTCAAAGAGGTAAAGCAAGAAAGGGTTGTTTTATTTGGTATTTGGTAACACATCTTTATGCCTTGATTGGTCCCAAATCTTTCTTTGGGATCAATCAAGATTGTAGCATAAACTTGGTAATAAAAAGTTGTGATACAAAAATGATAAAGGTGTAACTTTGTGATAAAAAGATGTAGAAATAACAGTCAAAAAGGAATTTAAGTGATAAATTTGGTAATTTAAAAAGAACTAATTCTTAATCAAAGTGGAAAATTTGGTAATGTAAAAGAGAAGTGATTTGGATATTTTAGAATTGAAGTGACAAAATTTTGTAATGTGATTATCAACGGCTATCATAGTAACCCCATAGTTTTCACAAATTCATAATGTATCTGCCAATAACATAAATAGAAGTTTAGCCCCCCATTTTTATTTTTATTTTTGGTAAATAAACTTGATATTTCCACTTTTATATAAGGGTCTTTTAGACATTTCATATTTTCATAATTTCTCTTCCCCTCTTTCTTTCTGTTTTTTTTTTTAAATAATGGTTGGATGCAGACACAATAATGAGCCGTGTTGGATGGAGCCTGGCACCGCTTGTCATGCTATTGGACCGAGCAGTGCCTAGGTGCACTGGCAGGAAAGGCTCAGGCCCTACTGACACTGATATGGCCTCTACGAATGTTGAGAGGTCAGATTCAGCCTGTTGGATATAATGGAAGCTGTCCGGCCTCCCGATGCTTGGCAGAGATCAGATGCAACGGGACGACTAGAAGCCATTCATGGCTCCGAGGCTTTCATGCCTACCACGGGGCTCCCATGGTGGCTGCCATGAAGTTGCGGAAGGCCTCGAACGACACCGAGAGCTACACCAGGACCACACTTCCACTTGGATATTAAATTTTTACAGTGAATGTACACACGATTAATGGTCACAACTCACCCACCTTATCTCTATAGATAATGTTTAGTCAATTCATGAATGCAGCCTTTCGCATTATTTATTGGAATTTTCCTCTGCACCAACCTAAATTTATGTATACGTCATGCATGTCAATTCATCCACAAAGAGAAACCAATCAAATGACAACAACAATATCTGATCTAAGCAAAGTGACCTCAAGAATTGGTCTTCATGCACGTCAGATGAGCCTCATAAATTTGACTTTTTGAATGCAGACTTCAGGATATTTTAAGCCAGGGAAGATATTGATTACATGATATTGAGACTGGCCATTCTGATTAGTGCATTCCGGGCAGCTAAGAATGATGTATGAAAACGCCGACAGAGCTAATGCCATCATACCAACGACACAGGATGAAGCAGTTGACCCGTTAAATAATAGTGAGATCAGTGGACAAACATGGGGAAACTGTGAGAGTTTTTGCAGTCATTCACCTTACTTTTCTTATGCATGAATCTTAGTTTGACACACTCAACAAACTATGCACTCACAAGTGGAGTTGGCAATCTGGGTTAGAGCTAACTCAATAAATTGACACATAGAGATGATAAAATTATGCAAATATATAAATATAACTATCAGAATTAAACACACCGTTTGAACAATACATAAAAACATAATTTATTAATTTACCACAATTTTATTTTGTATAAAACATTTGGTTCGTGTTCGAGTTATTAAGAGTCAATTTGAAAATACTCCAATTTACAAATGGGTTAACTTGAATACGACCTAAATTAAAATTTGTGTAAAAAAATACTCAACCCAGATCCGATTTTTATATGTTGTATCAGATTAATGAATCTTCTCACTCACAAGAGCATCTATTCTAGAGATACAGAGTAGAAGTATGGATTATGCGACAAACAAGCTGGAGGATCACCATAATCAAGAACTAGACAACAATAAAGATAAAAGGACTAGAAGCAAGTTTACAGTAATTCTAAGCCACCTAACAGAAAGTTTCACAGAAAACATTTGGAAGTATAGTGAACTTACATGCTTTAATACAGTAAATGGAAAATAAACTAAAATGAGAACAAGCAGAGAATTATAAAAAAGAAAGGAAACACAAAATACAATATAGCATAGTTTTATATACATCTAATTATGAGAAGTTCACCACTTTAAAGAAGAAATCTTCCAAAAGCAGCATTTCAAACAGGCTTCAAAAAAATTGCTGTTTTTAAACCCAATATTTATTCTTTCCAGGACACCTACTTGATGATTACTTTCTGTGCATGTACAGATAAAAATCAAGGACATTTTCAACTGAATGCAGGCCTAGTAATCTATTCATTCACTCTAACATGAATGTGTGTGTCATAATGGTACAAATAAAAAGGCTTGGAAACGAACCTTTTAATTACAATTGACTGCTGACATTAACAAACAATAGCCAGGTTATAAGGTAGATTTATGAGAATTTAGGTTTAGGCACAGGCGAGCTATGAGGATGTACTGAACCAAGCTTTTGAATCCAATGAAGGAGCCTTTTCTTATGATCTTGGCAAGCTGGGTTCTGCACCAGATTCAGGGTTCCATCTCGGATAAGAGAACATTCAAATTGCTCCAATACTTTCACAATATGCCAGAACTCGGGCCTCTTCTCTGGATGCAAGGACCAACATTGTTCAATCAAAGTTCGCATTGCAGGTGGACAATCCACTGGAATAACAGGTCGCAAATTCTGAAAAAAAAAAATTCAGATTCTTATGTTAAAATCGTGTAAATAAAAATTTTCTGTTTGAGATCCATAGAAGCATTGTGAGCCGGCAAGAAGATAAAAAGAATAATATAACAAAATCAAAACATAGAGTTCTATGAACAACTCAACTCCAACATTAAACTGGAGAAAACTTAAACATGATAACAAATCCCTTCATCACCAACCTCATGCAAACAATTTATCAAACACATCTACTAAGATGGTGAAACACATATCATTCCAGCTCAGTCAGTAGCTATTTTGTTCATTATCACTAAAAGAGAGAGAAAGAGAGAACGAAACTAACAAAGTATATAACTAACCCTACCATGGAAATCAAGGTCAGTGTATTTTCAAATAGCATGTATTTGATCAATTGATCTTGCAGCTCCAAATGACAACTAATTACACTGCCTCATGAAAATTAAATCTCATTAACAAGAAAGTAAAAAAAAAAGATTCTTATGTCAAAATCAAATGAATAAAAAGTACTTATTGACATTCATACAAGCATCATGATAATGCTAGATTATAATGAATAATAGAGCCAACATAAAATAATTAAATGCTATAAAGTATTCAAGTCCCGCATGAAACAGGAGAAAACTGAAATATGATAACAAACCCTTAAATTATCATGGAGAAATTATAGAGATATCTACTAAGGCAAGAAATAGATATCTTTCCAGCTCATCTCGATAAGCCATATTGCTCACTTGTAATAAAAAGGGAAAAATTTTCAATGAAGTGTAAAATAGACTCTACTATTGACTTTTGTCACATAAATCAAGGAATCTATTTTCATCTGTTTGATCAATTGATCTTAAGGTTATAAACAACTTCTAAGCACTCTTCAAGAAAATTAAATCTATCATGGAAATAAAGCAGAGTCTAATACCGGCTGGATTGATTGATAATTGATGGTACATTCAAAAAATGACTTCTTACCAGTGCCTCCTAAAAACCAAACCTCATTTATAAATATGATCTTTTGCCTATAAAATGCAACTATATTGGTGCCACATAAAATCAAACAAGTCTTTTCTTTTCTTTCATATTTTTTTTTTTTTTTTTGGTTATTATAATGCTGATGCAGATTGTGGATTATTTTCCAGCAAATACAAATATTTTAAAGCAAGACACCATTGCTGTAAGAAGTTCAGTACTAACAGATTATAAATTTTATTAACAATAACCCAAAATCAACAAAGATATTGGGTGGACTTATATGTTAATCCAATTTTTAATTGCATACCTTAACTATATACTAAATAGAAAGCAAATTGAAATCGATTAATTTGATAATTAAATATTTGTTGTTTCATTCTAAGAGGTTTTAAATAGCATCCATCTCCAAAACCTTTAGAAGACAAAGAAAGTAAGTGTTGTAAGCAGGGGAATTCTTTATCGGAACCAAAGGACCTAAAACACCAATAATCTGAAGATACAATTCCCAGATAACTAAAAGCTTAGTCAAAGCAGCTCATTTGAGACGATGAATTTGAAAAAACACAACTGATATACACTCACAAATAAGAAAATATTTTTGATAGATCCATGAAAATTAAGAAACATACCTTATTCACGACTGCAAAAGCAGCTTGGATGGGATTCATGTCCTCGTATGGGATTGTTCCAGCCACCATTTCCCACAAGATGAGTCCAAAACTGTAAACATCAACCTTACGCCCATATGGCTTGTGCTTGATCATCTCAGGTGCCATCCAACGATAAGTTCCTGGGTCATCTGCCCATGCATCACAGTACAGCTCTTCACAAGCTATGCCAAAATCAGCAATTTTCAGATGGAATCCTTCATCTATAAGGACATTTTCTGGCTTAAGATCTCGATGTATGATGCCTTGAGAGTGAATGTATTCCATTCCCCGTGCAATATCCAGAGCAATTGCAACCAATTTCTGTAAGGGAAGGGATTTTTCCTCAAGCTTGTGCAGGTATGCCCTCAAGGAACCTTCTGATAGATATTCTGTGATTACAACATGTACTGGTGGCTTTCTACATGCTGCTACGAACTGTTTAATGATAAAACCATACATTTAAGAATGGTTAAGGCCCAGAAACCTCAAACTCATTCACAAACAAGCACATGTGCGACCATAAAACCATAATGACAATCTCTTTATGATTAAAACATTCCATATTATTTTCACACAAATTTACAGCCACGATAGTTAAGAATCGATTTTTTTTTAAGTTATATAATCATTAATCTTCTAATTCCTCTATGAAACTTAAAAAACAAATAGAAGGGCAAATAATCAAATAAGTTATACAGTCACCTTGATGACATTTGGATGATGGAGCCGACTTAAAAGAGTAACTTCACGACTGAATTGCTTCTCTAACCGAGCTGCCATGTTTCCATTTTCGTCATCATCAGGTACTGTAATAATCTTCACCGCAACAGACTCATCCCTGTATATCCCATGATAAAGCCTGCTATGTGCCCCATGAGCAAATTTAAGCCCAAGAAACAACTGAGCGAGATCAGCACCATATTCATCCGCCGCCTCAACCGCGTTAACCCTACCTCCACCATGGTCAAAATACTTGGTCCAAGCTGACTCCTTTCTGGTCTTGAATTTATCACCGATTCTCAGAGATCCCAAGTGATTAAGTGGGCTCGTACTAAATGAATTTGATGATGGCTTAATTTCTTTATGGGAATGTTTATCTGAAAACTTTCCCTTAAGTTCCTTCTCTTTCTCTGATTCTTTCCTTCTAGGAAGTGGAGTTGAAAATCTTTTAGTATTTGACCTTGCTTCCTTGAAAGTATCGGATAGAACTGTTTCAGGATAGGGAGATAAAGATCTCTGCTTGTTGATTGGATTTTTTCGAATCTGACTATTACTGGGAACTGATTTCTCATTTGAAGAAGCTGTGCCGGGCCTTAATTTCAATCCAGAAGTCCTTTCTGGTAAATTAAAGTTAATAGAAGCCAATCTAGAAGAATCAAGCCTATGACAAACAGTGTGAGAAAACTTTGTTCTCCTTATCCAAGAAATAGCATCTTCACCCATTTCCTTTTTTTTTTTTTTTTTTTCCTTCTCCCAGTAATACAAACCTCAAATCCTAAGAAAGGCTTGAATTTTTCCTAAACTTGTCCAGCTCCCTGTAATTATTCAGCTGAAAGGTAGTAGAAGGTGGACGCAATCCAATACTAGTTACAAGACAACAGAATTTTACAATCTTCAAACCCATTAACATGTAGAAAACTGAAGAATCAAATTTTGACTACACTAAAATCAAGAAACCAATCAAACCAATGAATAAGACCAATCCTTGACCCCAATCTCATCTCCACTAGAACCAATATCCCTTCAAAACCATCAACAAACTCATACCAAAAAGATGAAATAAAAAAACTTTATCACACCATCAAAGCAAACCCATATCACAAATTCAAAACCAAACCCTTCAACTCCCGAGACAATCTTGTTTTATCTCCTTTATTCTTGCTTCAAAGTCAAACACCATCTTTCTTAAGAGCCTGGAAAATCCCACAAACAGGTTAACCCAAATAAACAAATCATTTAAAAAATGAAAGACTCCCACAAAACAAGCCACGAAAAGTAAAAAAGCATACTCAATTATTTTGAAAATAAAGAAACATCCATGATTATAACCCCCATTAAACGCAGAAGAAACAATCATTGCGTCCAAATCAGCCATTTTAATATTCTTAATTAACAAATCCCCCCGCATAAAACCAAAATGAAAAAGTCATAAAAGTACAATACAAACGAGTACATTTGCGTCCGTTACATACCCACGACAGAAACGGTAGCGTTTTGTTCTTTGACCAAAGTCTAGTCTTTGAGCATCACAGACGCATTAGGTGGTGTGAACAAGGACACGATCTTAAGCTCAGAATAAAATTCTTCTCAACGGATCTCATTTTTTGTAATAAAAAAAGAATACTAAAACACGTAGTATACAAAAACGTTGTTCGCACTTCGTATACGGAGCGAGACAAGGACCGTATATTAAGTTGACCCGGTTTTTTAGCAGTGATGATGGGACTCAGAGGTGGTGGTGGTGGTGAAGATGGAGGAGTTGGGGGCCAGAGAAAAGAAGTCAATAAAACAGGGACTAGACAAAATTAATTTGTAAAACTGAAAGCTTATCATCTTTTTGACGGATCATGTGGTGAGGAAAACAAGTGTCACTATCATACAGAATATTGGAATGTGCAGGCCTCTGGTGCTGGATGGTACGGCTCGCACGGATACTTTGTGTTTATTGGAAGAGGCGGATGACTATTTTGGTATTTACCACAAAACACGAACTGTCGCCCCTACGGGCGGAAACAAAAGTGGGCAGGTGTCCGTTTTGGGGAGCCCTCTAAATGATAATTTGATTGTTATAAGGTAAAGGCTTAAGATATAAAGTTGTACTCTAAAATTAAATTCTTAATTTTATCTCATAAAGTCTATAAATCACAGACTTAGATTTGATGATCTGTAAAGACGTTGATTTGATTCAAATTCTTTGTCAGAAGAAAAAATAAAAAGGAGGGACATCTAAACAAAAAATTATAGGCCCAATATTTATATTAAGATATCAAAATTAAAATTTTGATTTGTTTAATAAAGTAATTTGGGAATGATGACTAAATTTTATCGTTATTATTAAATTTTTTGGACAGAATTTCTTTAATTTTTAACATATTTTTAATAATTTAAAAAATAACAACCACATATCCAAAAACAAAATAAATTGAGGGTGTAAATTCATTTAATCATATGTTTAGAAGTAAATTATAAATTTAAAAATTTTAAACATATAAATAAAATTTTTGAGGGGTTTTTTGTAATTTGAAAAAATAGTGTGTTTTTAAGATTTTTAAAATTTTAATATGTCACCAATAATTTAAAAAATAACTATTACACCTTAAAAAACAAATTAAATTAAAAATATAAATATCATGTATTCATATATTTTGAGGCAAATTATAGATTTTGAAATTTTTAAAAGTGTTAATAAATTTTTGGGAAATTTTTGAATTTGAAAAAATGGGGGTGTTTGTGAATTTTTTAAAGTTTTATGTTCCCCGAATAGTTTAAAAATTAACGTTACAGCCCCCAAAAACAACATAAATTAAAGTAAGAATATAAATATAAAGTAATCATATGTTTGGAGTGCATTATAAATTTTAATACTCTAGGGGTATTAAGAAAAATTTTAGGGAATGTTTAAATTTGAAAAAAGTTTGGTAGTGTTTTTGAATTTTTTAAAATTTCTATATAGCTTTAGTAGTTTAAAAAATGACATACACCCTCAAAACGTAACAAATTAAAGATATAAATATCATTTTATACATTATTTAGACTATTGATTTTAACTAAATAAAATAATAATTTATAAATAATAATATTTTCAAATAAAATAATATCTTAATATTTTTTTAATTACTATTAACGAAATACAATAACTATTTATAAATATTAAATTTAACAAATACAATATTAATTTATATGTGCAATTTATTTTAATGGTAAATTTTCATTTTGGTAGTCAAATACTACCCAAATTAAATACATCTAAGGGTTTCATTTGTTAGATGTGATGCCATTTAGCCCTAAAGCATCGATCAATCACTAAGTCTTTACCTATTTAATGTGTTCAATTAAAAAATATCACTTCAAACTAGACACAAAAATAATAGCCTAATTTAAATAAATATATCTCGTTAAAAAAATATATATATATACACACGTTATTACTCTTAAAGTTAAAAGATACCAAAACTTCTAATTTTTTTTTATGTTATTTTTAGTGGTAAAATAGTATTAAAGTAAAATTTTCAATTTAACTTTAAATATTAATTAAAATTTTAAAATAAGAATTATTTTATCTTTTTCTTTTTTAAGTGACCAAAAAAAGTAGGCCAACAAAGATTTGAAGAATAAAAATCATTTTTTAATCTAAAATTAATAACAAAACAATAATAATTAATGAAATAATCAGAGAGTATTAATCACTCTTACCTTGATTTTCCCAAAAATATTTACGTGTTTTGCACAAAATCTAACTCTAAATAAAATAAACAATATTAAAAATTATACTTATAACTTAAATTAACGATAATAATTGGGATATAATTGAAAAACATAGGTTATAAAAAAAAAAAAAAAGATAATTACTATTGAAAAGATTGCTCCAAAATAAAGTAAATTGTAGTAAGCAAACAAGAAAAAAAAACTTGCACAGAAAATATCAAAAACTCAAGAAAATACACACACAAATTACTTAATCTACTTCAAAAATTTTATATTCAAAACTTAGCAGGATTACAATGGTTTATATAAAATTTCAGAGAACAAAACAAACTGCCTTAGCCAATTAACTGTAAAACTATCTAAGCATTACAAACTAACAACCTATTAACAGAATTAACTGAATAGAAAACTGAAACTTATCTCGGCCTTTTGATTAACAGCAGCAAATCACAAAAACTCTAGTGTACGAACAATTGCAGCACAGACTTCTCAGCCCTAGCTCCTCTTTGATAAACAACCCAATTGAGAGCAAATCTCTTTCTTTTCTTTTTAATCAACAACTCACAAAACACTGCATTTTGGGTTTTGAAAATTTTTTAACCCAAAACGCACCGTATTTATATTTTGCTCTAACATCCTCCCTCAAGCCTAAAATAGTAGAATGCTATTTGTAAGCTTGCAACACAAGAAATATCAGCTTGTAACACAACAAATTACCAAGAGATAGATAAACACCAATTCAGTCCAATATTTCAAAACATAACAAAAATATTAATAAGAGACACATCAACAAATCACCAACAGACAGATCAATGCCAATACATATAATTTCAGACCACCCAACCTCCTTTGAATAAAACTTCCTCTTTAAAGCTAGGAACACCAAGCACTTAAAGCTTCTCTTTTGAATAAAGCTTCCTTCCTCCCTCAATTCAAAGCAACTACTATCATTAAAAACCTGAAGCATCTTTAATAATACAATTCAATGTTTACACAGCCTAACTTTTTGTAAATTTCTCAACATTATCAGAACAATTAATCTGATCATTTTGATTTCCCATAAGTTGCTTCTCAGTACCAGATTTAGCACACCATTCTATCCAACTAACCATATTCAACTTCTACCTCAGTTCTTCAAACTTGGCTACAGAAAGTGACTTAGTAAACATATCAGTTGTTTGACATAAAGTAGGTACATATTGCACCTTAACCAAATTGGAAGCTACTTCTTCTCTTACAAAGTGAATATCTATCTCAATATGCTTGGTTATGTTATGAAGAACAGACATAGAAACTAAGGCACCAGCACTCTAATTATCACACCGGATCATAGGCACATTTAAACAAGGGATTTTTATTTCTTTCAATACACTTTGCAACCACGCAATTTCAGTAGAAGCTTGACTCATTGTCATATATTCTGCTTCTGTAGAAGATAAAGCAACTACCCTTTATTTCTTAGAACCCTATTAAATCAAATTTGAACCAAAATACATTACAAATCCACTTGTAGACCTTCTATCAGATAAATTCCTTGCCCAATCACCATCTATAAAAGTTTCAATAGTAAGACTTTTAGTAGGTTTCATAAGTAAGCCAAAGGACTGAGTGCCCTTGATATATTGTAAAACTCTCTTACGTGCTTGCCACTGAAATAAAGAATGTTCCTTCAAGAATTGGCTTAGTTTATTAATTGTAAAGGATAGATCTAGCCTGGTTAAAGTCAAATACTGTAAAGCCCCAACAATACTCCTACATTGACTAGGGTTGGAGTAAGGTTCATTGTCTCCTATGAAAAACTTCATATTAGCAGCCAAATGAGTTTTACAAGGTTTTGAATCTTGCATTTAAGCCTTCTAAAGTAACTTTGCAGCATACTTGGTTTGACATAAGTGCAGTCCAGATTTATTCCTATGGACTTCAATTCCTAAAAAAAAAAAACATAACTCCTTTAGATCTTTTAAGGAGAATTAAGCATGTAAATCCTTAATTAAAGATTGAATATAAACTGAATCAAGTCATGTCAACAGAATATCATCTACATAGACTAACACAAACACCTTAATCTCTTTATCACCCATCACAAATAAGCTAAAGTTTGAAACAACATTCTTAAAACCTATATAAAGGAGAGCACCCTTCAGCTTTTCAAACCAGGCCCTGGGTGCATGTTTAAATCCATTCAAAGCTTTCTTTAATTTGCAAACAAAATGAGGTTTATCTTTATCAACAAAACCTTGAGGTTAACTCATGTACATTTCCTCATTTAACAACCCATTCAGAAATGTTTTATTTACATCCACCTGATGTATGAGCCAACCGTATGTGATAGCTAAGATTAAAATCACTCTAATGATGACAAGTTTGACTACAGGACTAAAGGTGTCTAAATATTTTACCCTAAGTGTTTGTTAAAAGCCTTTAACCACTAGTTTAGTTTTAAGCCTTTGAATTGACCTATCTGCATTCAACTTGGTCTTAAAAACTCATTTATGACCCACAAGATGCTGATCCTTTTTAGGAGGAACCAACTCCTAGGTCTCATTCTTCTGCAAAGCTTCAAACTCCATTTTCATGGCTGCATGTCATAAAGGATTAGTAATTGTTTCTACTACATTCAGAGGTTCCTTAGGTACAAATTCACTCAACAATTACCATTATTCATATCCAAAAATAACGAACAATAAAATGAAATATTTATTTACTTTGATTAAGATAAAATTGTTATTAGATTTATTTAATTTTAGATGAGATTTTGAATCAAAAGATATTTGAGAAAGTAGAATTTTTAAGATGAAATAAAAGTAAAACCGATATTAATTTAAAATATTAATTATATACCTATGTTTAACCTTAATACAATTAAGGTTATTTTAATTAATTTAAAAAAAAATGATTCAAAGACTGGAATTCCTGGTATGTTTAACCTTTTTTAATATTTTCTTTTATGAATAATCAGTGAAAATTGTTGTTGTAAGTCATTTGAAATCTTTTAATGAATTACAAAATACTTAATTTTGTTCCATATATAACAAAATATTTAATACAACCTATTTATTTGTAATAGATGGCCATAATTGAAATAAATTGGCCTTTTATTAAATTTAATTTATATTATATCATCTTTTAGTTATATAATTGATTGAGTTTCCGCTTGTTAGAACCCTTTTTTTTTTTAATTTAATTTAATAATATAAAGATGAATTTAGATTACAAAATGACTTTTAATATTATTTTTTAATCTTATTAAAATAAAAATTGGGAGCTTCTGATGTTATTCATGGGGCCTAAAAAATATATTTAAAAAAGGACAGAAAAGCTGTTTGCAATGGCCCCGCCCATGGACCTCTTAGGTTTGTTTTGGGCCTGTTAGAATCGCTTTGATTGTTCTCCTCTAATTTTTACCGATTTCTTGGCCTCACCCATATACTTTCCGCAATCCTTTGCCATCCAAAGTTTCAAACCTTTTCTTAAATATATTTTTAAAAGGTTAATAACGATGATATAATTAAATAATAAAAATTATCTTATAGTTAAACTTAATAGAGATTTCCATGCTGATAAGTTTTTATGAGTAATCAAAAGAGGATGGTGAACTAATCAGAATCACGATAAAAGAAAAATAAATGTCAAATTTTATAATTGGAGAAGGAATTGCTTAAATTCATGGTGATTTAAGATGTGAATCATAGTCTGATAAGTGATAACGATGGACTAGTAAAATGATGAAGTACTATGAAACTTGCCAATGATAGGAGGCATGATCGCGGGGTAAAAGAGATGGTTTTCGAAAGTAAAGGGAGGTACTTGGTAGAGGGGAAATATGAAAACCTAGTTTCATGGTGAAAGGAGAAAAATCAAACTGAATAACATGTATAAGGAACTTAGGAAATAAATAAATTAATTAACAATTATAACTTTTAGAATATTTCAAAATTTATTACACATATAAAAAAAAAATCTACAGGGCGATTTTTTACCTCATCTATACACTCTGAAATAAAAAAGTTAAACCATCAAAAGCCTGACAAATAAACCCAACGAAGAAAGGTGACAAAATTTCAATCACAAAACTTTAACTGCTGTACGATGCAGATTGGGCAATTTCTCTCGCAAATCTACAGTGAGCATGGAGGCTCTGGGCTTCGGCAATCTACCAGAATTTTCCAATGAAATTACGGCGGGAGATGTGGTTCTTTTACATGAGCTCAGCCACTTCGCTTGCATGTATCGGTGTTTTCTCCATGGACCCATGTGCATTTTCTTCTCCTTCATGCACTTCTTCGCGGCGGTGCATAAGATCTTTATCACATTATTTAACCTTTCCACTTTTCCCACGAAAACTTCCGGCAGCCGGCGGACTAGTCGGTTATACTCTTCGCTCGCTCTAGCCATCTCGAATTCCGCTCTGAAATTCAATTCGATTATCACCCGCATCTCTCCTTTCCTTGTACTTAAATTTTCTATTACATCGATGAATGTGTGTTCCCCTGCACAATTCAGGCCACAAATTTTACTCATTAATTAAAGAATATTTGCAAGTTGATGATGATTTTTAAGTAAAATATCAAATTTTGTATTTTACCTGATGGAATATCCGGGGAGCTTCTCCAACTTGACTTGCAAACGGCGCAATTGTAGCCGGCGTTTCTTAGGCGGCCGGAGACTTCTCTCATTAAACAAATCCGGCAACCACCGGCAGCCACCGATCTCCCACAAGCGCAAATATTTCCAGCTATTTTTTGTGTGTCATTCAGAGCTTCTTTTGTAGCGCTTCTTATCTTCGACTCTAAAGAGCTACTTCTGCATAAAGTTGCCTGTAAAACCTCATGTTGCGCCTCCCAGAAGCCCGTGTTATCTTCCACAACGTCATTGTCTTCCTTATCCCGATCATCTTCTTCCTCTAACGTTTCACTCTCACGTGAAACATTACTAAACCTCTCCGGAATCATCGTCTCTCCGTCTTCTGGAAACCAGAAAACCATCTCCGATAAGCTCCCGACTGCCTGCATCGGAAACCCTAATTCGGCTGCGCTTGAATTAATCAACTTCTCGTCGTTAAACAACTAAAATCTCCACCGCTTATATAGAAGTTGGACTAAAGTCCGACTCAACTTAGTCTACGTGGACCAATCAGCTGCCGCTAAGGTTTTGTTACCTGTCAGATGAATGGTAAGACAGCAGGGATCCACGTCAGTAAGATCTACAATAACCTGGATAAACTCGAATATTAATTTTAAGATACAATCCCTTGTCGTGTCTTCTGTTTGGTGGGACCACCACCAATGTGACGGAAAGAGATTTGTACAATTATGATGAAACGAGGCGAAATCCTGACCGTTGATGTTCGAGCTTTATCGGAAAAGTGGGACCTATTTCATATCGTATTACACAAAATAATCATGAAAATTGTAACAATAACGAGACAGAAAACGCGGCGTCTTGGTGATGGATTGGCATAGGTGAGGACAAAGACAAGAACAAGGGTAAATTTGTAAATTGGACGGGACAATAATTCTGAATGAGTCCAATCTTGCCATCGCAAGACGCCAAAGCTTCATTTCGAAGCCCACAACAAGCAATGTGAATTTCATTTATTTTTATGAAATTATTTTCATAATGTTTTTGGCAATTCAGTAATTGAGACGTTGAATTATTGAATAAAGCTAAATTTTCTTCTAAAGATAATGATTATAATTTCAGATATAATCTCCTATTAAATTTGATTTAATAAAATTATTTTCAGAATTAAGACAATATGTTAGGTAATTAAGCGAATCTTGTTTTGTTTATATCATTATATTATAGGGTTTTGCATTTTTATTTATATTTTTATATATGCAGCGGCCTACTCGCATTATTCTAATGTATCAGTCCACATCATTTCTCTAATCCTTTTTAATTTCATATTAATAATTTATATATAATTGTTATCTTAATATATTATTGGCCTCGGTGTGCCTTATCTTAGGTGTGGATCGACATCATTATCCATTTTAATATAAGCAAGAGTAGGTAGAAAGAAGAAACAATTAGATAGATGGAAGTTATCAGTAGAAATATGTGTTTAACATGCTTAATTTTATAATTAATCTTTCTAAAATGATCTAGAGATATTGACGCTGAAAATCTTGATTTTATCTTATTCTATGTGCTTGAAGTACTGAAAGATCAAAGTAGTTTTGTTTTCAAATAGATTAAATGGGATGGAAACAGATAAGTATGAGAATTAATTATATATATATAACCAAATTTCGTGTGCCCCACAGTCTGGAAGAGAAGTAGACACGACGGGATTAGCATTTCAGAAAAAGTAATTAAAGTGTAGACTGATGAGATTAAGTGGCGTCCAGTCATGTGATTATCAGAAGAATTTCATTGAATAAAGTATGTAATTTTCTACGAGACACTTCTCGATCATTCATGGAATGGCACATAGAAATCAAGGATGATTGCATTGTTTTGAATCCTTTCGATAGATAAGGATATAGAGATGATTGCATTGGCCACCGGCCAACCAACGCATAGGATTTTCCGATAATCTCTGATACATTTTTTCAGAGCTGTCCAGTGAACCAAATCCAGGATAAATACATGCATAAATTCTATCCAGAAGATAAGATTATGTGCTTGTGAACCCTAACGATGACATAACAACACCTGAAAATTGGTGCCAATTATTTCTCCATTTCAAATGGTTTGCAGTGGAATAAATAGCAGGTTATCCACCCAAAGTGCCCACTCCGATATACATGTGATTGCTGATGATTTTATTTTCCTCCATGTGGGTTGTGGTGGCTGTATGCATAAAAATACAAACATTGAGCTACTGCTGTAAATCACGTTTGTTTTTAGCTTGTTTAAGATTATGAGCTGCAATTTTACGTTTTGTTCGTTGAATATATTATCACTCCTTTTAGCAAACATTAAACCACAAAGAGGTTCCACCCCATGGCCAAGCCTGATAAAACAGAATAGTCGATGATGTTTGTGAAGCCGATGGCTAAAGCCCCGCTCATATCTGCTATTGGCAAATCTGTATCCGATATTGTCCTTACCTCCTCCACCACCTACACACGCGAAAAAAGGAACCAACTTAATTAAAAAATTAAACGACATTTTATGTTGTTCTACAGTAAAAAAAAAATTATAGTTCTGATAACTAGCTGTATAGCAGTGTTTCAGATTTGATAAAAGCCTGTGACACTACCGGATACTTAAGCGATTTCTCTCCTGCAAAATCTTCATTTCTTTTCGCTGTAGGTGTTTATTCTATGCATTGCAAAATGTGTATGACCGTACGTAGAAAAATTAGGCACGAGCGTGTGTTCTGGGGAGCATGTGTGGCATGTGGTAGAATTGTTTTGACACAGACAAGCGTGTGGATGGGCTCTGGTGGTGCGTGGAAACGTGTGAAAGACGCATGCAAGCAAATGAAGTCTTGGACGTGTGGAAGAAAACGTATTTGGTAGCGTGTGCATGCGGGCGAGTTCTTCGTACAGCTTAATCAGTGCCCCATGTTATATAATAGGTGACCTTTATGATTTTCTCTTTTCACACCTTCTCTGATGTGAAGTATTCTTTTGATGCATGAGCCAAAATTCTTTTGTTTTGGAACACTTCAACAGAGAATAGCCTTTTTCCTATAAGACATTTCTTATTTAAACAGGCATTAAAGTCGCATGAAGCAAGGGCAAGTGAAAGCAAGCCTCCAGGGAGCTCCCTCTCGAAGATGATGAGGTTCTCATTAAAAATAACGAGCATGATAAACGAATTTTTCGCAATATTTGGGAGGGTTATATATCCCCTATCAACAAGACTGTCATGTTCACAAAGAAAAATCGAAGTCTACCTGAGAACGTTGGAAAGGATTACACACACGAGGCTTCCAATGCAAGCTTTCATGCATAACTTATAATTATGGGCCTTAATTGGGTTCGAAAATATTTTTTGGACAAAAATTTTGCTTAAGTCTGGCTCAGCCCCAAAATCTAGCCAATCCCAATAAATAATTGTGAGTCGTCAACAATATTTTATTGCCAAAACTGTCAATTTATTGCCAAAACTGTTAACTCATCAAAGCGTACAAAATTTTTCTTCAATTACAATACATGGTCACTTGGGGTGTAAGAGGTTAAAGGTTGAATTTTTTAAATACATTCAGGGTGAGGAAGTAACGTATTTAATTGACCTATGTTTTTATGCAATGGATGATAAACAATAGTTTAGGAAGTTTATTTACTCAAATATGAACTTTTTCGAAAATCATATATTTTAAAGACCTTCATCTTAATTCTTATAAGATCGTGCATTAATAACATGGTATTTTTACTCTTTACAGAATTAATAAAAATGTAAATTATGAGATTTTGAAACTATTTTGATTATTTATTATCTAATAATATGAATCTATCACAATATTTATTGTATTAGGATTGTTTAAAGTAATTTTATATTGTTTTTCCTAAAATTATTATTTAGTTTCAGAAAAAAAATTATTATCAATTATTAGAGTGATATATTTATTGAAATTTGTATTTTTTTTTTTACTCGATGAAAATTCCAAATCACCTAAAGTTAGCGTGATTTTACAAAATCGACATCTAATTTTCACAATTATATATAATCTTTATTTGTAAACTTATGTTTCAAGACTTTAATTGTGTTTCATATTCTTTGCCTGAAGGAAGATCATAATGATATATAAAAAATTCTCAAGAATAATGTATAAAGCTTTAAAACTATCTATTCTCTATAATGTTGTTTTGTTTTGTTCTACATTTTAGATAAAATATTGAATTTGTATTACAAATTAAGGATATAGATTTGAAGCAACAGTTGAGGAAGCACCTGACACAAAAAGATGAGAATAAAAATTTGCTTGTCATGTAGAGAACCTACTTGATGATCTGTAATAGATGAATGGCTCTTTAGGATCTATTAAACCCACATGGAGATATGCAGTCTAATGTGCCATTGAAATGATGATGTAAGCTGGGTCTGCTCTGTTGGCCAAATTATTTTCTTATCTCTACATAAATCCATGTTTCCCACACACAAATCACTATCTAAGTCAGGATTATTCTGAACATTCATAATCATACTTGCCAGATGAGGAAAAAGATAAATGTTCGAAGCTAGCTCAGAAAGAGATTCTATTCATAAAAGAGAAAAAGAAAAAGATTTCTATGGTACTAGATCTTTTAATAGAGACTTTGTCACCATTTTCACCTGGCCAAACAACTTCACATCTATGCATGACTATAATCAGGTCTAATTCTTCTATTTTTACAGTTCTTATATACATTAACAGCCTAAATGTACCACTTGCCCTGGCAACTACATCTTTCAGAGTCACAAGTCTTTGCTATTACAATTTGGGTATGTTAATCAGGTGCATCAAATTTGGATTTAGATTTATGATTCATCTCCCCTCCATTGTTGTATCAGACCAAGATATTGACATGGAAGAAGAAAGGGGCTGTTTGATATCTTTGAATGTTGGATGTGTTGCAAAGCTAGAGCTGATGAAACTTGGAGAATAATTGGACCACATAAGCTTGGACTTCTGCAGCAAATATGCATCCATGTCCTCAGTTTCACACTCAAAAGTCTTAGTCTTTCCTTCAAACACTTTCACTACTTGTCTCATGCTTGGCCTGGCACTAGGATCTGGAAAAGCACACAGCATTCCTAAATGCATTACCCTTTCTACTTCCTCCTCGTTGAACCCTCCTTTCGCCCTCAATCGCTGGTCTAATGCATCGAGTAATTTCCCTTCCACCATCATTTGTGACACCATTTCCACCAAATTTGGCTTCCCTACCTCCATTGGTCTCCTCCCACACATGACCTCTAAAATCAAAATCCCAAATCCAAACACATCAGTTTGTGTCGAAGCTCGTCCAGTACTGATCACTTCCGGTGCCAAGTAACCCACGGTGCCCACTACGCGAGTCGTGCTAGCCACTTGACCGTGGCAGTGCATCCGGGCTAAACCAAAATCACCTAGCCTTCCATTCATATCCTTATCAAGTAGCACATTGCTGGCCTTAATGTCCCGATGTAGCACCTTTTTTTCCCATCCCTCATGCAAGTATAGTACTCCTGCAGCTACATCTCTCAGAATTCTTATTCTCTCTTTACAACTCAACATTTTACTCTCATCACATTCAAAAATTCTCTTGTCTAAACTACCATTTTCCATATAATTATACATCAACATGAAGCTCCCTTTTTCTCTCTTACACCAACCTCTCAACGCCACCAAGTTCCTGTGTTTCAGTCTTCCAAGGCTTGAAATTTCTGCCAGAAATGCTCTCATTCCTTCATTTTCATGTGAAATGCACTTCACTGCAATCTCAGCTCCTCCTGCCAACACTCCTTTATAGACTTTCCCATTTCCTCCGATACCAATCACATTTTCCTCTGAAAATCTCTTTGTTGCTGCTTCAATTTCTTCGTAAGTCACTCTATGAGGCCAATACTCCAATTCCCAGTCTTCCATTTCCGCTCTCTCCCTCGCTATCCTTCGCTTTCTCTTTATCAAAAAAAGAGAAAACAGAACAAAAAAAACAACTACCAAGAAACTGCCAATTATCGCTCCTGCAAGAAACCACTTTGACTGAAAAATTGGAGTCCTTGGAAGAACAAAATATGGCAAACCTCTGGTGATCAAGTCTTCACTCAAAGAAAAATTTTCATTACTGAAACTCCAAGCCAAAATCTTGTGACTTTCAACCAATTGTCCTGTCGAAGCGGTGAACCCAACATACATTTGATCCTCAAGAACATCAGACAAGTTAAGAGAAACATTCAATAAAGGCCTTTTAGGCCTTTCCATGCCTGCCTCTGCCATAGTTACATTAATCAAAGAATCTGAGTAGTCAATCCAAACCTGGTAATTTTTACCATTGTTTAACTTCAGTTTCTTGAATGACTTGGCATCATCATTTGAATTGTCAGACCAATACCCTGCTGGTTGTGCAGTCACTGAATTGAGAGAATTCACATCAATTCCGACATGGTTGTCGTCAATATCATCGAACTCTTCGTTCTTGAAAACATCGAACTCGATTCCAAACACATGGTTATTGGGATCACGATTGTTCGTGCGGTTGAAAAGGCCAAGATTTTGAGATGCTGTGGCTCCCTGAATTCCAGTAAATGGTACAAAAAGTAAAACTAGGCCGTGGCCCGGCAGAGTGTCCTTGTAAGGAGCAATGGAGAAGATAAAAGAAGTTGAGAATGGGTACACATAAGAAGAGTTTGGCTTTTTTGTTGAGATTTTTGACGGATACAGAGCCCGACCAATTGTGAAAGATGTTTCATTGGTAAGAGTGAGAATCCGAGATTCAAGGGTGGCACTGCCATAATATAACAAGTCAGAGGAATTGAAACCATTGAACACAAAATCAATACCATATATGGGTTGAAACCATAGGAGTAACGTTATTAAACTAAACAGGAGAAGCTGCAGGTTGTTTTCCATTGCTCCGATGATGCTAAAGCTTTTCTTTCATGGGAAATTTTAGGTGGATAATATGTATGAAAATGCAATGAAACAGACGTGGGAACAAGAATGGTTGAAGGGAAAGGTAAGTTAGCTGAATCAAGAGTTGTTGAAAATTACTAGTCAACATTCATTGGTTAATGGGATTATGACTTTCCCCTTGAATGGTTTAAAAAACTACTATCCGGCCATTGTGTTTGAGCTCATTCAAGCCCATAGATGTTGTCATCTTCCTGAAATTTTACTTGCAGGAAACTGAATCAACCATAAACATCTTTGCAAAAAGCTACTTCTTGTAGTGGGAATGGTGCGGTATCCATTGCATTTGCACCTAACATCTGCTCATTTTGAAATTCAATTTTCAAGAGAGCAAATTTGATAAAAAGGTATTTTTAATATTTTAGGAAAAGCTAATCCTTAAGTTTGATTATGAAGTTGAAACGGGGGTTGAATTTGGAAAGAAGTCTAGAAACACAGGATACACATAGAAATGAGAAAAGGTGACAGACAAAATATCGGGAGACTCCCAGAAATGACTGGAAATGTGGGATTGTTGTTAAAGGTTGTTTAGAGATTATAGATAATACATAATTGAGCTGCTTTCTAAATGAAATCATATAAAGAACTTTTTAGGTAGGTTGGTTTCCCATGGTTGGGCAGTGAACTGAACTTGTGATGATTAAGCTGCTAAGAATGGAATTTATTTACCATGTGAAATCATAATTGCCATGGTTGAAACATCTTTTCTTGTCCATGGTTAATCACCTAATGGCTTTTACTAATTTCCCATTAACAAAAAAAAAATCCTTTGAATCTGAGGATATTTTAATAATTCAATTCCATGTGAATATTTTATTGATGAAGAGAATTGTGATATGATATGGACAAGAAACTTACCAGGACCCTAAAGACAATGACATTTTTTTTTGTTCAAGTTTCTTTTTCAGCACGCAAGCCGGTCTGGTCCCTTAGGTAGTTGATACAATTATTTGAAGGAAGTCTCATCCAAAAATATGTGGCTGCCGGAATTCTGGAAAAAAAAAAAAAAAAAAACTCTTCTTCTCTGACTAGAATGCAAGCAGAAGATCCCAGAGGTTTAAAATTTATCATCTGTACTTTCCTCTTTCCCTGCAATTAAAATACGACCATAAGAAGTCAGCCTCTGATTCAGTCAAAACGTGGGAAGTCAGTCTCATCCAATGCCAAAGAACAAGCTTTTAATGCAGATCAGGAACTTGCAGAAGATGGAGCAACCGCAGCCGCCAAAGATGACTCAACGAAACTTGGGTTCAAATCGGAAATCTATGATAATAATGTAAACGAAATAAGCCAAATATCTCGGATATTGCCGTGTTGGTACATTTTCCAAGTGCATGAACACAGATCTATAGTAGTAGTATTAGTAATACCGAGACCTTATTCACACTCATTGAGAAAAATTTTCTAGAAAATCGAGCAAAAAAATCTGCTTTCGCTAGTTCCATAATTCCATTCTTGGATTTTACTTCGTGCTTTTATGAGACAAAAATAAATCCTGGAGGCATTACTTCTTCAGTGTCTGAGTTTTTTCCGGCATGCGGGGGAACCATAAGGGTGGATTCGGGATAAGCCATTGAAAGGGTCAAGTTCAACAAATTCTCCTTAAATTAATTCGAATTCAGTTTGATTGAAAAAAAATCGAACTCTCGTTGTATTAAAATACCAAATTATGACAAAACCAAAATTAATCAAAATATAATATTTTAATATGTGTTAATCAAAATGATATCGTTTTAATCAATTTAAAATAAATTATAATCTTCGCAACCCTCATATAACTCTTGTGCTTAAATTTATTTTAGATTTATTTGAACTGAATTGGTTGACTAGATGAGATTAGTAGCAGTCTAAATTAATTATAGCCCAAAAAGTCATTGTGCATTGCCCATTGATTTTGCAGGGCTCATGTTTGGGCCTTCAATCATTTCATGCCAATCAACTTTACAAATTAATTGTAGCCCAAAAAGTCAAGGCGTGACTGGGGGGGGTGAGTATTTAAAATTTAAGCACTTAAGGGATTCCAATTAGTTTCCCTCAACATTGGGTAGGACAGTGTAATTTACTCAATCTAGGAAACGTAAAAGAGGTTAATGTGACGGCTAAGTGCATTCCTTTCAAACTAGACTTTGTTTTATTTAATTTAATTTAGAGTCGTGGCCACCAAATTAAGTCATAATGGTCAACCCGACGCCGGCCGATGCCATCACCATAATTAATCATCCAATATTTTAATAAGATTTTATTCCTTTCAACAGCCCACTTATGCCTTCCAACTCTATCATAAATCTTTTTTTATTTATTATATTAATCAAACATTAGAATTGGATGTTTATTATAAAAATGTTATTTAATTTTCTTCCTTCATTGTTTGAAGGCCCAGTTTGTTCATTAATAATAAAAGGCCAAACTACTTTGTCCCACCCAAGGTTTGCTTAAAAGTCAAAGTACCAAAAACTAAATATTCACTCATAACCAAAATCAATAGTTAAACTTAATGATTAATAATTAAATTTAATTATTTAAAAAAATATTTTTATCTTTTTAAATAAAAAATTTTAAAAATAATAAAATTATATTTATACTATAAAATAATATTGAAATAATCATAAAAAATTAATTAAAAATTAAAAAAAAAACATAAGATGGCCGCTGTTTAAAATTTGTTATTATTAAATTTTAATTATTTTATATTAAATTTTATTTTAATATTAATATTATTTATTGTTTTATCTTTTATTATAAAAAAGTTAAAAAATTTGAAAACAAGTGGATATTTAAATTTTTAAAACTTTTTGGATGAGAATTGTCATTTAAAGAACTTTAGGTGGGAATTTGGTAGTTGGCCATAATAAAATTCCCTATGTCATTATAAGGGATCACTTTTCCATGCCAAATATACTAAATTTTCTTTGTTTGATCCATTACGAGGTAAATTTGAATTGAATTAATTTAATTTTAAAAATCAGTTCAATTTGATTTATATTCATCCAATTTAAATTGAGTTAAAAAAAGAAAGAAAGAAGGTGTACCCATTTATTATTATTGAAGGAAATTATAAATAGATATGGAGAGGCCTTAAAGGAATTTAAGCCCAATGGGTAAAAGAGTCTCAACACAAATTTGTGATAAATGTGACAAAATAGACAACGGAAATTTCCACTTTCCTTTTACTGATTTACCCTTTTGCATCAATTTTGACAGTGAATGGAAATATAGGCCAAAGGACATTTTCCGACCCATAGTTTGAGGCGGGGACAGAGTCCCACCCGGCAAGTTTGGAAAGCCCAGATTCCCACCCGTTGACTGTTAAATCTAACAGTCAACAGTAATTTCAGGGGCAATTTTGTCAATTAAACTTAATAATATTATAAAATAATATTTAAATATATTAAAATTATAAAAATTTAAAAATTTTTATAAAATTATAAAAATAATTAAATTAAAAATTAGAAAAACCACCACCAAGTACTGCACGGGCCGACCGCGTGGGTCATAAAGAGCACCGTGTGGCCGCTCCACCACCTTAGTTTCCCCAAGGGAGGCTAAGATCCGCCTCCCGACCGACCTGAGGCAACCGATCCGTCAGCCTTTTTAGCTGAGGCCAGACCGCCCGCTGTAAAAAAAAAAAGGCAAAAAATCCGGGCCAAGATGGCTCTGCTTTTGGCCCCAATGGCCGCTGGCCAGAGCTGTATGAGGTGGCCGATCCGCCTACCTCTCACAAGAGGAAGTGCCGGACCGCCGCCTGCTCATTAGGAGGCTGATCTCCTTTTGGAACCAAGTGGCCTTAACGCCACTTGGTGTTATTTATAGGCTACCGCGCCTGCACGGCGCGGGTTGGTTTTTAATTTTTTAATTTAAATATTTTTTTATAATTTTATAAAATTTTTTAAAATTTTAATATATTTTAATATTATTTTATATTTTTATTATAAATTTTTATTAATAATGGTATTTTTGTCATTTCATAAAATAGGTTAATGAAATTGGATGAAGGGTGGGAGTCTGGGCTTTTTAAACTTGGCGGGTGGGACTTTGTCCCCGCCTCAAACTATGGGTGGGATTATGTCCTTTGGCCGGAAATATATGATATCCTTTTCTAATTATATATGAAATAATGTTGATGGGGCTAATAAGGACATTGACATCGGAACACATTTTCTATTATTCAATGAATATACCAATTTTAGAGCCTTAAAGATCCTCTTGTTGCGAAATTTAAAATGCCAACTTAATCAGTTATTTAGGGACTGATTTTTTTAATTATCCATTAATTTTATATTATATCCAATAATTATTTAATTAATTTTATTCTTTTATTTATTTTTTATAATAACAGTTTAGAAGCACAAAAACTGAACACAAGAACAAAAACAAGTCCGATTCGCTAATAACAAAGCTCCCTTTCTCGTTGCCTTGCGTTTTCCTCAAATTCAACGAATTTTTTTAATTTTTTTTTAATGTTTTACGTATTTAAAACTTAATTAAAAATATAATTAACCTTAACTCATTGATTATGTTTAATGTCTTGTCTAAAATTAACTTGGTATTATTTTATTCTAATATAATAATAATAATTATTATTATTATGGTTAAGGCATTGCCGTCTGATCTCTGACATCGCACTCATATGCCTGCAACTTAGCCTATCAGATTTTTTGCGTTCTTGGAAATTTCTTTTCTTTTTCTTATTTGTGCACTGGTATTTTTTTAATATTGGATCAAAGTTTTGCCATTTATTTAAGACATCCTAAAAATCAGCATGATATAAATTTTGATTTCATACCAGATTCAATGAGAAAAGAAAGATCTTGATTTCACCAACCCTTAGATTTCCGCCGGACGCTTCGTATACCCAATTAAAAGCCAAATGCATTTTGTTTCAAACGAAGTTTATGTCATATACTTCACTTTGATGAGCCTTTCAGTTTTTATTTCAGTTTGTCTAGTACCAGTTGTTTCTTCGTCTCAAAGTCGAAAGTCTATTTGTTTCGGTTTTGAAAACATTTTTTTTGGAGTAGAAACACTTCATTGAATTGAGGGTATAGTTGAGCAATCTGTTGAAGCACATTTCATTGGAATTGTGAGGCGCCCCAGAGGCTTTGGGGCGGATTTTGTAAGGTGGGTATCGCATAGTTTGAGCAACTGAATTGGTTTGGGATTGAGTTTCTGAAGTTTTCGTCTGGGTTTTGAAAAAGAGTCGTGAATTAGTGTGAGATGAGAGGACTGTATGTGTGTTTTAGATGACGATGACTGGGGGGTCATTTGGTATTCGTTCTGGGAGCTATGGATCTTTGGATAAACAACAGGTACAGAATGGTGGAGGCTTGTTGCCTAGCCAGCAAACTTCAATACGTATTAAGCCTTCAAAGATGTTCAAGGAGAAGGACGGTTTGGTGCCCTGGATCTGTAAATATGCCGGCCGCAAGAAGGTTGGAATGCTTTTACTATTTGTTATCTCCGCAGCCGTTTTCATCTGGGTTTTGTATGTTGGGAAAGGTTCGTATGAACTTGCCGGATTGTTTAAGTATTAATAATTGAATTTATTGATGATTAGTTGTTTTTAAGTTAAGCATTTCGATTAGAGAACTTCCAAAAGTATGTCGAGTTTATGTTGTACCGTTGGTTTGAATTGAGGGGATTCTTGTTTAAGATCACTTTTATATATGAGAGTATAATGGTGTTTTAGTCATCTTTGTATAGAACTCTGGGAAAGGGAATTTTGGAAAGTGTTTTTTTCAGTTTGCATGTTGAGAGTGATTGAAATAGGACAAAGATTGGCTGTGATCATTCTCTCTTCGTATCTAATTTGTGATTTGCTATGGAAAAAATTCTGCGCGATTAGGGTCCAGCTCAGCACCTTCTTTCTGTGGAGATGCTGGTCATCAGTTGATTAATTTTTATTTGTAATGACTTAATAAATTTTTTGTATTTGATGTTCACTTATTCTTTTATGGGTAACATGTTTTGAAAGTCAAAGTGTTTAGGATTGCTTTTAGTGTTACGAATGATTGATTTTAAGACTACTTGTGTGCCTGCATACTCTGGCTTTCACTAAATGACTCGTTCACTGAAGCTGTTGATGTTGCATTGTGCTTTTGGATACAAATAGCTGCCTTTCTTATCTTATATATGCTTTTGGTATGTTTTCAGGTGAAGACACACAGGAGAAAGACCATGTATCGAACATTATTTTCAATGGCAACTTTACTGTAAATTATTCTGAATCTGCACAAATATACAGAGAGCAAACTGAAAATATGTACAATCAGAATTCTTCTAACAATATGGACAAACATAATTCTTTTAGCATGATGGACGATCAGAATCCTGTAGTGAACTCTGGGGAAGCAATTGAAGATAGGATTTCCCCCCCTCCTCCTCCTTCATATTTTCTGGGTTACACGCTTCCACCAGAGCATCCTTGTAACAGTTTCACTTTACCTCCCCCACCAGCAGATAAAAAAAGAACTGGACCCAGGGGTAAGTTTCGTGACCTAATCAGGGGTTTCTTTTCTTTCATCCAATTTTTGTTTATAGTTGCCAAACAGAAATTTATACCTAAATACGAATCATTTTAGGTTTCTTGAAAGCAATGGCATTTACAAGCTGAGATATACTTGATATTGATGTATTAAATTGCTGAAATTTTCAGCTTGTTTATGTTTCAGCATGTCCAGTATGTTACCTTCCTGTGGAAGAAGCCATTGCCTTAATGCCAAATGTCCCCTCATTTTCTCCAGTAGTAAAGAGTTTAACATACGTTGTTGAGCCAGAGTTGAACAGAGAGACAGAATTTGGAGGCTCAGACTTTGGCGGATATCCTACTTTAGCACAAAGAGCTGATTCTTATGACATAAGGGAGTCAATGAGTGTACACTGTGGGTATGATTTCTCATTCTTCTTGAGAAAATTAATGAGACCTGGCCATTGATTTCTTTGAAACTTTACCAGACAAATTATATACTTTAAATTTCCATGCTTGTGGCAATTTTTTACTCCCAAAGCTCTAGTCATATAAGTTTGCTGTGTATTTTTTTTTTCATAATTTATATCAATCAGGTTTGTCAAAGGGAAACCTGGACGTGGGACAGGATATGACCTTGATGAGGAGGACCTTCTTGATATGGAGCAATGCCATGGAATTGTTGTTATATCAGCAATTTTTGGTACTGCTCAATACATGCAATTTTAAGTGAACATTTTGCAGTTTAAGCTGATGATTTTCTTATTAAAGAACTACATTATTCTTCAGGGGCTTTTGATGATGTAAACCAGCCAAGTAATATTAGTGAATATTCCAGGAAAACTGTATGCTTCTTCATGTTTGTTGATGAAGAAACAGAAGCATATTTGAAAGCTAACAGTGGTCTTGACAATACCAAGATGATGGGGATATGGAGAATTGTTGTCATACATAATATTCCTTACACTGATGCGAGGCGGACTGGAAAGGTAAATGCTGTAAATCTTCTCCGGATTCCTTTTTCTTTAAATCAGTTGCTAAGAGGTTGTCTAGTGTCTGATATGCAGCACTGTAAATTTAAAGATTTGCCTCTTCTTTTATCTTGGTCAATGTTCTATAATATGGATTCTGATGCACAATACTGCATTGCACTAGCTTTCTTTATCACATAAACTTTCAACTTGAGGTTTGGTTTTACTTATAGTTTAGTATTGAAGGGGCTATGTGCCCCAAAGCCATTCTACTTTAATATACCTTTTGACCCATATGTGTTTATCTCAGATTCCAAAGCTTCTACCACATAGGTTGTTCCCCAACGCCCGCTTTTCATTATGGATTGATGGGAAACTTGAGCTTGTTGTGGATCCATATCAAATTCTTGAAAGGTGAGTCAGTTATTCTCTCTAATCTTTAAGTTATGTATGACTTTTGAAAAGCTAGACAAGTTCTCATATAGTTGTGAGATTTGAAATGATATTTGATTATTATCTTTCATATTGGTCTGGTTAATGTTTTGGCCATATAAATCTCTCCATTGATACTTGTCCTTGAATTTCAGGAGTTATATATGACAATTAATCTTGATGTTTGGTACCTTGGCCTTATTAAAGGAAAATATCTGTGATTGCACCGTATGATTATATTGTCATTGTACTCTCTTTACTGATAGAAATATCACTTGATTTTATTTTCTTAGGATCTTTTCTTTTTTGTATCTCCTTAGGTGGGGACAGCCTATGTTACGAACATAACTGAAAAAGGCTTATTATCAACCTATTATCAAATTTTCTCTACGTTATCTTCCCTTGTATCTTATGCAATAAAGACGGTCCATTGTCAATCTTTTCTTATTATAGTTGAATAACTTACTAGTAGTATATAATTTAATCTATCTTTTCAGGCACTTGTGGAGAAAAAACGCCACTTTTGCTATTTCCAGACATTATAGGCGCTTCGATGTCTTTGTGGAAGCTGAGGCAAATAAAGCTGCTAAGAAATATGATAACGCTTCCATCGACTTTCAGATTGAGTTTTATAAACATGAGGGCTTGACTCCATATTCCGAGGCTAAGCTTCCAATTACAAGTGGTAGGTGCAAGATCCTTACTCGCCTTTTCCCTGTTCTGTTCTTTGTTTTGCCATTTATGAAGTTTCTCCATTATGGCTATGCAGATGTTCCTGAAGGATGTGTAGTAATCAGAGAGCATGTTCCTATCAGCAATCTCTTTGCCTGTCTCTGGTACAGTGAAGTCGATCGTTTTACTTCCAGGGATCAAATAAGTTTCTCCACTGTGAGGGATAAAATTGCGGCGAAGACAAATTGGACAATTAATATGTTCTTGGATTGCGAAAGAAGGAATTTTGTAGTTCAGGTGATTTTTTTTGTCCATTTCATGGTTATTTCCTTTCAAACTGAAACATACACTTTTTAGAGGAGCCACAGTGTAACTCTATACTTTGGTTGCCTGCAGAAATATCATAGAGATCATATCTTTACGCCGCCCATTCCTGTTCCTTTTAACCCTCCACCACCCCCACCCCCACCACCAACTTTGTTTCATGACATACTGAAGAAATTGCCAAATCAATTTCCTGGAGAAAGGATTGCAGGGACTCCTATGAGAAAGGTAACGCCAAGGCGAAGTCGGAGGTCTGGATCCAGGCGTCATCGCAAAGTTGTCACCTTTGGCAGGGGAATCGATTCAAATCACCACAAAGTGGTTGTCATTGGCGGTAACATTGATTCAAATTAAAATTTTGTTCCTCCTAAACACCATTCTTTTTCTTTCCCCTTGGAAAACCCATTGCAGGTCTGGAAGATTAATGCAAGATGAGTATTGTAGCTTTATGTCAACAATTTTTTCTTAATAATACTTTATGGGATCGAGTATTTGTATTCATTTATTTTTGTATATATATATATATTACGATAATATGTAATAATTATAATTATGGGTTGCCATCAAATTGCATTCATTTGGTAACC
Source organism: Anacardium occidentale (assembly GCA_026122585.1). Taxonomy (NCBI): domain Eukaryota; kingdom Viridiplantae; phylum Streptophyta; class Magnoliopsida; order Sapindales; family Anacardiaceae; genus Anacardium; species Anacardium occidentale. Next base: position 465,962 of record JAJEJH010000172.1, read on the forward strand.
CTTTTCATTACAACAGCTGCATCTTATTGGAATTTATTTATTGAGCTGCTATAGTGATGGGTCTCCTTCTCCATTTCCTGAACTTTCTACTATTTCCTCTCCAGGTATCAGAAATGATAATTTTGGGTCTTTGAACTTCTAAAGAAGCTTGAGGTGTTTCTAACAACAGCTGCATCTTATTGGAATTTATTTATTAAGCTGCTATAGTGATGGGTCTCCTTCTTCATTTCCTGAACTTTCTACTATTTCCTCTCTAGGTATCACGAATGATAATTTTGGGGGTTCTTAAACTTCTAAACAAGCTTGAGGTGTTTCTAAAAATCTTGAATTTTAGTACGTTTTGATATAAATAAGATAAGCATAATAATTGTAAAATAAAATAAAAAAATATTTATTTGTTTCCAATAAAATAATATAAATGTGATTTTTCACAAACAGATGAAAAATGGTCTTTTTTCAAATGTAAGAATTTATTCTTTTATTAAACTTTAGCTAGAAAATAGTTATTTATCCTACCAAAGTAATAAAAAAATTAATTTGATATATTAAATTTGGCTAAACCACTTATTCTCATTTAAGATTTTCTTCAATAACAAATTCTTACAAAAAAAAAAAAAAATGTAAGAAATCAAATATTTATTCATTGACTAAAATTAATTATTTAATTTATCGATCAACTATTAAATTTGATTACGTGTTTTTAAATAAAAATTAAAAAATAATGAATTAATTGCATAAAAATAATTAAAATATAAAATAATAATAATAATATAATATTTAAATTTAATACAAATTTGAGAAATAAAATAAAATAAATTTAAAAAAAACAGTCACCGTCGCCATTAACCTAACTAGATAACCAAAAATGACCATTTGATTTCTTTGGTAGTTGAATCTAACCACTATAGAGAATGACCGGAAATAATTAATTTCAAATATATCACTCGTTTTTTGTTGTTTTTATCAAATTTTTAGTGACAATATTTGGACGTCTCTATTATCGAGATGGTTAAATTTGACAATCAATAAAATTAAATGGTCATTTTTAATCACTTAATTTAGTTAATAACGGCCACCACTGTTAGTGGTGATAATTGTTTCTTTTATTTTTATTTTATAAATTTTTAAAAATTGTATTATTATATTAATATTATTTTATATTTAATTTTATTTAATATTAATATTTTTTATTGAAAATATTTTAATCATTTTATTAAAATATTAATAAAATTAGAAAAATTTTGGTTAACAAGTGGGTATTTGATTTTTAAAAGCCTTTTTGTAAGATTTTTTATTTAGGAAACCTTGGGTGGGAATTGGTTGTTTTGCCATTAAAATTTATCATAATTCAAAGGTCAAATGACTTATTCCCACTCAAAGTTTTAAATGACAAAATTTCAATTATTAACTTGTGAAAGTCAGATATTCACTCCCTAAATCAACAATTCAGGAGTATTTTTATCTTAAAAAAATAATTTAAAAATAATTTTATAAAAATAATTAAAATATAAAATAAACTTAATATAATATTAAATTAATAATAAAAATATAAAAATTTAATAAAAATTGTAAAATTAATAATTATTATTTAAAAAATAATTACTACAACAAAACATAATCAGATAATAAAAAATAATTATCTAATTAAATTGATGGTTAGATTTGATTGTCAAAGATTTAATAGAAAAAAATTTGTCCAGATAAGTATTTTATTTTAACACTAATATTATATAATTATTATTTTTTTTTAGTAAAGGATGTTTTGATTATTTCATTAAAAATGTTAATAAATTTTGATGAAAGTTGATCAATACAGAGAGATATTTAACTTTTTAAATTTTTGGGGTGATTTTTGGTCATTTAGGAAACCTTGGGTGGGAAATAGTGTTGGGCCAAATTCAAATTCTTAAATCGTTTTTTAATCTTCCGGCATAGTGCCACCACATTGACCAGAAGCACAAGCAGCCAAATTTATAATTAAATTAGATGATCGTACCATCCAACATCTTATCCTCTTATTTCTTTCGCCCCTCAACTTGACTTTCTAAAAAGATTGTAGGGTCCTTCACTCCTTTTCCATACTTATTTTTAAGTTTTTCACATTAATTTAAAATTATTTAATTATGATAACAAATTATTATTATTTAATCTAATATTTATTATGATTATAAATATTTTTATTGAGAATAATTTTATTTAAAAAGTAAATTTTAAACTTGAAAAATAGAAAAAAAAAAAAAAAAAAAGAGGCAATGTCTCCTGTCGGTATTTACTGAGAATCATCCACGTTTTTTGTAGCTGACGACCTCTGCAATTTCCTATCCAGTTCCTGGGTCCCCCTGGATATTTTTCTAATTTTTTGTTTTATTTATTATCCTGATTCTCATCGCACCATTTGAACCTATCAGTCTCTGAATCTTCACAAAGATTATCATAAAAATGAAGTGTTCTTCGATTTCGGGCAGTTGTTTAATTCTTATTTTGTTTTAATTTTTCAATTTTTCTTCTTTATTTCCGCTCCAGCACAGTCATGCCAACGCCGCCAAATCGTTGATCACCGTCCGGTCAAAATTCACGCCACAATGTCCCATTCGACGGCAGCATCATCATCTTCATCTGCGTTCGTGGTGATTTGCCTTCTCCACTCTCTGATCGCCTTAACGAGCGGGGCCTTGATGATTTTCCACATGAAGGAAATCTACACGTTCACCCATGGAGTGGAAACTGCCACAAAGCTACTGGGGTCCAACCCCCACGACCAGCTTTTAATCCAGACCTCCGATTCCTTCTCGGGTTTGCTTTTGTTCACAATCGGGTTTTTACTGTTCATGGTTTCTTTCGTTCGGGATAGAGGGTTTCAGTCGTTTTTCGCGAAAGGGTGTACCATTTTGCATATATTTATGGCGTTGTGGAGGGTTTACTTTGAGAGAAGGGTTGAATATTTAGCTTGGGATTGGCTAAGGAAGACGATTGGCGATGTTATTTTGGGTCTCTCGTGGGTCTTTTTTCTTGTGTATTCTTGGAGAGAAAAGTACGATTAGCGTTAATCTTGCTTATATTCTAATAACGGGTGTTGTCGAAGAATTAAATTTTCATTTGTAGGTTGTTCTGTCATAGAATGTAGATTTTGGGAGATGGTAATGCTATGTAATTATTAAAAAAAGAACTGAAATCGGTGTGAATGATGAAGAACCTGATGTGTTACTGCACATTCTTGTTCTATTATAAGTCATCATTCTATGTTTTTGGTGATGTTTGATCTGGATTTGTGTAAATTAGTCAATATTTGGTTTTGAATGCAATGGTTATTTTGCTGTTAACTGGATTATGAAGCTTAAAATATTTTTCTTTCCATTCTCTGATTGTGACTTTGGATATGGAGATCGAAGTGAAACAATTGAAGGTGATGTTATCAGCCATTATGTATTAAATTCAAATGTCTGGAGAAACGGTTTAGTGTTTTGATTTGATGATGAACAATATTGTAGGAGAATATTATAGAGCTAGAAGTGTGTTTGAAATTGAAGATTTGGGATATAAAAACTTTGCGCAAGCTGTGGTTGTCTCGGTAGTAGGTATTACTTGATTATGTTTATCGTAGCTTAATTTTAAGTATTTTCTGTCCTTTTTGTTATGTTGTGAGTCGGGGCTTTTTGGTGTTAAAAAAAGGTCTTGATAATGAAGTCTCTGTGTGGGTGGTTTGGGGTGGGGAAAGCAGAGACAAAGTAAATCTTTGCTTGATTAAAAAAAAAAAAAAGTAACAAAAATAGATGAGGGATGGAGCTGTAATTTGGAAGTCCTTATAGAAGATTAGTTTTTTTATTGCAGAGCATGTTGATGTGGAAATTAGGGGTGGATTCAAGTTGAGCAAGCTTAAACAAGGTCAGATTGAGCTCGACTTAGAATCTGAAACAGCCAACTTGAATGGTGAACAGTGATACTAAAGAGGGAAAAAAGAGAAAAACTGCCAAAGAAAAATAGAGGAGCTTTGGTGAAATGATGTTAGTGAACCCTTGAACTTGAGGAAGAAGCTGGGTTGGAGCTTTAGCTTGAGTTTGGCTCGTTCAAGCCAAACATAGATTCAAGCCCAAACTGGCAACAACTCGAATCCACCCCCTGTGAAAATCACAAATATACATCCTATATTGGATTGAGAAGGGGTAATGTGGCAGTGGTGCTGAGCTCAAGCTGTAGAATTCGTTTGGAGACACAGCCTGACTCAGGTGCTGATACTTTGAGCTGTTGTTGTGCAATCTTGAAATGCTTTCTGCTTGGATTAATTCATGAGTTCTCCATGATTATTCTCCTTTCGCATTTGTTTAGCTTGCACCATATATATTAACATTTCAACCACTTGTGGTTTTTAATGACATGATCCACTGCTCTGTTAAATAGACAAGCTATATAATTTTGCAGTTTTCTCTTATGCCATTTATACAGAAGAAATATGAGCTAAGCATATATGAAGCTCTGCAAGACCCCTGGTTATGAAGTTAGCAGTGGTGATTTAGATTTTGAACTACATTTGTCTCCCCAATCTCAAAAAGAAAATCTGTAAAACGCCTCACTCTCAATTATCTTCTGACCAAGTTGAAGGTATTTTCTCTCCTACATATGCAATGGATCCTTCTCCATTTCCCGGCTTCATTGGAGATATGCTGGTTCATAATCACCATAATGATAGGCATAGAGGGTATCTCCTAATATTTAATGCCGCATGTGAGACCATATGGGTGGGGTGGTAAAAGCTATAATTTTCAATGGGCCAATGGGGCCTCTTCTGAGATAATATTTCTACATTTCTTTCTTGGTGTAGTTAAGATTTCTGCTTTAATTAAGGTTCATTGAAAACGTAAATTATTATATAAGGAAAATTGAATTTTTAAGAGTTGAGGTAAATGGATTAGGTCGGCCACGGTGATCCAGCACAGAAATTTTTATATCGGGTTTGATCAATGGGCCTAATAGATTAGTTTGTGGGCTTTAAGATTGGACATACGGGCTGGACTGATCTAGTCTATTACAATGCCTTCTTTTAAGAAGTAATTTTTGTTATGTAAAGCTTTTTTTTTGGTAAGTATGGAAAGTATTATTGAGGTCCACGTAATTGAGAGAGTTTAGATGTAAAGATTTTATAATTGGGTAATTTAGATTTAAAGGAGGGAGATTTATATAAAAGATAAAAATTAAAAAAAGTTTCCCAACGGCTAGGCCTATCGATCGAGGTCTAGTGAGCCGGGCTTGGTTTGTTTAAGTCCAAACTTGAAAAGAAATTTTGGCTCAAGGTGCGGACTTGTCCATTTAAGCCTCAAATTTTTGGTTGAGGTTCGGTTAGATTTTGAGCATATTTTTCAAATCTATTTGTATAACTTAAAACAATGTGAAAACACTCATATAATTTTAAAAATTTATAAAAATATCCCCTAAATAAAATATAATTAATTTAAACAATCATAAACTATCATTGTATTTCTTATCTAATTTTTTTTTATGCCAAGAAAAATAAAAAAAAAATTAATATTCTCAAATTTTAAATTAATATGTAAGATAATTGAATCTTAAAAATAAATGTTTTAAATAATATATTATTAGAGAAATATATAAATTTCATTGGATATATATATATATATATATATATATATATATATATATATAGAAAAATTAAAATTTTATTTTTTGCTTTAATTAAAGCTATGTGCATAATATTTAGACTTATTTTTAATTTATTTTATTTCAAACATAAAATAAATCAATAAACAATATAAAATAAAATTTGAAATTTGTTTGAATTAAAATTAATTTTTGTAAATAAAACAATTAAATTTCAGACTAATTCAACTTAATTGATAGTCCTATCAAATAGTGTTGGTGAGCAAGAACAGATTGATCATATTTCTTTTCAACTCTATGAAGTTGATAATTTTTTGTTTTAATTTTTTAAATTTAAATTAAAAAATATATAATATATTAATAGGTTGATTCGTTAAAAGCTTACGGGCTGGCCCTGAGAGATCTGGGCCATTTCTCGACCCTTCAACAATTTGTCGACAGACTCAAATCAAAAGACCCACAAGTTACCCCGACCTCTAGGCCCGATGAAACCAGATCCGAAATGTCGACATCTTTAGTTGAGGTATTTGAAGTTAAATTTAAATATGATAAATTATTTTACAAGTGAAAGATCTGCATTAATTAAAAACTGAATTTAAACCAAAATTCTCAAAATTAAATACGTAATTAACACTCTCGGACTCATAAGTCCCGGGCCGGCCCGGTATTAAATTAAATGGATCGCTCTTGGATATCGGGCCAAAAAACATGGGCACTAGAACATAGCAGTCAAAACCCCCTTGTGTCTTTTATGTTTTACTTTAAACCCTACTAAAGCAAACGCTGTGAGCGCCACCGATCCATGGCTCACCGACGGTGCTTGCATGCACTAAGCCGCCAAGCCGCAGCTTTTATCTGTCTTAAAACTCCTGCGCCATCTCTCTCTAGCCTCATATCCTTTAAAATCCTCACTCGAGCCCAACATCAGTCCCTCATTTCTTCTAAGTTTGGCATCTCTTGGAGCACCCCCTGGTCCTACTCTCGCCATTTTTGCTCTAAAAAAAATGATGGCGATGACGACGACGACGACGACGACGATGACGAAGACGATGAAACAGAAGCGAGTTCGGGTGAAGAGGAAGATGACGATACTGTCCCAGAGTTGCAGCGGCAGTATACTTTAGAAGAGAAAGAAGCTGAGGCGGCTGAGATCGGGTACAAAGTGGTGGGACCACTTCGGAAATCGGATGTGGTTTTTAAACCGTATGAGCCAGTTTTTGCCATTATTCAGGTACTACTTTATGATGCTTGGTCGAGTCGATGTGTGTATTTGTATGGGACAATATATATACTTTTTAATATGTAATTCTTTTTGCTGTTATTGGTAGATTGGGTCGCACCAGTTTAAGGTGAGCAACGGGGATTCCATATTTACTGAGAGATTGAAGTTCTGTGAAGTGAATGACAAGGTCGGTTGCTTTTGGATATGCTTATTACTGTACAATGCGAAATTACTGTTATATTACACTTTTTTGAACTTCAATTATTGGTTTTGTAATTCACTTTGCATATTGATAATAGTTAATGTGTTGTGTTGGTGTTTTATTAATTCTATTTATAGAGGAAATATTTCAATGGTTTACTCTAATGGATGATTAGAATGCGATCTGTTTTGAGTCTTTTTACATTGTAAAATGTCAAATTAGGCGTTGTTGGGTTGCTTAGCTTCTGACGTAGAGTTTACTTGATTGTGGCTTTTCTGGTGTCATGGTTTTGTTGTACTACGACGTGGCCTTCAGTTTTAATGGATTGTTTGATCAATCAACTCCAAACCCAATTTCAAGGGATCATTTGATGGGGAATTAAGGGACCAAGTTGCTTGCTAGATTTTTCCCTTGCTTTGCTTCTGATATGTGCTTATATCTTGTGTTATTTTGTGCTTTCTTCTTGTGGTTTGTCACTCCTGCTAATAAAGTTATTTTGCTTTCGGTATATAGAAGATTTCATGTCCAAGAGATGTTAAGCAGGCCCAATTTTGTTCTTAGTATGCCAAGATGGAGACATTAAAGGCAATTCTTCTCATGAAAATAGGTTTTGATTATATGTTGGTTGAGTACTTTATAACGGATGTGTAGGTTCTAAATTGAAAAGAAATTTCTGTTAAATGAATGTACTATTAAGAGTTGATGAATAGCTCCAGTTACTGAAAATGTGGTAGGCTTGGTGTACTGTCTTATCAAAGATGTTCTATAATTTATCAAATGGTATGGACTAATTAATCCTTATGTTGAAATCCGGGTGGTATCAGTTAGACGCAAAGCCTTATGGCACTGCTAGGTACATTGCCTAGTAGGTCCTAATATTGCATTGGCAATTACATGAAATTATATTTAGTTGCACTAATCTGTTGTTTGCTGATGAGTTTAGCATATATGCCCAGTAAAAGAAAAATGTGTTATATGTTATTTCCCAAGATTTTATTTAATTGATAGTAATTGCTGTTTCATGACTATTTGTATTGCAGTTGATTTTGAACAAGGTTCTCTTGTTGGGTTCACAAAGTCAAACAATCATAGGTAGACCCATAGTACCAGATGCAACAGTTCATGCAGTTGTTGAGGAGCATGTAAGTGAAACTGAATCTATTTCTCTCTCTGTCTTCACTTAGAGTTTGATGGCATTATTTAAGGGCAAAATATTTATAATATAATTACATGTGGTAGATAAAAAAGTAGCACTAAAATGTTGTTATTTGAAAAATTTATCTTGATTCGATTCATATCCTTTCCAATGAAATGTGTTTTCAAGTAATTTGAAGAGTTAGATATGCATTCAGGTAACTATAGGGTTTTCTTGATCTTTGCAAGATCCATGGAAAATCATCGATCAGTGTAGGTGGAAACTTAAATATTTAGTGCCCATAAATTTAGCCATAGCAAATTATAAGAAGTATGATAACAAAATTGAATTAATACGTGAAGCTTTAAAGATAATGTGGAGCTTATCTTTCATAAACATAGTAATATACCAAGTTCTTTAATTTCATGTTGGACAAAATCTTACTACTTCTTTCAGTAAAGTTTTAGTAGCAAACAACCCAAGTCTATGGTAGTGAAGAAACTGTAATAAAAGTGAGAGTATCCATCTTCAGGAGTGACATATGATTCACCTCAGAGCTATTGAATATAGTCCCAGTTAATGGCTTTCAGCTCTTCCTGTAATTCACTGGATTCTAATGATTTAGCTTTGACATGAAATTGCTGGTGGAATCTGTTAGAAGTTCAGAAAGTAGGAGGTAAAGGAAGCATTTGCTGAAAAATATGGATTGTGTTGTATATTAATTTTGTTTTGCATTTGAAATTAGCCACTATGTCTTTTCATTTTTTTTCAGGCATTAGATGCAAAAGTTATTATTTTTAAGAAAAAGAGAAGGAAGAACTACCGTCGTACCAAAGGACATCGCCAGGTCTGTTTAAACTATTTTCAGTTTCTGTGTGCAAGTTATTGGTGTTCGCTTCTTCTTTTTGATTTTTTTCTTAACACATCAAATAATTTTTGTTCAGGAGCTTACCAAGTTGAGAGTAATTGATATTCAAGGAATTGAGAAACCAGAAAAAGAGAAGGTAGCAGTTACTGAGTAGGAAATATTTTTTGCCATGGGTATCATTAGCTTAACGGCTCCCTATACCATACAATATAGTCAGCAGTCTGATTCCTGATTTGCCTGTCATCCAATGAGGTTCCTGTTGTAAGTTTTTAGTTACATTGGAGATGTTTCTTCCCTCTGCTTAATAATTTGTTTACTTCATATTTCTGAGTTACATTATTTGTATTTAGTAATCCAGTCGATGAAATTTTAGTAGAAGAAAGGAACGACCTTTTTCTCTCCAAATGGTTATTGTTACCACAGTGGGTGAAGTGGAAATTATTGCTGCATACCAAGGTGTCGAAAGATATTTTTTTGACTGCAAATTATTTATAGAATTTGCACTTAAATTTATGAATTACTTTGGCCATTGCCTTTTGATTGTAGGAATGATCTAAGCTTTCAAGTTGTTAAGAGTTTAATCCTATGAAAGGTAATTGGTTGCCTTCGTAACCATTCTCCACTGGTAGTGTATTCAATTATAAATTATTTAGTTGTAATTTTTACTTCAACTGAAATTACCAAAGAGTCCATTATAGCTCCAAATAAATCATCTTTTCTGCAGCTAGAAATTTGAAAACTACTAAAAAGGTTTAATTAGACGGAGCTAATGGTGAAGAAATCAAAATGCAAACATCGTTGTTTATGTAAGTGCCCATTTATTTATTGTCTCCTTTATCTATTTTGGGTTGGTTCTGGGGAAACAGGCAAAGTTGTTGGTTGCATAAGGTAGCAACATCAATGGAACTGAATGAAAGCTCTACATGTTCAATGTGCTCTGCTTATAGGCAAGCCACTGACCATAACAATCCATTCAGCATCATTTTTTATTAGGAACAGTGTTCTCACTCAGACTGAGTTAAACAGAGTTGCTAGCTGTTGAATTGCAAGCAATATTGTGTACACGCCTATCTTATTCAGTTGACTCAGAAAGGCTTTTGGTTGATCTGAGTTCATATTTTAATTCGTTTGGTCCATTTTCACTTAGATAATTATAAACCATCTCCACTTTATGTTTGTTATTGCCCCACGCCACATTCCTCAATTTCATTCATGCTTTTCTGCTTGCCAGGTATGTACACCCTTATAACCCACTACCATTATTTGATTGCAATCTCCACAATAATGAATGAATTGATCTTTAAAATGGTAAAACTAGGGGTTGTTCTGAGGATTCTATTCTCTTCTCATTGTCGTATTAATCATCACTTTTATGATTACTCAATAACTTCATGAAAAATGTATTAAAATGAGTAATCATCACGAATTCGTATGAAAAATATTTCATGATTCTATTATTTCTATAGATAATATAAATTCACATACAGACATGGTCATTAATATTTTATCATGCAATATAAATGAAAAATAATATTATTTTAAATGTATATCAAATTAGGATAATATGGTGAGTGTACCATATGATATGATATAATATATATTATTGATAGAAGTTAATATATATTTTTTTAGAGAAATAATGATGTGATAAAAGTATATACAAAAATTATAAATTTTTTAAAATGATGATGTGATAATAAAAATTTATTATTATTTTATTTTAAAATATGCGTATCTTTTAATATAATACGGTATATCATATATGATACATAATTTAACTATCATCATGTAGTTATCAATTTTTTGTTTATTAAAAATAAGGTTTAAGGTGAATCTCACATTGAATATGATTTATTTTAAGCAAAGGATTTGATATCATATGTTGTCAAAAATGCATTGTTTAAACCATATCATTTCAAGAGAGCCGAATATCCTTGTTTGGAGAGTGAAACCTTGTCTTTTTAGCACCCAAGATATCTGTTCCAACCCCAAGAAAAATCAAGAGTCTTCTTTAAGATTTTTTTTAAAATTAATTAAAAAACAATTTAAACCAAAACAAAAAAAATATAATTTAATCCCATTTAGATTACAATTTAAATCTACTAAAAATCATTAATTTTCCAATATTTTTAAGTTAATAAATAATGATTAAATTACAATAATCTAAAATATAAAATAAATATGTAAAATAAATATGAAATATATATTCATTAAACATGAAAATAAAATGACAAAACATATATAAAAAACGTATATGCTTAATCGTTTATTAACAAATTTTATTAAATACAAATATATATATATATATGTGTGTGTGTGTGTGTGTAAAAAAAAAAAAATATGATTTACAATTTGATTTGGAAATCATTCAAATTATAACTTAAATTATAAACCCTTTTTAAAAAATTTATCAATTCAAATCAAAGCGTTTTATAAACTAAACTAAATCAAAATATTTTAATAATTTAATTTAATTTTACGATTTGATCCAAATTATATACACTCCTATTTCGATGGATTTGGTTTTGATAGAAGGAAATCAACAATGTCGCTTGAGGACACTTGTAGCCAAAGAACAAGATAAAATTGTATTAAGAGATAAGACAACAAAATATAGACTTTTCTTTGTATCCCTTTTTATAGTTAATCTCATTGTAAGTGTTTTTTTGTGCTGATGAAATTTCATCAATTATCCTAAAGTGGATGTAAACAATTTTGTTGAACCACTATAAACCCTAAGTCACATTTAAATTCTTAATTACCTGAAATTAATTATAAAATCCTTGAGTTGTTTAACGAAAACCATGGATCATACATGTGTTTTTTTTTCCCTTTCCTTTTAATGGCTTTTACTTAGAAGGTCTCTTCTAATAAGAACTCCAATTAAGGGAAAGGAAGACATAAATGAAAAAAAAAATTATCATTTCCAAAAGTAAAGCACTCCATTCTATACAATATTCTTCCTCCTAAACGTTATTGCAATATATATTTTCATACAATATATATATATTTAGAGTAATATTATGTCTATAGTTTTATTCATATATTCATGAATGGTGAAGCTTAGTTTTGATGAATGGAAGAATATATCCCAATTCCTTGAAGCATTTAAAGTGGGTTTTGTAAGTGGAATCACTTTAATTGCCACCTTTGTTATTATTTTTATTACTAGACAATACATCTCCAAAACCAAACTCCACTTTGCCTCCTCTCCCACTTTCACTTTAAATATTATTATAATTATATTTATGCTAATGGAATATAGTTCAATTCCATTCCATTTCAATTCCACAGTTCCACAACAGTTTGTCCACTTCACCAAACCCATGGCTATGGCTCCAACCAAATCTTCATCTCCAAATAACGAAGACACAGGCAGACTATTGAGTTCTCTTTCTGCATATTTAAACTATAATAAACTTGCGGCTGCTAATTACTGCCATTCTGTGCATGTCATTTCACCCACAGATTATTTATTTATTCGGGCAAGTGGTTACGTATTGAGACCATCTTATTGAGAAACAAGTTGAACTTAATGAGGAAATCAATGTTGACAAATCAGATTCTTTTAATTGATACCTGATACTTTCATATTGGTTGGTTATGGTTGCCACGCATATGCATGCAGCTGAAGTCGATGGTGTTGCTTTTACTCCTGAGTTGATGAAAAAGTCATTGTTTAAACTGTATATAATATATGTCGAGCTCCACCTTTTTTCTCAAAAATTAGTATCTAATTCAGACCACTTTGTTGCTGTTAGTGGATTATGATTTATGGCTGAGTTTCCTCTACATTATTTTTATATTAAGACTGCTTTTCTCTCCCTTCCATTGATGTCTTGGTGCTTTTATACACTTAGATCTCAAAGAAGTCGTGGACTCCAACTGCTGATTTCTCTTTACAGTTACTTAAGGTTTGAGCCACGTTATTCATGAAGATGACTCTTAAAATTTTTGAATGGGGGAGTTAGAATTTGGATTGTGTTACGCAGAAACTAGTGTTTCTCCTCATGTATGCATTGGGAAATAAGCTAGTTGGTACATGCTTGATCTCCATATGAGTTGAACCAGAAATAATTAAACTATAAAGTGATAAATTTTGAATATATGAAGTGGGTAGTCACCAAAACTATGACGAACATGTTTCTGTCTGAAAGGAAGATGATTGTGAGGATTTCTCTATAAACTTGTATTTGCATTTTCAGAAAGGTCTGCAGTTTTTAATTTGGCCCCTTTAATATCCACATATGTAGAAAAGCTGTTCTCTGGATGACAAACGGCGAGTCATGGAGGCACACTGTTATAAATTAACTTATCATTTAATGTGATAAAAGCAATTGACGATTGAAGCAAAATATGGGCCATAAAGAAGAAAGAAAGAGATGTCAGTCACGGTGAGCATGATTAGACAGACACTTTTATGTGATTTTGTCAAAACAAGTAGACTGCAGCACAGAACTCAGCTGTGAGACCAATTTCGCGAATCAAAAAGAGCGATTCTTCCACTATGCACATTTGACATATACACTGTCTGTCCATATTCCTCGGTTAAGCTTCTCCAACTATTTCTTTATTTAATTGCTTCTCATTATGCTCAACACTGTTCTGAATTCTTAAAATGATGCGTATCATGACTCATTTGAAGCTTCTATTATTGACAAGTTTTTTACACGCGCACGCGCGGAGACACACACATACCTATATTTCTTTCCATAATGAATATATATATAAATGCCTATAACTTCAAAAGGTTTGCCAGATGTTTCTGGGTTTAAATTTATTTACAGAAAACTAATCCATCAACAAAATTGGGCAACTGTTAGATGGTGATCATCTTGAATATGTTGTTTTGAATTGTGCAATATCCACTATTCCACTATGCCCAATAATGCAAGAAGAAACCGTGTCCAGCATAAATTGTTTTCATCTTCGTCCATTCTGTGTAGAACAATCAGGATCCTAAAATTTATCTCTTATTGCATCACATTTTCGTCGGTCTTTATCTGAAACTTTTTTTGACTTCTTTAACTTTTTGATATAGTGGTTACTTAACAAAGAGTCATTAGGATTAATGGGAACAGCATTCAGGGAATATACATGAAGAACTGGCACTTTATAATCCACCAAGAAAGGCAAAAAATAAAAAAATCGTAAAGAAAGTTCGGAGAATCAAGTGGAAAAGATGGTTAGGAATTAGTCATTTTCAAGCAATGCTTTTTAGTGTTATAAATGTATTTCCAACTATATAGTGTGTGTTAGTGGTGTTAGACATTGTCACAAAGATCGTGCCTGAATAAAGAACAAACTTAATGCCCTTCAGTTGACTCATTGGCCTCTTCCACATCACTCTGATGGGCAATAAACGCATTTTGTTCATAATAAGTAAACAGTGCAATTCCTAAAATATCTCTGCAAAATGGCCTCAATGTTGATCGACTTACATCTGGCGGCATTGCATTGGATTGGCATAAATAAACAAACAAAGGGTAAAATAAAGCTGATCATAGAAAATAATTTCTGATTTAGCAGATTTGGATTGGAAGCATTTTTGTTTCTGCAAGGAAGAATCTGAAAAGTGATGCCTTTGCATATTCTGTTCCTTCTCTGAAATATTTTGAAACAAATGATAGTGCAATGAGCTGAACATGTGAAGACCATCACGGGAATTTCCTCCAATGTGAAAAAAAGAAAAGAAGAAACCAGAAGGGCAGCTGACATTATTAAATGCTTTTGTTGTTGGTGGCCACAAAAAATTAATCCCATTTCATCTGAGCATACAATTAAATTGGTGCTCTTGATATTGTGGGTTGTTGACACCTGGATCAAATTGATGTGCAGCAATTGGTGAGGATTTGATATTTGATGCATGCCATGTGCTGTTCTTCACATAATCATATTATAAGGTCTTTAAAGTTAGTTTCATAAGTACAAAATTAAAATTAAGTGAAGTTTTGGTTTGCGTGTTAAAAACTTGAGAATGACTGCATTTTGAAAATTTCCTAATTTCCCAATCCGTAATGGATGTGTTATTTGTTATTTAAAGGGATTATGTGATTTTTTGATTAAAATGAAACTTATATGCTTTCTCTAAATGTCTCCAAATTTTTTTTGAAAATATTAAACATTCTTTAACAAATTTATTTAAAACCTTGATTATTTTTTTGGACCATTCCAATGAAATGGAAAAAAAAGATTTTTTGAGTGATCTTATATAGGCCATCTAGAGATAGAAATGGTAATTCGATCCTCTAAATTGGATTTTTATCTGTTTATTTTCAAATGGGAAAACAATTTTCATAAGAAAGAAAGTGGGAATAACTAAAATTTATGTAATGGACAATTAAGTAAAAAAGTTTTTAATTATTATAAATATATGCAGCGAAAAATTTTTGTTGCAGGGACGAAGAGAGGAAAGGGAGAGACAGAAAAGATTTTTCCCAATGGGACATGACAAAGTTCGGATATTTGATCCAGTTTCACTCCATTCTCAAGCCTATATAAATTAATAAAAAAAATGTTTTTTTAGCGTAATTTTACTATTAAAATATAAAATAAGTGGACATTTGAGGAATAAAAGCGTCGAGTTTGGGCCGTACAGTATTCGACTGATACCGTTGGTATATGCTTTCCTGTAGAAATTGAATACATAATAAGATTGTTTCTGTTACATCCAATTGTGATGTGAAAGCACTCAACTGAATATAACAAGCAATACAAAGCCAACTGCCAACCAAAGAGAGACAATGGAGAGCTAAGTTCTGTATGCGTGTGCAATGTTTTCAATCTTCGTTAATGGCTTGATGGGTGACTTTCAGGGAGGAACTCTACCTTTCTGAATTTCCTAACTCTTCTCTTTAATCCTTTGCTGCCGTCGTCCTGTTTCTTGGCTGTCAAATAAAGCGCAAGAAAGTGAGAAAAAATATTGGAAATGAGATGTTATTACTATCTTCTGTTCTGGGTTGAGTCCTTTTGATCAATAACTTATGTAGTCTCCATGGTGCTTTCTGCTACAAATTTGTACGCCCCTTGCCCTTCAGTTTCTTGCTTTAAATATCTGTTCTTTTAATTTCACGCTTATTAGTTTCTATAAGTAGGATGCAATTTGAACATGTATTTCTCCTAGTTGATGTTTTGGCGGTAAAATTCTGTCTTGGCTATAAAATTTAACATCCCTGCAATGCATATTGATTGTTTATGAAAGTCTTGTTCAACATGAAAATACATTACCCAAAAAGAACTTCAAGAAAGTTCAAATTTTTATGCTAATGAGTTTGTCAAATTTACTTTAATGCAAATTCATATAGCTTCGATTCTCTTCGTTGCTAGGAAAGTCTATAAGTTCAGGGGCAAGTTACCTATCATGTTTCTGAACTAACTATATATCTGTAAGAAAGGTTGCAGGAAATTCGGTCGTTAATTTTGCGTTCTCATGTTCACCCCTTTTTTATTTTCTGCTGATATTAAACAATTTTGCACAATATTGAGATTAATTGTTGTTGCGGTTGCAGATCAGACAAAGAAGTTATATGGGTTAAAGAGGCTCACTCTTTCTGCGGGATCATGCGATACATGGTCAAGCTCTATTTTAATCAAGTTTGTAGATATGCTGATTCATTGAGTTGGTTGGCAACTCAAATTTGACTAGTCTTAATATTTTCTGATACGTAGTTGGCATTGTTATGCAGGATCCTTAGTCAGTGCATCCCCTGACACTTTGGGTTCATTTGGGGGCAAATCTCCTTTGGCAATATAAATTCGGTTCTTTACATTTGGAAATATAAATTAGATCTTGACTCTATTTCAGCTTTGCGGGGCAAATCTTCTTTGGCGAAGTCAATTTCAGATTTTCTTTGATTGGATGACCCTCCTTGGCAGTGGTTAATCAGGGAGAAACCAATTTTCTTGGAAATATCATTATTTTGGAACTTACCCTCACTGCAAGGCAGGTCTCCTTTGGCACCCAGAGTTTCAGTCTGACCAGGGGAGCAATCCCATCTTGCAGCTGTAGCTTTTTGATACTTTTGCAGTTGGGAAGTCTCCTTTTGAAGTTTCATGAATCGAAACTTCTGTCCATTTTGGGCAAATCTCCTTTGGCATTTGGGGTCCTTACTTGACTTCAGTTAATCCCTGCGGGGGCAAATCTCCTTTGGCATTAGATCTCCAATTTTTGGGGTCAAACTATCAAGTTTGATCTATCAGTTTATCAATTGGAAGACCTATTATTTAAGTTCTCAGCAAACGCTTGTACAAATAGTCTTTTGCTGAGCCATCTTTGGAATTGATATCAACTAGAGACCCTTATAGCAACACACTTTAAGGACTTAATTGGCATCAGCATTGGAAGATCCAATTCCTTCAAGAGGGTGTAAAGTTGATGGTACCTCTCTTCAACCTACTCTCTAATTATTTTCTTTTCAGGTTGTACTTACAAATTTCTATTATTGACCCTAAGTTACTCAATGAAACTATAATGAAGTGAGCTTTAGTGCAATAATTGCTCTTAGATTCTGTTCTCTCTTATTAAAATTGGAATTTCCATACAGGTTATATGCTTTCTTTTAAGATATTGTTTTCTGGGCAAATTCCTGCTCTAATACTGAGTAGAGAATAGCAAAGTATTTAAGCAGATTCCAGAACAGAAAATATTTATCTGATTTCATCTGCACTGGTTACAGAGGTGAGAAATGTTGATTAATGAGTTATGCAATTAAAGTTCCCTCCAATGTTACGTTCTTTCTTTTCACTCTAATTATGTTATTTACGTAATGTAATATGTGTAAACATATTTTGTTAGGCATTTCAACAATGGATGGGCTACTTAGTGAATCTGATTGGGAGAGTTTCAGTGAGAGTGGAAGTAGTGTTGGGCAAGAGGAGTCTGATACTTTGTATGGTGGGCATGCTAGTAGCATATTGTCAAGCTTAGAGAAGAGCATAGGGAAAATTGATGAATTTCTATCATTCGCTAGGGGATTTATAAATGGGGATCTTGTGTGCTCTGTCACAGATCCATCTGGACAGATGGGCAGAGTAATTAATGTTGACATCCTAGTAGATCTTGAGAACATGCATGGGCACGTAATGAAAGAAGTAAGTTCCAAAAATATTTTAAGGATCAACTCTATTTCAGCCGGGGATTATGTGGTCCAAGGTGCATGGCTAGGAAGGGTGGACAAAGTGATTGACTATGTTACTGTCATCTTTGATGATGGGACAAAGTGTGAGGTCACTGCTGTGGATCAAGAGAAGCTCTTACCTGTTTCCACAGACAACTTTTTTGATGATTTACACTTTCCATACTATCCTGGACAGAGAGTGCAGCTTAAAATTTCCAATGCTGCCAAATCAGTTAGATGGTTTTGTGGTACCTGGAGGGAAAATTATGTGGAGGGAACTGTTTCTAAGGTATATGCAGGTCTGGTGTATGTAGATTGGCTTGCTTCTGTTCTCATGGGCTGTGATTTTAGTTTGCCCTCTCCCTCACGTATACAGGACTCAGAAAACTTGACCCTGTTGTCAGGTTTATCCCACGCCAACTGGCAGCTTGGTGACTGGTGTATGCTTCCAGCTGCTGATTGCAAAGGTATTTTGGAACCTTTTTCTGTCAGCTCTTCTGCTTGTCATAATATGAATTTTGAAAGGCGAGTGAAAGGAAGAAACCTTAGTTTTACTGCAGCAGAAATTTTTGTTATCATCCGGAAGAAGACCAAGGTTGATGTGCTTTGGCAGGATGGTAGCTATTCTTTGGGAGTGGAGACTACTATGCTGCTTCCTATTAGTGTTGTGAATGATCATGAATTTTTTCCTGAACAGTTTGTACTGGAAAAGGGCATTTGTGATGATCCACATATTTCTAATAGTCACAGATGGGGGTTAGTGCAGGGTGTTGATGCTAAGGAAAAGACTGTAAAGCTACAGTGGAAAGCTCAGGCCAAGAATCGAGCAACTGACCCTGTTGGAGATCAGATGGAGGAAACTCTGAGTGCCTATGAACTCATTGAGCACCCAGATTTCTCCTACTGTTATGGGGATGTTGTGTTTAGGTTGGTCCATAACCAGGGCGCTAATCAAGCTAATAATGACCAGAAAAGCACTGAAATTGGCATCGTTAAAGAGGCCATCGTGGAAGGCCAGAACTATGGTTGGGATAAGAATGATTGCCTTGATAAAGGTTACCAATCTTGCATTGGCATTGTCACGGGCTTCAAAGGTGGTTTTGTGGAGGTGAAATGGGCTGCTGGCTTTACTAGCAAGGTATGAAAAATCCGTTAGTCCTTAATGTTTAATTGAACTTCAATGTGGTCATTTGTTTTAACTTCATTGATTAATAATTTTGTGGACTATACTTCCTGTTCCACTAGGTGACAGAGACTTTATTATGAGACTTTGAAATTGGCCATGGCCTAGTGCTGTGTGCATTTGACGCCGTGATTAGGTGTTAGGAAATTCTTCTGAAAAGTATATCACACAAGAGTTCTTCCAATAGACCTGACATTGCATATTTTGTTGTATAACTAATGACTAATCTGGCCATACTGCCATACTTGTCTACACTATTCTTTTCCTTGTTTGAGGGAAATTTTGAGGAATTGTAACTGTTGTACAGATGGCCCTCTTATCATAGCCTATCAAAGGATTATTTTGCTCAGCTGGCCTTCAGATCCATACGCAGTAATTTTAGTTTGTAAAGAATGCTGATTAATAGTATGTTCTTCAACATTGCTGGATTCTTTTACCCTCTTGGCGTTATAGTAGTAAAGAAGTCTCCAGCTCCTACGACTCCAGGACAGGCATCTTTCAATAGGTGGTGTTTTTATGCACCAATAGATGAACACTTGCATGCACACATGTTTTTTCAAAATTAATTAACACTAAATTTAATATAATTTCTGGGTTATTCTGCACTACAGGCCCCTATTTTAAGGGTTGCCTGTGGCTGTATTTGGTATATTTCCTCAGGAATGGATTTTGACCCTAAAAAATGTTAGTTGAGGCTCCTATTGAGTTTGGCTCACAAATGATTTGTTGCTCACCCTTGTAGAAAATATGCAAAAGATGCCTCCATCATACCTTGTTCATCTACTTTAGGATCCAATCTTCAGTAACCATCAAACATGTATGAAAGCTGCGTTACTAGGCATAATAGTTATGGTTTTATTTCATTTATCCAATTGTGCAGCCACTTATGAAACTTGTTTTTGGTTTACTATGTATTCTAGCTTTTGTATCACTGGGTAGTGTTGGTTAGCAGTTCAGCATCCTTAAATTTATAATTGACATTGTAACAGGTTGCACCTTATGAGATATATGGGATTGATAAATATGAAGGTTCAGCTGCAACTCATGTACCCCATGAAGAAAACGACAAGGAATTGAATCAAGAGATACCTGACAAACAGAAAGGAAAGGTAAAATAATTTTCTTATTCTCTGTGACACACACCTGCACGCATATGGTCATAGGAAATGGTGGTCAATTTTGACTGCTTCAATATTTTGAAAAGAAGTGGGGAAGTCTGTCACTTATCAGAATTAAGGGGGAAACTCTAGTAATAATTTGGTGAAAATTAATGGACTGAATGTATTGACAAGTTGCAACTTTCTTTTATATAACAAGCTTTACTTAAATATTGAATCACTGTCATTAATAATGAATCTAGATAATGCCTGAGGAAGTATACTGAATATTTGTGGCTTCTTATCAATGGTACATGATACAATTCAGGGACATTCCTTCTGGATAATATGGCATATATAATCTAGGACCTTTCTTCAATCTTACCCCCATTCTTTAATGCTTTAAAGTTGGATTGAAAGTAGCTAAAAGAAGCATGCTGATAGAAACTGAATCATGAAAGCAGCCCCTTCGGCCTAACCCTTACTAATATCAAGTATCGTTAGCTTAACTTCAAATGAAAGATTATAAAAAGATTACTGACTAGGTTTTCTTAGGTATAACTACTCTGCAATTTCTGGTAGTTCAAAAAAAGCTTGCAAATTAGATTGTATTATCTACATTTGTCACATAAGAAACTGAATAACTGCTGTTTTTTAATCTTTAGAATTTGCCTAATTTTGATGGTGCTGCTGAAAATTGCAAAAAGTACCCATGTGAGTTTAGTTCCTCTATTCTTCCTCGAGCTGCCATTGGATTTTTCACAAGCATTGCAACAAGCCTGTTTGGGGCCCTTGTTTCCACACCTCTGTCATGCTCAGCATCGCCTGGTCATATCTCTGGTGACGCAAATGAATTTGAGCTTCTCCTTGAAAATGAAAAATTTAGAACTTGTGACAACTGCAGTGAGCCACATTTGAGTGAGTTGCAGACATTTGGGCAGACAGAATCATGTGAGGAAGTTGAGGAGGATCAGGGGAAAGATGGTTGCAAACTTTCAACAGCTTGCCAGAACCCATATCAATTTAGGCAGTTTGATATGGTTAGTGATTGCTCAGACCACCACTTCTTCAATACCAGCAAAGATTTAGCAATGTCTCAGGTTAGAAACTTGACTCAGTTATCTGATTAATGTACCAATTGACATACTCAAACAGTCAGGTTAACTCCTTGTCCTATCTCCTTTGTTCCCTTTATAGGTGAAAAGAGCCTGGATGAAGAAGGCTCAGCAAGAATGGAGCATTCTAGAGGCAAATCTTCCTGGTTAGCCCTTATCTTATTATGTTATGTTCTAGTGTATTTTATATGATCAAGTATTGTATATTTCCATTTTCTCTTAAAACAGTAGTGGGTTCACCGGTCACTGTTGCTTGGTAGAGATAAGTTTACATTTCTGGTTACTTTATAGTTAAATCAAATTGAAAATGACTGCATAAAATTTGAAAGAGAAAATGATAAGATACCTAGGTGGTATCAACTACATTCCTAAGCCCTCGCTTGCAATATTGAGCATTAAATTGTTTACCTTCTTATTTTTGTTTATTTTAACATTTCTTGTATATATTCAATTAAAAAAAAATCCTCTCTTTCCCTGAAAAACTACAGAATGGAGAAGAAAATTCCTGAAAAACATGATTGTTATTGTTTTAGGAAAAATGGATGATCAGAGATGTTTACTTCCACTTGATTACTATTGTAATTACTTTAAATATGGTGATAAAAACCAAAATTAGTCAAGTTCTACATCTGAAAAATGTGAAACAGTGACTAACTATCAGAAAAGGCTGGGCAAAAGGGATGGGGAAGAGAAATAAACAAGATCCCCTAACCTTGATGCAATGTTGTTAAATAAAAAAAATTGCAAAGGAAAATATTTAAGTTGAAGAAATAATACCACACAATAAAATTCTGTTGTGATTTTGTTTGCTAAAAGCTTCAGAAAATGAAACGCTAAAAGATGTCAAAACCTCCCTGTCTGGCTGTATCTTATAAGTCTTCGGTTTGTTGATCAGGGA
Organism: Anacardium occidentale; assembly: GCA_026122585.1. Taxonomy (NCBI): domain Eukaryota; kingdom Viridiplantae; phylum Streptophyta; class Magnoliopsida; order Sapindales; family Anacardiaceae; genus Anacardium; species Anacardium occidentale. Next base: position 488,408 of record JAJEJH010000172.1, read on the forward strand.
CAATCTATGTTCGCATCTATGAAGAGAGGATGGATCTCTTGCGAGCGGCCATTATTGGTGCACCTGCAACTCCATACCATGATGGCCTTTTCTTCTTTGATATATTCCTTCCTCCGGATTATCCTCATGAGCCGCCAGTAAGTTTTTATCCAACTTTTCATGTGCTTGTCACTGAATTTACGCATAAACAATGGATGATTCTTTGGATATGCAAATTTCAATAGTGCAAAGACTGTTTTGTGTTTTATTATTTTCTTTCTCTGAGATGTAGAAGATTAGAATATACTGTAAATTTGACTTCCCAAGTTTGACTGTTAATTAAAAAATGTCAGTACACATCCAACTTTAGAAATATATTCATTAAAATGACTGTTGTAAACTTAAGTTGTTATCTGAAAATTTTGATGCAGTTAGTGCATTACCATTCTGGTGGACTCCGTGTCAACCCTAACTTGTATGAGTCTGGGAAGGTCTGCCTCAGTCTTCTCAATACTTGGACTGGTACAGGCACTGAATTATGGAACCCAGGAAGCTCCACTATTCTTCAAGTTCTTCTCTCCCTTCAGGCTCTTGTACTCAATGAGAAACCCTACTTCAATGAGGCTGGGTATGATGAGCAGATAGGAAGAGCTGAAGGAGAGAAAAACTCAGTGAGCTACAATGAGAATGCATTCCTTGGCACTTGCAAGTCAATGCTCTACCTCCTCCACAAGCCACCCAAGGTGCAGTCTTAATATTGGAACCTGCCAATTTAGAACTGCAATTTTTTATTTTCAATTGATTGCTATTAATATTGCTATGTTCTTAATTACCTTTTTCCATCATTGAAATATCATGTAAAAGATGATTGCTGGAATTTGTCTAGCATACTTTTCTTTTGTGAAAAACAGAGAAAAAAAAGGAGGAAGAACAAGAGATGAATAATAGACCATTTTCTTTAACTTATTCTAGAGTACTAAGGGTTTTTAGATGTCAACATCTGAATTTTTATTTTGTATATATATATATCTTAGCATTTGAAAATTAGAAAAAAAAGAAAGCTGTAAGTGCCAATGGACAGAAACTCATGCCATTTAGAACATTTGGCTATGCTTTGTTTGACAAGTTGGTGATGTTTTGATTTTAACTGATGCAGCATTTTGAGGCATTTGTGGAGGAGCATTTTATTCGTCAGTCCAACCATATTCTATCAGCTTGTAAAGCATATATGGAAGGAGCTCCAGTAGGTTGTGCTTTTGGATGCAAAGACAGTGGGGAAATTTTTGAGCGATCTTCAAAGGGTTTCCATATCATGCTTGCTAAGTTATTTCCGAAGCTTGTCGAGGCATTTTCAAGCAAGGGAATCAACTGCAGCCAAGTTTCTTAGCTGGAAAATTGAACATCCAGCTGATGCATAAATCATCTTATGAAGACAGTCCTAGACTGTGTATCAATATGTAAAATATAAAGGTAAGCATGGTCATTGTATCATGAAATTGGCTTGAATAAGCTTGTCAGAGATCACAAGCAGTTTGTGTTGTTGTAATGTGTGATAGAAGAATGGATTGCAGCATTATGAAGACATTCCTACAATATGAATATGTAAATTAACAACATATGCTTGGCTAGGTTTAAATCTGTTTTTTTTTTTTTTTGCTGTTTTTGGTGTCCAATGTCTTGTTGGTAAAGAGAAGATCCAAGAAAGGCAATGGAGCTTGCCATTTTGGTGACTATAAAAGTTTTTGTCTAGGAATGTGTCAATATTGTGGTTTCTTAATCCTTTTATAAGGCATTTAGTGCTAAAAATAACAAAAGCATAACTATAGCATTGTCATTGATGGAAGAAATTATATTACAAGAATCTATTAAGTTCCCACTCTTAAGTCTGAAAAATCCAGGTTTTCATCTGATATTCATTTCAAATAATTTTAAAAAAGTCAGGTTTTCAACTGATATTTATTTTCATTACTGAATGATATTACACCTCCAAAAAAATCAAGCAAAATTCATTAACAAAAATAAATGGCAGGTAAATATTTGATTTTTTAAAACTTTAATGTAAGAATTTGTCATTTCATCCAAGCTTGGGTGGTAAATGACTCTAAATAAGATCAAATCTAAATAAAATAATTTATTTGAAAACATATTAAAATTCTGAAAGAGTAGTAGGCCTAGTGACCCAGTGGGTTTTTTAAGAGTAATCATTTTTGGGCCTGATTTTTCCCAGCGCCCAGAGGCCCAAAATTGGGTTGTATTTCCGAGTCTACACCGCCTTTATGATGCCCGCAAAATATAAATCGAAAGAATGACCTAAGTAAAAAAATTAGAAGGCGGAGTCGTTTGTTTAACGCGCTTTTGCACCAAAACTGCACCCAAAACCTCCATAGACAACACTCTCTCTGTGCTCCAGGCTTTTTGTTTTCCAATTAGAATGGACGGCGAAGAAGAGTACGGCTACGACCAGGACACACAGGATGAGAATGAAGGCGACGAGGAGATCACGCAGGAGGATGCGTGGGCTGTTATTTCAGCTTATTTCGAAGAGAAGGGTTTGGTTCGCCAACAACTCGATTCCTTCGATGAATTTATCCAGAATACTATGCAAGAAATTGTTGATGAATCGGCGGACATCGAGATTCGGCCCGAATCACAACATAACCCTGGCCACCAATCTGATTTTGCTGAGGTCATTAAATTTAATTGAAAATGCTTACATGGGTTGTTAATTGAACTTTAGGGGTTACTTAATTCAAGTTTTAAGGGCCATAATAATTAAATTTGTGGAAGATACTGAGTTCAGATTAAGTAATTGAGTGGAAATGGAATTTTAGTAGCTTAGTTGGTTTCTTTGGTGAGTTTCAAGTTGAAATGAAGTGTTTACATGAATACAATTGGTTTTTTCCTGCAGACCATCTATAAAATCAGCTTTGGTCAGATATATTTGAGTAAGCCTATGATGACTGAATCCGACGGAGAAACTGCTACTTTGTTTCCCAAAGCTGCAAGATTAAGGAATCTGACTTACTCAGCCCCGTTGTATGTGGATGTCACTAAGACAGTTATAAAGAAAGGGCATGATGGTGAAGAAGTCACTGAAACCCAAGATTTCACTAAAGTTTTCATTGGGAAGGTGTGTTATCTGAACTATGTTGTTCAATGGATGAATTTTGTTTGAAAATTGATTCGTCTAATGCTGGCATATTGTCAGGTCCCTATAATGCTTCGGTCAAGTTATTGCACGTTATATCAGAACTCAGAGAAGGATTTGACAGAGCTTGGGGAGTGCCCTTACGATCAAGGTGGATATTTTATTATCAATGGTAGTGAAAAGGTTCTAATTGCTCAAGAGAAGATGAGCACCAATCATGTCTATGTGTTCAAAAAGAGGCAGCCTAACAAATATGCCTATGTGGCGGAAGTTCGGTCTATGGCAGAGTCACAAAATAGACCGCCCAGCACTATGTTTGTGCGGATGCTTTCTCGGACTAGTGCCAAAGGGGTAATGAGAACTATTTTGTTGATTTGGTGGGCTTTGTTTGTTGGATTTGATTGACTGATTTTTATTTTTTTTTCATTATAGAAGAGGTAATTAGTTTTTACACTTCTTATGAGTGACTATGAGACTGTTGTTCTATTGATATTATGTCAGGGCTCTTCTGGGCAGTATATTCGCGCTACACTTCCATATATTCGAACTGAAATTCCTATCATTATTGTATTCCGGGCTTTGGGGTATGTTGCTGACAAAGATATATTAGAGCACATATGCTATGACTTCGAGGATACGCAAATGATGGAGTTGCTCCGGCCTTCCTTAGAGGAAGCATTTGTCATTCAAAACCAACAGGTATATTTGTTGCCAGATTGAAATTTTATTTAGTTGGGTGAGAGAAGTTATATTCTTGCTTTGAGGTTCTTGTATTAACAGTAAGATGAACATTTTTTCTGCCTTTTTCCCTCCATCCACTTTATTCTATAAATTGTTGCACACTCTAAAACTCTCTTCTTGTTTCCTGGAAAGTATCCTATGTCAGTGTTCTGTGATTGCTTTCAATAAATTTAGTGTTTAGGTTTTACTTAATGAATCTAATCTGTGAAGTTCTCTTTTGCTGGATTTTTAATTGAATACCATTTTTTTCCTTAGTTGTACATTCAAGATTGTATTTGTCTGATATTTTCGGTTCACTGTTCATGAGATGGTTTGGTGTCTTTCATTTTGTTCTTTGGATGTTTCTTATCAATATGTTTACTCTGCAGCATGTTAAGCCTTTTCTTTTGTTATACTTCTTGGGGGATATGCCATAATTATGTTGCTTGGTCTACTTGTAATTGGCTTAGTCATTGTCCCAGTTACCTAAGGTCGAACTGCACTTTGTTTGGTTATGTAGCTGTTGAACTTGGTGACATTGTGACATTACTTTCATGTATTCTGCAGGTTGCACTGGATTACATAGGAAAAAGAGGAGCTACTGTAGGTGTTACCAGGGAAAAGAGGATTAAGTATGTGCTGTCTTGGCAATTTTATGTGAGTTTTAAAAGTTCTATATGAACTTTTGTAGGCCTTCAGGATAAATTTTCTGCGTGTTCTCCTTGCAGGTATGCCAAAGAAATCCTTCAAAAGGAAATGCTTCCTCATGTTGGTACAGGAGATTATTGTGAAACAAAGAAAGCTTATTATTTTGGGTAAGCTTTCATTTGCTTCAATTTCATTTTTATGGTGGTTTCGTCTGAATGGTTGTTGAATTCCATAATTTGTTGTTGCTTCTTCCAGATATATTATTAATCGGCTTCTACTTTGTGCACTGGGCCGGAGGGCTGAAGATGATAGGGATCATTATGGCAACAAGAGGCTAGACCTTGCTGGTCCTTTACTTGGAGGCCTGTTCAGAATGGTTTGTTTTAGTTTTATGTGGTGTTATAGGGATCTATTCATGTTATGAATGGGAAGTTTATTTTTTTTTTGGCATCTTTCTAAAGTTTAATTGTTGTTTGTATGAATGCAGCTATTTAGAAAGTTAACCAGAGATGTCAGGGGCTACGTGCAGAAGGTTCTTTACGTGAACAATTTTTTGTTAACTTTTTTTTTTCGGGTTTTTGTTCTTATAATGCTCGTGCATGGTTTAGTGTGTTGATAATGGGAAGGATGTTAACCTGCAATTTGCTATCAAAGCAAAAACCATCACCAGTGGTCTGAAATACTCTCTTGCAACTGGCAACTGGGGTCAAGCAAACGCAGCTGGTACAAGGGCTGGAGTGTCACAGGTCTGAGATGATATTCCTATAGACCTATAGGACCTGATGATTTTCTTAGCTTCCAGATTTCTGCTTTTTGCAATTTTGCAAATAATATTTTCCGTTTTTGAATGATCATGTGATGTCTGTTTTTTAGGTGTTAAATCGTCTAACATATTCCTCTACGTTGTCTCATTTGCGAAGATTAAATTCTCCAATAGGGCGTGAAGGTAAATTTCTTGCTTCCATATGTGACCAATGGATTTCTTACTGCTAGAGATAGGGTTGTGCATAAACTAGTGTTGTTGCATTCAGAGACATATTTTCTCCTTTGCAGCAACTTGTTGCTAATTCTTTCATTGTCTTTTCTTTTTTTCTTCCCCTCTTATGACGTAATTTAATATGTCAGGAAAATTGGCCAAACCAAGGCAGTTGCACAATTCACAGTGGGGAATGATGTGTCCAGCTGAAACACCTGAAGGACAAGTGAGTGTTTTACATCTAAAATTCTGAGTGTAAGTTTTTCTAATTGACTATTGTACTTACTACAGTTAATTTGGTTTTCATGTCAGGCTTGTGGACTGGTAAAAAACCTTGCATTAATGGTTTACATAACAGTTGGATCAGCTGCTTCTCCTATTTTGGAATTTTTAGAAGAATGGGGGACTGAGAATTTTGAGGTTCATACTTTTGAGTTTTGTGCCACTGCATGGTATCATTCTATTTGCCTTTTCATTTCTCTTGACTGTTGGAAAATTTTCTTGGTTGTAGGAAATTTCTCCAGCTGTTATTCCTCAAGCTACAAAAATTTTTGTAAATGGTTGCTGGGTTGGTATCCACCGTGATCCAGATATGTTGGTGAAAACATTGAGAAGATTAAGGAGACGGGTCAGTATACCAACTTGGGTAGATTTAAGCAAAAATTCATTGGTCAAACTGCAAAAATAGTTGTCGAAATCTACCAACTATATTGATCCAGAGCAATAATCATTGGCTAGTTGATCTAGTGATTCCATCAAATCATGATAAAACTACTATTCTGTCTCTAATCATCACATTCCTTCATTTAGTGGAATATGTAATGCCCAAGATAGTTATTCTAAGTAAATGGAGAATGAATTAATTCTATACAATTCATTGCACATCAGTGCATTTGTAATCGTCTTAGTGTCTTAGCTGCAGCTTGACATGACACGTTTGGATTAACGTGTTCCAGTTTCATCACACAAATTTGTTAAAAACAGTCAGTTTTAATGGTTGGTGCCTTGCCTATTGGGCTAAATATTTTCTTCATCCAGAAGTACTGCTAAGATTGTTACATGTAATTCATGTAATTTTTTGCTTGATTACTATATGTGTTTTTATAGAGGTCCAAGAGATTAATCATTAACAGACATCACTATGCTGAATACATTTTTTTATATATTGAAAGGAATAATTATGATATGTAACTTTAACAGGGATTTGTGCATAAATATGCAGGTTGATGTCAATACTGAAGTTGGGGTTGTTAGAGATATTCGTTTGAAAGAGTTACGTATATATACTGACTATGGCCGTTGCAGTCGTCCACTATTCATTGTGGAAAAGCAAAGGCTTCTCATAAAGAAGAGAGACATTCATTCACTGCAGCAAAGGGTGAGAGAGTTACAAGTTTCTGTAGGTTTTCTCTTTACTAATCTGTTCATTACCTGGACTTACATCAAAGCCATCCTATGTATCTTTCAGGAATCCCCAGAAGATGGCGGTTGGCATGATCTTGTAGCAAAAGGATTTATAGAATATATTGACACAGAAGAAGAAGAGACCACAATGATTTCTATGACCATTAATGTGAGTAACATAGTTTTAATCTGTCAAAACATATCTTGATGCATTTTATTAACCAACTGGCTCATTAACATCCCTTAAAGTTTTGAAGATGTTTAACTGCAACAAAACTTGTTTCAGGATCTTGTACAAGCAAGGACTCATCCAGAAGAGGCATATTCCGATACATATACACATTGTGAGATCCATCCATCCTTGATTTTGGGTGTTTGTGCTTCAATTATACCATTTCCTGATCATAATCAGGTAAATTTAGTCCAGCTTGTGGCTATGTTGAATCAAGTGTGCTTGTATTTTAATTCTGTCTGACTATGTTGTTGCTGCTTTTAGTCCCCTCGTAATACATATCAGTCTGCTATGGGTAAACAAGCCATGGGAATCTATGTCACAAACTACCAATTTCGTATGGTATGATTTGGTTCCTATTATTGGTAACTATAGGTTTCCTTATCATTTCATGGATAAGGGTCCATCATGATTGATTATTCTTTCTTTATTTACCTCAGGATACTTTAGCCTATGTTCTTTATTATCCTCAAAAACCACTCGTTACAACACGAGCCATGGAACACCTCCACTTTAGGCAGCTTCCTGCAGGCATTGTGAGTGTATTACCAAGTTTTTTATTTTGTTATTTTATTTTTTCTTCCTAGAATAGCAAGTTTATCATATTTATCCTTCTTGCTATATTTTAGAATGCTATTGTTGCAATTGCTTGTTATTCTGGGTACAACCAAGAAGATTCTGTTATTATGAATCAGTCTTCAGTTGATCGTGGGTTCTTTCGTTCACTTTTCTTTCGTTCATATAGGTAAGCTTATCGCTAAGACCTCTATGTATTGTTACATGTTTAATCCATGTGATTGTTACTTGTTTTCATTTTTTGTTGGTTTTCACTTGTTAACTTATTGTTGACAGGGATGAGGAGAAAAAGATGGGGACTCTTGTAAAAGAAGATTTTGGGCGGCCAGATAGATCTAACACCATGGTAAGGTCATAGTTCAGAATACTGCTATTCACTGCCAATGAAAATATTGGGTGTTCATCAGAACTCATTTTTACAGGGCATGCGGCATGGTTCTTATGATAAATTGGATGATGACGGTCTTGCACCTCCTGTAAGTATTCAGTATAATATTACTTCAATGTTTTCTCTAGCTAGCCTGGGGAACTAATGAGAATACCTGACATTAATTTAGGGGAACTAATGAGAATACCTGACATTAATTTATCTTTGTTTCTTAGGGCACAAGAGTCTCTGGTGAGGATGTGATCATTGGAAAGACAACACCTATTGCTCAGGATGAAGCCCAGGGTCAGGCATCACGTTATACAAGACGTGATCATAGCATAAGCTTACGTCACAGTGAAACAGGGATAGTGGATCAAGTGAGTTTTGTTTGAGTGCATATTATTTTTTATATTTGGTTTTATATGAGGTTGTTCCTGTATTTTCCATAGTCTGATTGATCCAAAAAAACCTCTGTAATAGGCAAGATTTTGCATGACTGAAGTGTAATCTTACTGATAGTTTGGTGTCCTAAATTGCAGTCTGCCTAATCAGTTATCTTTTTGTGTAGGTTTTACTGACTACAAATGCAGATGGGTTGAGATTTGTGAAAGTGAGGGTGAGATCTGTTCGAATACCCCAGATTGGAGACAAATTTAGCAGTAGGCATGGTCAGAAAGGAACAGTCGGCATGACTTACACACAGGAAGACATGCCATGGACTGTGGAAGGCATCACCCCTGATATTATTGTCAATCCACATGCTATTCCTTCTCGAATGACTATTGGTCAACTTATTGAGTGTATCATGGGGAAGGTTGCAGCTCACATGGGAAAGGAGGGTGATGCTACCCCTTTTACAGATGTCACTGTAAGTGCTAAACGCCCCTAATATTATTATTTGTCTGCCTTATTTCAGATCAATTTGAAAATTCCTGTGTTTTATCTATATCTGATATTAGGTGGACAATATTAGTAAAGCTCTTCACAAATGTGGGTATCAAATGCGAGGGTTTGAGACAATGTATAATGGTCACACTGGCAGGCGGCTCACTTCTATGATATTCCTTGGCCCTACTTATTACCAAAGATTGAAGCACATGGTTGACGATAAGATACATTCTCGTGGGCGGGGACCTGTACAGATACTCACAAGGCAGCCTGCTGAGGGACGGTCTCGTGATGGTGGTCTTAGGTTTGGTGAAATGGAACGTGATTGTATGATTGCTCATGGTGCTGCTCACTTTCTCAAGGAGAGGTTGTTCGATCAAAGTGATGCATATAGGGTCCATGTATGTGAGAAATGTGGGTTGATAGCTATTGCAAATCTGAAGAAGAATTCTTTCGAGTGCAGAGGCTGCAAGAACAAAACTGACATTGTTCAGGTAAAATTTTATTGCCATATTGTGTAATAAATAATTCATAATGCTGAATCTTGTGTGTAATTGCTTCCTTAATGGACCAATAATAATTGTAATTGCAGGTTCACATTCCTTATGCATGTAAGTTGCTGTTCCAAGAGCTTATGGCCATGGCCATTGCACCAAGAATGCTGACAAAGGAGCAGCCAAAGACATCCAAAGACATGAAGAAGAAAGGTGCTTGAGAGGAAGATTTGGGATTCGAAATCCATGAAGGCTAATTTATGATTATGGGTTTGGGCATATCCTACCTCCAAGGAAGCCTATCCCACTGCTCAAAATCTGTACAATGGAGAGGGTTGGAGATTCTATATCTGGAACCCATCCCCGGCTCACATGCATCCATTGTATAATGACTACTAAATTGTATCATTGTCAGTTTTTGTAATTAAGCTTCTCTGGATCTGAGCGCATTACCTTGGAGTCATTTGGGTTTAGAGGAGGGTAGCCTTACAAAGTCTCAAAAGGTGTCAATTTGTATGAGATGTTGTAACAGTACTCAGCTGATGTAATTTTCCTAGTATCAATTCACTTCCTTCCTCTTTTTGCCCCTCCGATTGACGTTGAGATAAGAAGTTTGAACAACCTACCGTCAGTCTTTGGCATCCCATGTAACTAGAAGGGAAGGCTAAGGCCAAAAAAGTATACCAAATTTTGTAAACCTATCCGCCACCATCAGAATAGCAGATTTTCCTAGTGATATTGGTACTCATTCAATCAAGACCATAGAAAAGGGGTTGATGCAGACCTAAAAAGTTTGACAGCTTCTAGTATAATACCCCTCATGACGTCCTTCCTTCCACATTCTTTTTCTAAAGGACAATACATGCTAGCTTCTTAAGGTTGCATTATTAAAAGGAAGCAACGGCCTTCATGCCCATTGAATCCAACATTTCTTCCAACAGAGCATGGCAGATTAGCCAACCTGAAAATTCTTCCATTCATAGCCGCAGCGCAGATACTCTCAAAGAATGATTATTAGGACCCCCAAATCTCCATCACAGATCCCTTATAATCTGTTGGCCTTGGCCTGATGATTTTACCTCTAATTCTTGTAATGTCGAAGAACTGCAACCGGGTAATCATATAATTTCAGGTATTCCAACTCGAAACAATTTTGGCAGCCTTATAATTTCTTAGCAAGCTCCAATTTTGAATCAATGTCATGACTCCTTATCTAATTATAATGTCTTTTATTTATTTATTAGTTTGAATTTTCTTTTCTTTTTGTAAATTTTACACCCAAAATTTGTTATTTAATATTAAAAGCACAAAAAGAAATTTGTAATTGATTTTAAATTGAAGAAGGATTATGTTTAATTATGGATAAATTCATCCCTTCAGATGTAATTTTTGAAGTATTTTGAGCTTTTTTTATTTTCCCTTCAATTAAATTAAAATTTATCATTTTTAACCATTTTTTTATTATAATAATAATTATTAAATATTACATTTTCACTTCAAATACTGAATTTTAAACATGAAAATTAGCGCATCTCCGATACTCGCACTCCCAGAGAATGGAGAACAAAGAAGAAAAAGGATCGACGAAAAAACCAGAAGAAGATGATGATGATGATGATGATGGGCCCCCACCCGGCTGGCAACAACCCATTCCTCCTCCACCAGCACCAGCACCAGCACCAGCACCAGCACCAGTATCCCCAGCGCCGCCGCCGCTGCCGCCGTCTTCTTCTTCCGGTCAGAAACCCGTTTATTCACCACAAGGTTTATAAGTTTCAGTTGGTTATTTTTGTAAAATTTTGATTTTCTTTTAAAACCCAGAATACGAGTTTCTTCTTTTTTCAAAAGCCTTTAGCACCGAGGCGTAGTATTCATTTGATTTTTGTTCTTCAGTGATTAGCTAACTGATTCTGGAAGTTGCTATTAAGTTTCTGAATTTTTGAAGGATACCCACCTGGTAATTCTAATTTGCTAAATGCTAGTGGTTATCTAAATTTCTAGTAACCTGTTCTTAGGAGGAACTTAACAAATGATACTAAGAATAGTCTTTTGAAAAATGTTAAGAGTTATTAAAGAATTTAGCAACCTTGTGCAGTGGAAGTGATAGTGTTTGGAAACCATCTGTAGTTATAATGTGAAACTCTTCTGCACCATCCCTGCTTCAGTTACAGCCATAAATGGATGACCATTTTATAGATACTTTTATCTGTAAATGTTATTGCTGCCAATAGAACTATCGGTCACCTGTGTGTCAGTTTAAGTATTATATGTTAGCCAAAATGCGGCAACAAACGCTACCACATGAAGGAGTCGGGTATTTAGTTGTGGATTGATCTTTGTTGCCGGAACCATGTGCTCACCTAAAACTTTATTCATTAGGCTTTTAATGAATCAAGATCTCTTGCAATTGATGTCATATTCATTTATTTAGTATCACAGTATCAGTTTGTTTGTTAAAGGTCTTATGGCTGTGCTTTTTTTTTTTTTATAATTCTTTGCAGAAATGGCTCAAATGGTTTGCGGTTCTTGCCGGCGATTGCTTAAATATCCACAAGGGGCTAAATATGTGAAATGTTCCTCCTGTCAGACAATTAACTTTGTGCTAGAAGGTGCTTTTAAGGGTTCATCTGTTAATTGTTTCTATGTGATTTGGTCATTGATAAGGATGATCGAAGAGTTCCAAATTTTTAGTAGATTCACCTTTATATCTCTCACCTCCTATCATTTTACCAAACCCTAATATAGTTTGAGGATGCCAACCACCTGGTGTATGAAAATCACTTTCAACCAGTTTATATCTTAGGGTTTTTGTATAAGCCCTAAAATACATGTCACAGTGAGCAGATTCCACAAGACCTATAGTTATATCCTTGAGGCATTGAAGTCATCAAATTTGGATGTACATGAGTTCTATATTGAAATTATTGCATCCCACTTGTATGGCTCCCTGAGTCTCATCGCTCTTTTGAAGTTGTTTTTCTAGGCTAGTCTCTTTTAGAACACATTCTAGTTGCTACCTCAGATGCAAAGAACCTTGTGTTACCCAATTTTGTGATACCCCGCATGAAGGTGCAGTTTAAAAACACAGTCATCATTGGATAGATTGAAAAGTTGTTAAGGCTTATGATCAATAAATTTTTATTATTCTATTGCAGAATACGTTCTTATAACTCATTGGTATATAGTTTCATGTCATATATTGATGTTGAACGTATTGTCAATGTAGACAAATTTTGTGTTCTGCTCTGTAATCTTATCAGAATTTGATGTTTAAACTTGAAGATCTGTTTTTCTTATTCAGCACACCAGGTTGGGCAAGTCATATGTGCAAGTTGTGCAGTGTTGTTGATGTATCCATATGGAGCTCCATCGGTTAGGTGTTCCTCTTGTCATGTTGTGACAGAAATTGGGGTATGTAAATTGCTTTATTAATTTGTGTATAATTGTAGATTACACAAACTTCGAGAACTTTTACCTCAAATAAATGTTCCGTCTGTGTGCAGGATCATAATAGGCGTCCCCCTTGGTCCGTACAGCAGGGCCAACCAGCCCCGCCTGGCCCAGTCCGCTAAATTTAAAACAAAAGTTTGGCATGTTGAAAGCCATTTTTCTTCATCGACTGTCCAGTAAGACTTTCTTCATACCATAATGAAGGCTGTTTATTTACTGAATGTGAAGCTTCTGCACATCAATATACAGAAAATGTGAATATTATTGCCCTGAAATAACTTTGTCAGGTTTTTCGTGTGTTTCACAAGTTTGATTGGGTCTGACTGTGTCTTCTGATCCAGCTGTGGTTCTTTCTTTGCTAGTTGTATGTGTCAACTACCAACCATTCCATGCCACGCAGTGCCCATATGGTGGTTCTCATGATTAACCGAATATATGCTAATCATATCCTATTGGTCACTGGCTTGATTTATCTGGGGGAAGAGTTAAATCGCATTCTTTCTGTAGACCCCATTTAATTGAGGAGAAAGAAAAAAAAAACATAAGAAATACTGAAAAAATATGTTCGGGAAGTTTCTCCAAAGAGTTAAGAAAAACGTGCATTGGCTTTAGACCAAAAACATGTTTTATTTTATGCTTGAAATTTGATTTTCTAAGAGTATTTACATTCAAACATACCTGAAGTTTTCTTTCTACAGTCTTCACATTGGTTTCAGGCAAGTCAAGAAAAATGCTTTTGAAAATGGTTACTCGAAAGTTGAGAAGAACCTAGAAATGACTATAATACCGTCCCCTTCGTGTAGCAAATGCTGGCAGTTAAATTTTTTGATTTGAGCTCTTGATTTTGAAGGAAATTTTCAATCATCTGGTGGGAAGTCCTCGTCTGAGGCATCCTCAAGAAATGAACCAAGAGTTTTCCTCAAGAGGCTGAAAGTTTTGTCATCCTGTTTTCCAAATAGCAAAATCTACCTAAACAGTTATTTACATTAGAGTAAATGAACCAGCAATCCGGTAACTTAATGCTCATTCTTATTTACCTGCTTCTTCTTCTGCAAGGACTCCTCCAATTTAGCAATTTTATCGGCACAATATTTTTCTTGATCCGATATTAAACTCTTTTCTTTCTTCCCTGATTACAATCACCCAAATGTTAGTTGAAATTTATTTCATCAAAAATGACAGACGAGATTCACGTTTCTTACTCAGTTGTTCATAGCGCGTGAACAGCCTTTCCTTGTCTTCCTCAAATTTTGAAATTGTATCTGCCCAAAAGCTCAAGTCAAGATTGAAATATCAGATGTGATTAACCTTGTCTCATTTATGAATATTACTTCGACTAAAAATCAGCTGTAAGAAAATGTCAGCTTTGGATGCTGAATACTTGCTTCTCCTTGTGGCTTCGGAGAAACCGAAGCCAAAAACTCAGTATGTACCGCATAGGTAATAATACAATAGTGCAATTGCTACTAGACAGCACGATATAAATGTTGGGTGACAGGGACTTGGTGTATTTGATTCTCAAAGAGGTCCTAAGAGCTGGCAAATCAGATCGCTTTCACAGTAGATATAATTTCAATTCTTGAGACAGTTTAAACACATCTATGAAATAACAAAGGTTCAGAAAACCAGCAGCAGGAAGTACCTTTTAAGACCTGTAGATGGGCATCCCTTTCCTTGCAGAATTTCTCATAAACCTCTTGAAACTTCGTAGTCTCATTCTTTAACCGAATCTCGCACTGAGAAAATGTAACCATATAACTTATTCAAACAAATCTATTGAGTAACACTTAATCAGAAAGCAAATTTAAAATTTAAAATCCGTCTCCTGCAATCTTGTGTCAAGCATCTTTGTTGACCACAGACCTCTTTGGAGTTCCTGGAAAGTGCCTTAGCAAAACCTTGTCTACAATGAAAAATGCTACTTTTAAACAGCATACTTTGTACACAAGTCACAGTTAGTTATTCAACCTACTAATCAATTTTACCTATCCTTCTCAAGTTTCGACTTCAATTCATCAATCTTAGACCTGATATCCATGGCCACACTGACACCAGACACAATTTAAAGTCAGAATAATTGCAAGATTTGATATATGAGGAGCAAGAGATGAACATATATGACCCAAGAATAGATAAAAAACCATTTATCTGCAACAATCTTTTCTTGTACTGAAGATTGAAGTTTAGGTACCTTTTGGAGTCTTTGTAGAATTTGTACGTAATTAGAACCAAATTTTGCAAATACATGATGAAAGTACGGTCAGTAAAATTATATGTTTAAAGCTTTAATACTAGAATACGTCCCTGTCAATGTCAGACCAAATCTATAAACTATAGAATAATGGTTTTTAACAATATGAAAGCAATCCAAATCCGTTGGTTGATAGAAAAACAAATTATAGTCCATACAAGGATAAATTTAAATAAAATATACGAACTCAAAGATGATTTATTAATTCATTTTTACATCAAGACAAAATTCTGAAAAAAAATATAATTAATTAGTTTCATAGTCTAATCATACGGAAGCATCGATGATCATTAAAGATTCAGGCGTAGTAAATTTCGAATCTCAAATAATTGAATGAAAAAAACACAGATCTACTTCTCATAAAATTTGGAACTGAAACTAATTTTCCATTCAGATAAAATTTCTAAAATTACCTAGAAATTGTTTCTTCCTTCTTCCTTCGATCATCATTTTGCGCTTTCTCTTTTAGCTGCTGAAGCGCCGACATTATGCCTTTCAAGTCACTGCAATATTATCAACAGTTCAGAATAGGAAATAGTCATCAGTAAAACACTAAGTTTTCACCGCCAACGAGACAGACCTGGAGAGATCCGGATCGAAATCGTCCACGACTCGGTGATTCAAATCCGACTTCGTGAGTTCAGAGGCCAAGCCTCGTTTTCGGGAGATCGATTTCACTGCGGACATTCTTGGTGGTTTTCCCAAATTCAAGGCGCGAAAGAGTGACAAATGAGGATCAAAATGGTGAGAGGCTTGATAGAGGTTATTCGTTTCTGGCGCGAGTATAGAAAAAAAAGTTTAATTCAAAATTTTAAATTTTGTATTTTATTATACTCATTTTAATTATTTGACATTTTCAAATGAATTTAAGTTTAATTAATTCTAACTTGTTAAACTAAAAATTTATGGTTGCAGAAAAAAAAAAATTGGTTGATTCACAGCCAGTTAAATAAATGCATTTAAATTCCATAAATTATAAAATATATATTAAAATTATATAATTTATATATTTATCAATTATAATCATCATATTAAAATTTATAATTTATCCTAAATTCGCCAATACTTTTATTATCTTTAAGGGGCTATTTTTTTAATTAATATTTATAAGAATTAATATATTAATTAATATTCAATATATTAATAATTCTTACCAAAAACCGATTATCAAAAATAAAAAAGAGAAATTGGCGATATTTTGTAACAGAAAATTATCTCTTAAGAAAAAAAAAATATCTGAAGATATTTTCCAAAAAAAATCTTTGAAGAAGAGTCCAAAGCTTTTATCTTCTAGAAGACGACTTCTTTTTTAATCATGATAATGCTGGGTGCATCGTCGTTATCATCGAACGGTTTAAACAATAGGCAACACTTGCTTATCGTGTGCCGGCTGCTGTCTCAAACTTTCCTTTTCACATCATTGGAATACATTAATGGCAACACTCTGATTATTTATTGTGAAATTATTATCTTCTATTACCCGTACTATTTTCGTTCAACTAGTAGTTGAATTGATTAACTGATTAAAATGTTTATAAATATTAAAAATAAGTTTATGTAATTAGTTATTAAATATTATTTATTTTAAATTATATTAAAAAAATTGTTTTATAAATAATTTTTAATTAGTATATGATGGTTTAATCGATTAAATCGAATTAATCTAATACGATTTCAAAACAAGTTGTGGACAGTCACTTGGCCGGCACAATGTCATTGTCGCTGATGGGACTCCCTCCCTTCTTAAATAATGACCCAACGACTAATTGTCACCCAAGATTCTTTGGAAAGATAATGTCCACTTTCTAATTTTTAAGTCTTTAAATACTTTTATTGATTAAAATTAATAATATAATTAATAATTAACTTTTAATAATCAAACACATATTTTTATAATTTTAATAAAAATTATATAAAATAATAAAAATATAAAATATTATTTAAATATTAAAAATTAAAAAAAAAACTACTATATCTGATAATAAAATCAATTAACTAAAAACAACTACTTAGTGACTATATTGTTTGTTAAAGATAGATATAATTAATTGTATCTATTAATAAATATAATAAAAAATAATTGGAAATAATTGACTTTGACTTCATCGATTATTTTTCAACTTTGATTGCTAATGAAAATAGTTAGATTAATGATTTTTAGAATCAGATAGTCGTTTTCAACTATTTGATTTTATTATTGGTGATCACCATTGCAAGCAACGGTGATTGCATTTTTTATTTTTTAAAAATTAATATATTTTATTAAAAAGTTAATATCTTTGAAAATTTTATTATACATAATAAAAATTTTTTAATATATTTGTTTTTTTTTTTTTTTGACGATAGTTTAATTATTTTGTCAAACAAGTTGAAAGATTTGATAAAAAATAATCAAGGGGTGAATATTTAAGTTTTTAAAAGTTAATGGATAACAATGTATTTATAGAAAACCTTGGTGGCTTTCTGTGATTAAGATCGGAACAAATTTGATTGGATGGAATTTATTAAATTTGTTAATGCATGAATTGACTGCAAAAAGAGGCAATAAACAATTATTGAAATCAAATTAATTGAATCGATCCATAGATGGTGGATTTTAATCACGCTATTATTGAACGACAAAGTTTGGGCCGTTCAGACTGTTCCCATGGAAAAAGAACTAATTAATAATAATAATAATTCTTCAATAATACAAATTAAATTTGTGCCAAGGGTATTTAATTGGTTTCTAGAGAGTCGTCCAATAAGAAAAGAGCACACGTGTGGATCACGCAATGGATGAAGCCACGTGAGATTATTGCCCAAACCAACTTGAATGGCTTCCTTCATAAACTCACTCCCTCCGCCCGCTCTTCATCATCAAGCTATTCGCCCTTTTTCTCTGTTTCCTTCTCTTTCTCTGTCTCTGTCTGTCTTATTTTCTATTTTTATTATTTTTCTCTTATAACCCCTAAATTCGTCGAAGCTCTCACTGCTCTAGGTGTCTCATAACGCTTCGTTTCTGGTTTTATCAGTTTTTGGTAAGTGTGTTGGTCATTTTAATTTGTTTTAATTTAATTTTTTTCACGGAAGCCGGCATGTTTTTGGAGGTTTTTTAATTATAATCTAATGGAAAAGGCGTGGATCTCGTGAGTTTGTTTGAATTTTCTTTTGGTTGAAGCTACATTAAATAATTTTGCATGTACTAATATTAACTGATATTTTTCTGTGAAATTTCCCCAGAACCAATCAATGGAGAATGATAGATTCTAATTGGAATTTTTAGAACGTTAAACTAGTTGTTTCCTTAAATTTTTCCGATTTATTTACAGATTCTCGGTGAGATTTATTGTTTGGGGTATTTTTTGTGACTTTTTCGGCGAAGTCACTGAGTTTGAGGGATCAAGTTTCTGTCATAATAATAGTCTCACGTCCTTTATTAAAAGATTGAGATCTGAACCATTATTTCGGGGTATAAGCGTGATCCATCGATGAGAAAACCATCTGATTCTTCCGGGTAAAGTGGAGTATCGCGGTGCGCGGGTGTAACTGGTTGAAGAACTTCAAATATTTTTAACCTTGATAATTTTGTGAGTTTGGATTTCTGGTATCTTGTGTATTTAATTTCATTCATGGTGAAACCTTGTTTACCAGAGTAAAAATAGTATAATTCTTAATTGTCTGCTTTCTTTTCTCTGATTAAGGGGTAAACAAATAGTAAATGGTTATGTCATAGAAAATTAAAGAGGGTTTGACATCCTTGGACAGAGTGAACTTTCGCTCTATCCAGTCAGAAATTTGGAATCGGGATGATGAGTGAGTGAAAAGAAAAGAAAATTCTAAATTGACTTTTTGTTCGTGGCCTGATGGCTTTGCTTAATTTTGAAACTATGTTTCATATCTTTTATTAGTTATTTTAAAACTGAGATTGCTTGTGAAAACTTTTGCTGTTTCAATGTAACCATTTTTAGCTTGTTCAAATCAGATTATTGTACTGCCCTGAAAAGCTAAATTTCATCTGCATGTGGCAATTCATACCAGGCTATTAAAATCTTAATTGCAGAGTAATATGTGGCCTGAAAGTTTTATTGAGAGGATAATTCTTGATTCCTAAATCATGTGATTTATGTTCTCTCTCTCTCTCTCTCTCTCTCTATATATATATATATATATATATGTTTATATATTATATAAATATAAATATATATATATATATATATAGGGGGCTCTTTAGTAAATGACTGGAGGTGTCAGCATATACAGGTCACTGCTTGGAACCTTCTCATTTTGGTTGATAGCATTACTTTCTCTGCTGGATCGTACATCACCTATCTCCTTTTCCATGAGAGTTTTTTATTCCAATTATTTATTTATTATATCATGTTAGGTGATTTCGCACCGAATTTCCTTGGTTACCCATCCTTCTGGTATCTGTTGGGAAAGTGTGTGTGTTTTAACTACTCTATGTTGGAATATATTTTCAACATTGGACTTGTTCCACTATTTTATGAATTTTTTCTCTTTTTAAATGGCATCATTTATGTTGTGATCAAAGGCAAGACTAACTATATTCATCAATTTCTGATTCTCCATTAAATTGTTGTTTTTCCTAATTGGTTGGACTTCTACCTGTATGCATTTTAGTTTACATATATTTGGTGGTTCAACAAAATTGTTGTGCATTTTTTTTTTTTTAATGTTACATTTGCTAAAGCTTTTTAAAAGGTGGGTTAAGGTATTCTTATCAGTAGGTCAAAACATTTTAATTCTATTTTTAGGAACATATAATGAAGCCATAAATTTCACTTCATTGTGATTGCAATATGAAAATTTTATATAGAGCCATAAATAGAACTTCAGTGAAAGGAAAGTAGGAGAAAGAAGGAAACAAATTAGTACAATATCTTTCACTGCAATTTGTGAGATGATAGAATATGAAAATTACGAATAGAACTTAAAGTAGATATTCACTCGAAAAGAAAAGAGATGGAGAAAATTGGAAATAAAGTATTATGGCATGCATCATATGCTGTTTGTACATACATATTTTGATAATGAGTCCAGAGTTGTGGGTCCTTCAAACTATGTGTTGTTTATCCAATTAATGGATGAGGTGTGTCAGCTCTTACCTGTTGGTCCATTGCGTGCAAATTAAGCCAAGCAACATGGCCTTTTTGTTTGGTGCCTCTCTTGACCATGATTTCCAACGAGCATTATAAATTAGAAATTCTGTCGTTTCTAAACATATGACTCTGCTCATTTAGTTTCTTCAGATGCTCTTTTGCACAAGAAGACAGCCATTATCGTATTTCTTGCAGTTCTTATGTTTTTACTCTCATTTCATTCGTAGTAGATAGGCTGTCAGATTATGTTGTGTTGCAAGGTAGATACACATTTTTTGACTGAATAAATTGTTAAATATTGGTCGATTTTTGTAGCCAAGTACTGATGCTTCATTTATTTTTGGATTTCAGTGTCAAGCAAACAATTGTAGGTACAGCACCTTGTGCAAACAGATCCATGGCCTTTGAGCAATATTTTGCCCAGGAATGGAAGTCCATTACAGGTGCAGCAACTGGTTCAGACAATTATAATGGTTGCTTCGACTGCAACATCTGCTTGGACTTTGCATATGAGCCGGTTGTCACCTTTTGTGGCCATCTCTACTGCTGGCCCTGCATCTACAAGTGGCTCCGTGTTCAAAGTGCCTCCCTTTCTTCTGATGAACACCCACAATGTCCAGTATGCAAGGCAGACATATCACACACACAAATGGTTCCCCTGTATGGTAGGGGTCAAACTCCAACTGAATCTGAGCTTCCAGGCAAGATGCCCCTTTGTGGCATGGCAATCCCTCCTAGACCACCAGCTTGTGGTAATGAAGCTCTTCAAACCCCTACATTGAATTCTGTTCAACAGCTTCCATACCATAATCCTTATCAAAGCCAAAACTATAATCCATATCCAGATAGCAGTTTAGAAGATGATTCTCCCTCACTTCTTAATCTTGGGGCCACTGGAGGGACCAGTTTTCACCATCCAATAGTCGGTATGTTTGGAGAGATGGTTTACGCAAGGGTTTTTGGAAATTCAGGAAGCTTATACACATATCCCAACTCCAATCACCTAGGGGGTAGTAGTAACCCCAGGTTGAGAAGGCAAGAGATGCAGGCGGAAAAGTCACTAAACAGAATTTCTATCTTTCTTTTCTGCTGCTTTCTTCTGTGCCTTGTTGTATTTTGATCATAGTTAGGTAATCTGTCTTCCTTCTTGTATACTTTGTAAAGAGAGTTAAGAGACCCGATGTAATGTTAGCTTATTGAAATGGTAGATTAGATATTATATTATATTATATATATTATAATATATATAAGTTAATGTCAGAGAAAATTGCTGAAAAATACGACTGCCATTTCTGCTATTTGCAAGGATGAGGAGGGAGTCCGTGGGCATGTGATTTTTGGAGTGGAGAATTATTTATCATATGATGAAATTTCATCCATTTATTCCTTCCACTTACTGGGTAAAGAGATCAAGGCCACCGCCTTCTGGTTCTGGGAAATAATAGACCAAAGGAAACAGCTTGTCTTCTTGTGGACAGATTTTAGCTTATGGTTCACGCATCTCAATTGCCAGCCCCACTGATAACCCATAAAGTTAAAAAGTTGCCGTCCTCTGCCCGTATAAAATAATTTATCTTTTCCATAAGGCCAAAGGACATAATCCTACTTATAGTTTGAGGCGAGAACAAAGTCTCATCCGCCAAGTTTAGAAAGTTCGGATTTTCATCCTTCATCCAATTTTCATCTAATTTCATTAAACTGTTTTATGAAATGATAAAAATACCTTTATTAATAAAATTTTATAATAAAAATATAAAATAATATTAAAATTATAAAAAAATTTAAAAATTTTTATAAAATTATAAAAAATATTTAAATTTAAAAAATTAAAAAACCAGCCACCGCCGCCGTGCCGGCGGCGGTGGCCGCACCAAACAGCACCAGGTGGCCGTTC